>OZ038395.1:26706948-27115729 GCA_964036045.1 Eutreptiella sp. 'Long Island Sound 2002' | reverse complement strand
GAGGTGCAAAGACAGGTCTTGCAGGATGCATCTCCGTTGGTCCGGTACTGATTTGCTCATTTGGTGTGCAAGACAGGGTGGGGCGCTGAGAAGCTCCATCTGAACCGGCCTTCCACACCACCCGCAATCAAACCATTCCTGATATCAATGGCTGCACGACCCATCATATCATCACTGAGACTGAATGCGAATAGAGGCAACTTGGGCTGTATGACATAAAACCAAGCCTGAGCCCTTGGTTGACCTTCTGCATGGCCTTTCCCCCCCAAAAAAAACGAACTTTTGTACTTTCACCCGACCTTCAGATGGGCTGCCAAAAAAAGGAGGAGAGCCCGAGGCGAGAGCCTGAGGCTGGCAAAGATATGTGAGAATCCATGATCACCTGGAACGAAATTATGGGTCAGGACTGTACAATGGCACGTGGAGGGGCAGAGGTGGTGGTCAAATGGATATGAGGTCAAACGACACCAGCAAGAAAAGGATGAGGCCCCAACAGGGACTACGACGCACGAAAGATGCAAATGGATGGATGGCAACCACATCAATTTAGTCTGTGGAATCTGCATGTCACAGAAAATTTGGCAAGCCCTTCGTCATCTGTGCACACGGTGCGTGGACCGAGGGGAATGACTTTACTTTGGCTCTACCGCAGAACAGTCCCGCAGGAGCGCAAAAGACTGAGTTGATGCCTGCAATACCCTTAGACACCCTTCTTCAAAGAACCTGCAGTCATGGCTTGCGCAAGTGCGTGTGCGCCCTGTCTGTGTGTTGTGTGTGTGTGTGTGTGTGTGTGTGGTGTGTGCGTGGGCGGGCGGGCGGACTTGTGGGGGGGGGGGGCAGGGGGGGGGGTTTACATCATGTCATAGAAGCATATCACTAGCGAAGCTTGGTCAGCGGGGAGATGGGAAAAGGTTTGGCAGCTGGTGACTGCTCATCCGACCATGACCGTCCTACCACAACGTGCTAGGAACCTCTGAGCCTCAGATCATGTGCCGCATGTGCGTGCGTGTGTGTGTGAGCGCGCGCGCGCGCGTGCGTGCGTGTGTTACGTGTGGATGTGTGTACGTTGCCTAATCTAAAAGAATTTAGTAGACCCGGACGGGGGATTAGATTTGACAGCATACGGTCCGCGGCGTGCCCGTTGCCATTTTGGATCAACTGGTCAGAATACCACAACGGCTGGGGAAGGAAAGCAAGGGCTGGTGGGGGAAGAGGGAATGAGGTGGGCAAACCATGCTACGAATGCACGACAATCGGATGTCGCGTCGAGAGCACAAGGGAATGGGAAAGTCTGCCTACGCCTGTACGGAAGTGTGCCTTGTCCCGGTTTTCTTTTTGAGGGGGGGGTGGGGGGCGCCGGAGCCGACTGCAAATCTCGGCATTGGCCACGTCCGTGTCCGCTCCCGTATTCACAATGGAGGGCCGCCAGTGCGATGGACTTCGCTCCACGAGCACGTCTTTGAGCGATCGACCTGCAAAACGAACGCAGGAACGCTGAGGATGGCACGCGACAGCCGCCCTTGTGGTGCGCTTACGTAGAGGTATGGGGCACGGATCTGATGGTGGTCCCTGACATGTGCTGAGGGGCGCGTGGAGGAAATGGATGAAAATGGGGGCAGGAAATGATGGGCAATGGCGGTCAAATGAGCACGAACGGGGGGGGGGGGGGGCTGGACCCCCCGCCCTTTAAAAGCAGCCTTATCTTTAGTGGCGACAGCGTTAGCCAAATACAACCGGATGCCATGGTACACGCTGCTTGTCACACAGGGGGGGGACCCCCTTCCCAGTGGTGCCGAGTTGTTCAAAGAAGCCCTGCTGAAGCCCCCCCGACCCAGTCCACCCACCGTAAGCCATGCCCTGCTTCGGTGCCATGCCTTTTGCATGACCTGCTTTTGTTGATAGGGGGCCAGCCGTGGAGGGGTGGGGCATAGCGAGACGGGATACGGGGAAGGGGAAGGGGAAGGGGGGTGCAGTTTCACGGGTCAGAGGAGAAACGGTGTCCCACTGCTCACGATGGCGGCGCACTTCCCCCAAGGCGTCCAATCCTCTGCCGCCGCTGGCAGGCTTCACACTGAGCCATTCCCAGACGGAGACCGTGAAGTTGCGACGGTGCTTACCACCGATGGTGACATCGGCACTGTGGCACAAGGCCAGGGGTTGCGGATGACAGAGGGTTGCACAACAGCAGCGCGCTGCATTGCCGGGCAGAAATGGAGAGGGTGCTGATGGGAGGGGGGTATACGGCGGCGGAGGTTGGTGGTCCCCGTGCTTCGTGACCGGGGCCTTCCTCCTGGAAACGCCCAATGCACAGACACTCATCCGTGTCTGATCTCAGGGACTAGCCTTAGGCGACGGGCTGCCGGAGGACAACCCTTGCTGCACCCTTTCCCAGCATCCCTCATGGAGGACCCAGGGGAAAATGTCACGCGGGTGTTGACAGGTGTCACGCAAGTGTGCTCGCATGACACCTGAAAAAAAATAGACATTATTTTTCGTTTTACACTCGCGTGACACTTCACTCCAGGGCCCACCTTACTAGTCAGCCACTGGCCACAGTATTCTCCTTCATCGAGCATCCATGGGCTCCAGTCCACTTGTGCCACGGACAGTGGAGCCGCCGGGTCCATGGGATTGTCCACACTGGGCTACTGTTCGTTGGTTCATTTGTTTCCCTCACGAAGTGTGTGTGTGTGCGTAGGTGTGTGTCTGTGTCTGTGTGTTTGCGTGTGAGTGAGTTGTTCTGGTTTCCCTCGTGAATGTGTGTGTGCGTGTGTGTGTGTGTGTGTGTGAGTGAGTGAGCAGGGGAAAAACAATATTAAAGAGGGAGACCCGCATGGGTCCAGGGCCCCCGTGGTCACCTGAGGCGCCACCAAAATCAGTGAAGCGTACATTGCGTGCGCCATCCTGTCTGGCGCCCACCGGGGTCGCAGCTGGGGGCCTCGCCTGGGCCAGAACCTCTGGTGGGGTGGGGTTATGTGACCTCCGTCCCTGCGCGCCCATGCCTGGCCGCATCATGCTGCTCCACTCGCGCCCGCTTCGCGGGGGGGGGGGGGGGGTCGGCGTGCCCCCGTCCTCTCTTGAAGGCCTGGCCTCGGCTTACCGGCGCCTGCCGGTGACGCTTGGGCCGCTTAGCTGAGGGGTCCCCCCCCCTCCTGGGGTGCGCAGCCCTGCCGCCCTCGCTCTGCCCGGCGCCCCAGGCGGTATCGGTAGGGGGGGTGTCCTGTATGTCACCTGGCGCAGCAGTGCCGCACCCCCCTGCCCACTGCCGCGCATGTTGAGCATTGTCTGTGATTGTGAGTGAGCAAGATGTACACATGGTTCTTAGTTCCTGACGTTGTTCATCGTGTGTGTGTATGTGTGTGCGTGCATGTGCATGCGTAGATGAGGGACGTGTGTGCGCACTTGAGCTCCCATTGAAGCTGGCTCCCAGCAGGAACTCCTTGCAGGTCCGCATAGGTCTACAGTGTCATTTTGCAGCAGATGCAAACCACAGGAGAGGGATCCCTCCTCGGAAACTGCTCCAAAGGGTGGTCCAATTTTAACTGCTGGTGGTTTGCTGGGGTCTATGCCAGTAGGAGCTGCCAGCTGCGGCTTCCTGGTGATTCCAGCCTTGAACCACCCATAGGTAGAGTCGCATGTGAGTACCAGACCGTGCGCACTAGACAAGTGCGTGCAGAATGTGGTATGGACGCACCGGCAATGGGGTTGTGTGACCCGTGCGCACAAAATGTACGCACGGGTACCCTCTCACGAACATGACCGTGAAAAAGCGCTCGGTTACATGCACTGCCACGCATCACCCTCCGCCATGCGCCAAGGGGCATGTGCAGTCTTGTGAATCCTTTTGCCGTGCGCGCATGCCCCCCACCCCCTCCCCCGAACGCACACATTCCATGTCGTGGGCAATTTTTTCCGGACACAAGTCTCCAAACACCTCATCAGGCAAAACAGAACAAAGACATTGTCTTGAGGCACGCCCGCGCGCACACACACACGAATGGACGCATGCACGCACGGGCACAGGCTTGCGCCCGCAGACACATCCGCAAATCATGGCTGGACATGTGCAAGCACAGCCCTCACTGACATAAAACGCCTTGCCTCTGGCCAGATGACATTAGTCGCGTCGCGCACTTCCCCAAAGCAAAGCACAGAACATCGCTCCTTTGCATACCACTGGGCCAGCGCTGCAGTCGCGTGCCTACGGCGTCCTCAGTGCAGGATCGGACTCAGCGGCTGAAAACAGCTTCGGCAAAGGGCCAATGGTGGGCATCGGGCCGTAGGCAGCGGGATACCCATGCACCTGCTCCAGGCGCTTCTGTTTCACGCCAGGGGACTCCCCCATGCGGAGGTTGGCCGTCTGGCTGTGGGGAAGCGGGGCCAGACGGCGGGAGAGCGGCATGTCAGCGTGCAGCACTGTGGCCTCGGGCGTGGGTCCCTGATGATACACGACGCGTGGGCGCCTTCAGACATGGCGCCAGAAGGGGTCAGGAAAGGCTCAGAATCACAGACACAACCTCCGGAGTTTTCTCCTGCGCCTTATGTGCCCGAGCCACAATGCATGCTCTCAACTCCAACCGGAATATTCCGGCCTTTTGCTCGGTTGTAATGTTTGAGAAATTGCGCTTCTTCAGAGCGCCTTCCGGAGCCCGTTTAGAGTTTAGATCTGGATTGCAGTTCTCCTGGCGCTACTCATTCTTGACAACGTACTTGTGGCTGCATGTGCCCAGTAGCATCAAACACTTGGGGAGAGACGACAAAGGTAAGATAGGCAGTAACCAGCCAAAAGATCCGGTCAAAAGTGGAACACATGTTTGTGGCACTACCTCAGCCCCTCGAGACCTTTCGTGGGCGTGGGACTCAATGGTAGGTTTTGATACACTCAATGTGCCCGCCACAGGCACCCTCAGCCGTTAGCCCTTTCAGTGACAATCGTAATCGTGTGTCCCCTTCTTGGCTGGGGTGCTCTGCTCCGTATGTGTCCGACTGGTCGAGGGCCAACGTGGCATAGCTCCGGTGTACAGTCCTTGTGAGGGGGATGGAGGCGCAAGCCACCGGACCTGGTGCCCTGTGGCGGATTGGGAGGGTGTGCCGGCCGTGTCGGCTGAGTCCCAGAACTGGCACCCTCCTCATCTCTGAGTCCCGCCTGCAGAGCACCCCAGGCAACCAAGACAAGAAATAGAACAAGCCTGACCCACGACCCCTGCGCAGCACGCCTCCCCACACAAAGCCCCCACAGAACAAGGGATGTAGCCGAAGCAATGTCCAGCCGCAGCTACGGGATGTGTGATACATACTCCCGGAGGCTGCAAAGAGACTCGTGGCGATGGGACATAACACACACACACACTCACTCACTCACTCACTCACTCACTCACTCACTCACAGGTTACAGGTTGGGAACCGCAAAAACAAGTGCAAAAGCACAAGAAAAGCGGTTGGAGAAAACTGCTCAGGAGCTGCAGGGCAGTCCTGGGCGTCTTTCGGTCTGTTGATGTTGGATGGAGTGCAACGGAGTGCTGGGGTGCAATGTGCAGTGCCACTCCCTCCTGCCCTCCCCAGACCCAAATAATTCTTGGAGGAGCCCGTGTCTTCCTTGTCTCCCAGTGTTCAACATGAAGCGTTTATTGTACTCCATTGCTAAGAGTCGGTGCTTTTTGGGGTCCTAGATCGCTTGGGTTCACCATGTTTGGACGTTAGAGTTCGGATTGGAAAGTAACAGACCGTTTTTGAGATAATAGGAGTAGAGCCCTTCCCGCATAAGCATTTCCACTTATGCAACTTGAACAATTTGAACTTCGAACATGGGGCGGCTGGAAAAGTTGTTTATCCCAGAGATGCTATCGTTTTGCCTGTAAATGATGGCCACACACATCATATTCTCAAATTTCCTCTGCTCACACACTCGGAGATCAAAAATTGTTTTCAGCGTCGTAGAGAATAAGAGGACATCTCCCTTAAAGCTAGGTCGAGAGATTGTGATGTCGATTAGATCAGGTAGCACTAGGGAGTGTCTGTGTTGACTACAACCGATACATTGGACACCTTGTCAACAATAGAGTTCGGCATGTTTTGACGAGACCCAGGGGTCACATCGAAAGAATCGAATGTCTTACTCAGAACACTTTGATGTGATGCCGTAGTAAGCTGAGTTGGAAATCTAAGCAAAGGAAGACATTTGGGCCCATTTATTGTGTCACCGAGCAACGATACGGGTATGTGAGAACTCCGGTCTTTATGTGGCAGGTAGACCTTGGTGTTTGTATGTTTCTCCGTGTTTGCAAATCCTTTGTTGGTCATTTGCCATTGTGTGTACATTGGGAGCAACAGTGATGGATGCATTTTGAGATCCATGTTTCACAACACCATACGTTGTGTCCTCCGTTATGCGATCCATTTGGTACTGATTGATTTTTGCAATGTGGTCACCCGTGAGATGTTTGACTACATTTTGTGTGCCAATTTTGCGACTCGAACTTATCTTACGTAAAGCACTGCCACATACCAACTTCTTTGAGCTTGGTTTCAGTAGTTCCGGCACGGGGGCCGCCGCCAGCCAATGTGTGACCCCGAGGGGTGTTCGACAGTTTGGGGGGCTGTAGGGGGGGGGGGGGGACCCAACCCCTCCCCTTCGTTGACCCAAACCCAGCACCTTTTCTGTTAGGCCCCGTCCAAGCGCGCAAACACACAAAGCTAACAAGACGCACTGTGACTGGTCATAGCTCATGATTGTTTTGCTGCACTGCAGCACTTTCAGAGTAGTACTGAATGTTGCCTTGAGTGGCCCCTAAGTGGGGAAGGTGGCTACATAACCCCTGCCGCCTGGGGGATCCCCTCCGCTTCAGAGCGGGGGGGGCAGAACCACCGGTGGCGCATAAGTGGGCAAGGTGGCACATAACCCCTGCCGCCTGGGGGATCCCCACCGCTTCAGAGCGGGGGGCAGAATCAAAGGTGGCCCACAAGTGGACAAGGTGGCTACAAAACCCCTGCCGCCTGGGGGATCCCCACCGCTTCAGAGCGGGGGGCAGAATCAGAGGTGGCGGCCCACAAATGGGCAAAGTGGCTACATAATACCTGCCGCCTCGGGGGTTCCCACCACTTCAAAGAGGGGGACCTTAACAAAATAAAATTCTCGTCCCTTAACGACCGCCCTGGCTAACACTCAAGCAGACTCCCATCAGCCAAGGTCCAACCTAGAGGCCGGTTCAGGGTCAAAATCCTTTTTTGTGCTTTTCGGCCATTTTTGAATTCTCCACAAAATTCTGAGTATTTTGAGTACAAACACATCGGGTCGAACAAAAAAATTTCCCCCTACCGTATGCCGAAAACAAAATCTCCGGCGCCGACAAAGCACATTGTTCCATGCGACAATTTTGGGATCTGTAGAGGGGCCTCAATATGGTCAGGCTGCAGTGTCTGCATTAGGCTCTCGCCGCGCCTGCCCCATAGAGCCCCCCCCCCCCCCCCTGGGGTCGGGTCCCGACCACGATCGGCCCCCGTGAGTTCCAGTCCACCGGTATCATTCATTGAATTATTTCCTTGGCTGTGGTGAATGACATTCATCATGGATTCGGTTTAGTATTGATTTGATTCCAGTATTGAACGCGGCTCATCTGAGTTTCATCCAATCATTTCCGGTCCACTGGTATGGTTCATTGAATTCCTTCAGAAAAGAATATGACCTGTCAGCAAAGTTTAACGATGTTGCGTTTGCTTGTTCTTTCGGGTGCTCTAGGTTTTGACCTACTTGTTTTCTTGGGAAAAAACAAGTAGTCCCACAGGCAAAGTCGACCAAGATCCAAAGATACTTACAACATGAAGGGCTACAAACACAAAATAAAAAGTACGCACATCACATAGAGCATTCAGGCTCACCAGCATGCAACAAAAGGTGATTTTTGGAAAGATAGTTAAAATCAGGTTGAAAAAGAATAGAAAACTGCCCTAGGGTCGCACCATCTCTACTCAGGGTCACTCTGAGTTGTAAGCCCTTCGGATTTTCTCCATAGTGTACTGCGGCCCCCTTTCCACCCAGGAAATCTCCCATCTTTCCGTTCCTCTTGTCCGTACACCCGGTAATGATGCAAATGTTTACCAATTAACACAATGCACAGGCTTGCATGTGAGCTAGTGTGTATCCTACCCAAAGTACATATAAGCAGTACCAACGCGGCGTGGTATCCGAGCCCGATCTCAAACTGATGTGGTGGAGAATGCTGGTGTTGTTGTTGTTGTTGTTGTTGTTGTTGTTGTTGTTGTTGCCGTTGTTGTTGTTGTTGTTGTTGTTGTTGCTGTTGTTGTTGTTGTTGTTGTTGTGGTTGTTGTTGTTGCTGTTGTTGTTGTTGTTGTTGTTGCTGTTGTTGTTGTTGTTGTTGTTGTTGTTGCTGTCGTGGCTCGGTGTTTACAGAGTAAACAGTGGACTGTGTTTCATGTGCAGCAGCGACTTTGCTTAAGAAAGGGGTGCAGCGTGAATCATGAACGGAACAATCACGCCCAAGTTTCCAGGCACCATTGGGCGCACCATTCTCAAGGTATTGTGTTTTTCCGTGGAATTGACACTGTGTCCTTGCAGGATCAGTCCTGGATCTGGTTCCGAGTGGTTAAGAAATGCCTCGATTGGGTGGGCGGCGAGGGGGTTGAAGGATAGGCACAGGGTTAAGGGGGCTCACAGCAGTGTGAGGACAGGGCACAGGATGGGCACAGGGAGAGGGGCTCACCGGGGTGCTGCTGTTCAGCGACAGGTCCAGCACACTTGCGGACAGTCCAGCGCTGGTGGGTCTCTGGGCCAAAGGGCTCCCAATCGACGGGTGCTGAAGCGGGGGCAGGCGGTGCTGCTCCCGCTGCAGGATCCTGACCTTCGTGCCCCAGGCCGCATCGGACTGCAGCGTGCGGTTGAGGCCATCCAGAAGGTCTTGGCAGAGCTTTGTGATGTGCCCCTTTTCAGAGCCATCCGAGGATGCGGCTGAGGGTGAAAGAGGGACATGACACGGACGCGGTGCTGAGGCGGTGGCCAAGCCCTGGCCCCGCGCTACAAACAGACTGAGGGAGGAGGAGGGGGGACCAGCTTATGCTGTTACCCACCATGGCCACCGGGGAGGCGGGCACGAACGTGGGAGACCCTCTGTGTCTCCTCCACACCAGGGATGGATATAACGGGGGGGTGGGTCCGGCCCGGACCCCCCCCCAACCCCCCCCCTTGGTCACAAAAAAGGTCACGATATTTGGTCACAAAAAACGTGACCCACAACTGGCCGTTTTGGGCAGCCCTCTGCCCGTACATGTGCATGGGAGGGGGGGGAGGTGATGCAACATAGGATACACAGCACATTTGACACGCACAGTGCGCTGTGTATGGACCATTACGAATGTCATTCACGGTCATTCAATGTCATTCACTGTCATCACTCCCAGTCACAAAATTGTCTTGCTCGCTGCAGCTACGACTACTTGACGTCTCATTATCACTGTCACTATCGCTGCCACTACCACTTGATGAACCTGTAGTAACAGATGCAAAAGAGGACAAGGAGCTTGCCCCATCTGACATGTCCACCAGATTATCATTATATGCACCTGATGCAGGCGTGTTGCTGTCCTTCCTCCGCCCAGCCGTATCCTTGCGTGGCTTGCGCACATTCTGTGAAGTGCGCCTCCTCCTGCGCGGTGTGGCACCCCACGACTTTGCTTTGCTACGCTTCTGCCTACATGCAGCATCACTCTTGCAGGTTGGATCACATGTGCAAGGAATTTGCTTGCGGCCCATTGTGACCAAAAAAGAACGAAAGGGCCTGAAACAACGGCATACAGAAACAGTGTACAACTGCCAACAATCACAATAAACCAACAGTCACAATAAATTTGCTGTACCGGCAGGCACACACGACATTCCACCGTAGACACCTTATTTGGTCACAATATTTTCCGGGTTTGCACTTTCCCACTATGGCCCTTTATGTTTTTTTGTGACCAGTCACAAAAAATGAGCCCCCCCGGACCCGGACCCCCCAAGTGGCGCCAAAATTATATCCATCCCTGCTCCACACAGCTTAGCCGGTGTTACGTTGTACCGGAACATACCCCGGGGCCGGGGAAGTAAGCTTCCCAGCATACAAGTACGGGTATCTACGGTTGGGATGTAGGACTCCTATCCTGCGCTAGGTGTCCCATATAGGTGCTCAGCATGGCTGCCCTAAAGTACTAGGTCTAAAGTAATCAGTTTCAAGCATACATCAAGTGGGTGATGATCTATTAGTTGTGTTGTGTAGGAAGCGGAGCAGGCGGCAAGCACGTTGGGAACCCACCGTACGGGAATCTGATCCCCACAGTGGCGCTAGTAAGACAATATTAAGACCGTTGCCATTGCTTATGGTACCCCGTGCATACCTTGTCCCATCGCTTATGGTTTCCCTTGCGCACCTTGTCCCCATTGCTCATGGTACCCCTCGCGCACCTCAGCCCCATTGCTTATGGAACCACGCGTGCATCTTGTCCCCATCGCTTATGGTACCCCCTGCGCACCTTGTCCCCATTGCTTATGGTACCCCTTGCGCACCTTGTCCCCATCAGCAAGACCGGGCATCAATTGCAGCCTAGCAAAACTCCTGGACACTAGTGACATCGAACTGAAGTAGGCTAAGCAAGAGGAAACAAAGGAATATTGACAGCCTTCAGTAGTAAGATAAGGGAGCGCTCGGGGCCCTACCGTGCTTCAAATGGTGCGCAGGTGTGCCTTGTGCCTTGAGGTGTGCCTTGTGCCCTGAGGGCATCGTAACACATGATTTGGAAGGCCCTCCGCCCCTCAACAACATTTTGGGGCCATGAGGTCATGACCAAACATAGCTTGGGATGTCACCGGCCCCTCAAAGGCACTTTGAGGGAATGGGGAGGGGGGCTTTACATGTCCTCCGCGCCGTCGTTCTGCCGGGAGCCGGGCACAGCCTGAGTAGCGGCTCCATGGCCGATGCGCAGCAGACGTCCCACAGCATGGGCACAGCAACGGCCGTCAGCAGCAGCCGGTCCGCGCGGAGGACTCTGGACCATTATGATGGTCCCGACCATGGGGACCCCTGTCTCAGACCCCACTCCTCCTCGCAAGTCGGGTGTGCCAGGGGCTTTGGGGACATTGGATGTCTCGTTGGTGGCCTCCTCTTGTGCGGACCCTCACTCCCTCTCAAACCCCAAGGTGGGAAATGCAGATGACCAGCGCACGGGACCTGCACCGATGGTACCACAAAATTTTCTGCTGTGTCAAAATGGACAAAAGCAAGAAAAAGCAAAAAGGCAAAAGGAAATTGACAACAACATTAAGTGGCCCATTAAATGAATTGGCAGAAAATGTTGAATCAGAAGACCGGCTTGGGAGGAAGAGCGTTTCCGGTTGGGGGTCAAATTTGGGTTTGTGGATCCAGCTCCTGGACCTTCGGGTCCCAAAAAGGGGCTCCGGAGGTCTCCCGCCTCCTTCATCTGAGTTTGCCACCGCATCAAGTCACTTTGACCAGGTGACATTGGTTCCTTCCACAGGCTTTTGCCGTGCCGTCCTCTATGATAGAGGCCATGTGCAAGTGCCCTTGCCATTTGGGTGCAGCTCGGAGACTCCAGACTGCCGCACCTGCACCGCATGGGTATGCCAATGCGTGCAGGAGGGGAGAACCAAAAAACAAGCCTCTGTGATCTCTAGAGTGGCTGTCAATGGAGCGGTTGGCGGTTTACCAACGGCAGTTGGCGAGTAACCGATGGCGATTGGGGGGGACAGGGCGGGAAAAGGCGGGGCGAAAAAAACTAAAAGGAAAGAAAGGCGCTCCGAAAGGAAGCCCTAGAATTGACTAATGGGGCTTCAGTGACTGGGGAACCCTCTGCAACAGTCCAGCCATGCCCCACGCCACACACGTACGCACACCCTGTGCTTTTAGCCTCTGCTCCTCGTGAATCTCGGGCGCCAACGAGGCGCTCGCTTCGGGCAACACGCGCATCATCTGCCCCGAGATGTCCTGCTGCTGCAATGCCCGCCAGTCCCTGCGCTCCGACGCCAACAAAAACTGCCGCTGCTCCGTCTCCCGGTGCTCCACGGTGCGCATGTCGTGTGTTATGGTGATGTCATTGTACACACTGTGGGCCTCCGCCGCAAACATCTCCGCCTGCTCCCGGAGCTCCTCCGTGCGCTTGACCGTCTCTTGGTGGGCCACTTGCTTCTGCCGGAAGTTGGCCTTCTGCATGCGCTTGGCGCGCTGTCGGGCCACAAAGCCACGCTGCTGGGCCTGGATCTTGGTGGCGGCGGGATTGGATCTGGGATCCAGGATCCATGAATCTGAAGATGGACAGGGGGCCCAACACTGTGACCCACCACAAGACAACCCTCCACAACCCTCCACAACCCACCACAACCCTCCACAAGCCTCCACAACCATCTAAATTGTACAACCCTCCACAACCCTCAACAACCCTCCACAACCCTCCACAACCCTTTACAACCCTCCACAGCCCTCCACAACCCTTTACAACCCTCAACCCTCCACAACCCTCCACAACCCTTTACAACCCTCCACAACCCTCCACAACCCTTCACAACCCTCTAAATTTACAACCCTCCACAACCCTCCACAACCCTTTACAAACCTCCACAACCCTCCACAGCCCTCCTTTACAGGCCTCCACAGCCCTCCAACAAGCCCCAATAGACATGCATTCGCTAGCGCGTTGGCACATGTACACGCACTGCAGCCATGCCTTCAACATTCATTGAGAGGGTCTTCGCCAGCTGCAACCTCAAGGACCCCATCAAATCCCGCATCATCTTCAGTTGAGCGTTGTGTTTGCTGCGGTCGCTCTTGGTGGGTGCTTCCTCTCGTGACTTTGCCTCGAAGTCCGCCTGCGTCCACTGCAACTGCTTGGCAATTTTGTTGATGGCCCCGTCCAAGAACTCGCCCCAAGCCTCCAGACTATTCCCAACCAAACGCTTGCGGGATCGGTATTCAGCCTCCGTCAGCGGTACAATCCCTCTCTGCTCAAACCGTTCACGGGTGAAATCGAACCGCCGCTGGTACTCCGCCATCACTTGTGCTCGAGCTTTGGACTCCTCGTCGTAGAATGCGAACCTGCAACGCGGCATTCCGTCTCGGAGAGGTCCCCTTTCCCCAAAACACAGTCTGGCCACACATTTCTAATGATCAGACACGAGACAAAAAACATATTGCGATTCAGAAAATTTCGACCCAAAAACCGAGGAACGGAGACCTCGGGTTCGAAGGACGAAACCCTGCAAAATCCTGAACCCCATGCAAAGGGGGTGGAAGGGGATGGATTCATCTGTCATGCAGGTGTTGAAATCCCGTATGAAGCCTAAAAAACGGTCATTATTAAGGCGACCAGCCAGCGCGCTGCCGGCCCTGAGTTCTGGTGCGTGTAACACGTCCAGCGAACTCCGGAGGGTTTCGGGGGTAAGGCGTGCAGCGGGTCGCTGCCATTCGTACCCACAACCGCAAGCGGCCCTTCGAGGAAACACCAATACCCAGAACACAAGAGGTGGTGCAGACACATCAGAACAGCGGCATCCGTCCTCTCTCCCTCCTGCCCCCTGCTGCCCCGCAACCCTCCCCCTCCCCTGTACGGGGGGGGGGGGGCGGGTTTAGGGGGGGATGAAGGCGGTCTCCAAGGCATGTCATTTGCTTTCTTGTATCCGAAAAATATTCCCGAATGCAGAAGTGCACTACTGTCATCTGCAGCACCGATGGACAGTGTCTGCAGCAGATGACTGACCACGGCTGCTTCCGGAGTTCAGCTTCGTTTTCTTTTTTTTTGTGTCCTTGCGTACTGTCAAAGCCCGCCGCCAGTGACGTCAGCTCGGTCAACCGAAGGTGGCTGGCGGTTAATCTATGGCGGTTGCTGGTTGACTGATACTCTCTTGAGTTTCGGGTATGGCGAATTCCAAGAGCCAATTTTGTTACAAACCCCAGAGCCCCCGGCTTTTAATCAAAAGTATTCGTGAACACTTTGAGGCTTGAGCACAGCCCTTGCCAATAGTTGTTCCAAGATCTGGCTCCTTTGCCCATTTTCACTGTCGTGGGGTAAAGGGCTGAGTGTAGTTGTGAATGAGTCGGCGGATGTCTACGCGAATGGGGCCGTGTATCACAGCAGTAGGGATTTGGATTCGGTCGGCGGATGGTTTACGTTTTGTTAGGCATGATTTGCAAATGCGGGTTTGCTAAATGGTGTTGTTCAGGTGTAGAGATGCAGCGATGACATTCACACTTGCGGGATTTGAAAGAAGACAATCTGCCAGCTGCCTTTTGAGAAAGTCCAGGTCCAGAATATCCTGACCAGGGAAAACAAGGTCGAAGGCAGTGGTCTAGAAAATAGGGAGTGCATGCCAATCGCCATTTGTTGGAAAATAGGTCAAAAAAGGACCGAAACTCAGTGGAACAGCACCAGCCTTGACGAATGAAGGTGTTTTGGGGACAGTATGGCCCAAGCTGGTCGTGTTAAGGTGTGGCAAAATGGGGAACGCTTCCTGCGCGCCGCACGCGCTGTAGGGAAAGGGTAATTAGCTTTAGTGTACATTGTCCAAGAAAATGACCCCATGGACCATACGGCTTGCACTTGACATTGTGCTTGTTGATGAAATGCTGGGTGTGAACCACAGTATGGACCATCCAATGGAGTCGTGGGATGCGCTCCTCCCAGTTCATGCCCAACTTGGTGCACGGCTTGCGGCACACCGCCTAAGTGTACAATTGGGCAAACATATGCTTTCCATGGCCTCGAATGAGAGAGTGCCCATCACGGATCAATATCATACGGAATCAAATGCACCATTTGTGAAAGATAGAGGCCAAAGAAGGGGAATGTACAATCAAATAGCAGAAAAAAGTGGTGTGGGGGGGGGGGGGGGACGGTATGTAACAAATGTGTGTATGTATGCGGCACTATTCCGCCTATATTCTGGTACAATTACCCAAACTGCGCGCAGTAGGGAAAGCGTTCCCATGGGTCAAGTGCACACCCACCGGCATGTGCGCATTTCAGCCACAATCCAGCCCAGACTGCCCAACAAACTGCCTCAAACCCTGCTAGCTCTAAAAAAAAAACGGACATAAATGGAGCAAACAACCCCCAGTACCAGTTCGCTGTTCAATTTGCGGCCGCCGCCGCCCTGGACACAACAACGGAGAGGGAGAGGGGCCTCGGGAACACAGAAGGTGTGAGCTCACAGAAGCTGTGAGCTGTGTATGAATCGGGACAATTTGAGCCCACCTGATGAGAAAACTCAGAAAATCACCTTCGTCTTCAGTGCTTTCGTGTCAAGAACCATTCTTAGCTGGGCACGTGTCGCAATATTCTTGAATGGGCACGCGTGGCGATATTTGCCCTTCTACCCCCTCCCTGCCTCAACCCCAACACATTTGTGCGGTTGTGCTCAGGCATTGGATGTGCAGTTTTCAAATGCATCCTCGTGCAAAAAGGCTCCGTGTGTTGCGCTGAGCGGATTGATCTTCAGGTCTGCCTCACCGCATGCTTAGCCCCGAACAAGAGCCATCCGGCAATGTGCATCATGGCCTCCCCATGTCACCTGGAAGAGAAATTGTTGGATCAAGGGCCGGTGTAAGCGAATCTTTTACCATCAAAAATGATGATAAATCATTTGTAAATCTTGTTTTGCGCCCCCTTGTATCGTGTTTGTGCACATTTTACTTCTAAACCTTGATTTTAAACTACTTTTTTGCATATCATTCCTCCATTTTGGCTGATGGAAATTCTGTATTAAGGGCTGACAGAGTTGGAGGGCACCAGGGTCTCTGGCTGCGCGGAGCAAATTCTGCTGTCTGCCCTTTGGACATGGCACGACACTTTCGCTGTGTTCCACTTTGCTTCTCTTGCCACTGACCAGTTGCCCCCCCCCTCCCCCCCCTCCAGCCAACACATGTTGACAACACATGGCAGTGGGGCTGTTGGGAGGCCATACCTCTCCTTCAGGGTCACCCGCTGCCGCAGGACGCCCCTCTGCAGCCGCAGCAATATCTCATTCCACACTTGCTCCTGCACAACCACCAACTGGGCCCGGGCCGTGATCTCCGCCCTCAAGAAGCGGTCCAGCGCCCGGTGTCTCAGTGCCTCCTCCTCCGCAATCTGGTCCCTTTTGTGCACCTGATGTCGGCACAGCGCACGTGCTGAACAAGCAGGCGAACAGGCGCCAGGCACACCGATTCTGCACGTTTCTTGCTGCTCTGCCGGTCGCACTGGCCTGCGAAATGCCACTGCTTCGGGTGTTGGTGTGTCTGGTCCCGCACATACAGATCAGCGTTGTCCCTCGCGCCGGACAAACCGGCGCAAATCCAGCGTCAAAATTTTCAAATCCAGCGCAAGCAATCCACAAAAACATGAGCTGAAGGGGACTGCAGGTGAGCTGCAAGTGACGTGCAGCATGCGACAATACGTTCGGGGGGGAAGATTGGCCAGTACATGGGCAAAAGCTTGATCCCATGGCAAAAAGCAATCGTCTGGGGTAGGGGTATGTGTCAAAAAGGCGTGTCCAGCGCATCTCCAGAGTCAAGAAATCTCTGTCCAGCGCAAGTCCAGTGTCGAGCCCCCAAACGCCCAGCGCTACGGACAACGCTGGTACAGACACCCCGGCTACACACTACCCGCCCCTGATGGCACGCACCAGTAGTCCCAGGACCAGCCCTGGCACCACCTTCCTCCTGCTCTTTGGTGGCCTACTCGGCCACGCCATTGATGCATCCAAGCCCCAACCGAAGGGGCCAACACCCCTGCCCTGAGGCCGCTACTTGCAAGGCTTGCAATGCTGCCTGTCCGACGGTAGGGGAGCCATGCGGGACAGCACCTCCGTATAGCTGCGCATGGCGTCCTTCAGCAGCGCCGCAAACTCTGCAAATTCGTCCTCCAGGATCTCCGTCCCCTCCGTCTCAGCCTTCTCAATCAGCGCCGCCACCTCCTCTTCACTCTCCATCAGCAACGAGAGCTGGATCTGGTCAGTATCAAATTGCACTTCAAGGTCGCGGTAGCCCTGCAAATGGTGTGGTGGCGCGGCTCGTGTGCAGGCCTGCTGCGTTGTGCATCCTCGGCCAAAGGGGGCAGAGGTGGGTGGGTCCCAGATCAAGAGGAGCACCCCGCTTGAATGTAGACACCCCACCAGAACTTTGGGGGGCCCAGAGAGGAAGGGGAGGGGGGAGGGGAGCTGGAAAGGGGTCCAGCCGGGGGACCGGCTGGGGCCAAAAATGGGTACCCCTACACACACACCTCACAGTGATCTTTGCGTCGCGCTGATCATTTTGGTGTGTACGTTGGGGGATTTTTTTTTTGAAAAATTTGCCCCTCCAGAGGAGGGCGGGTGGGGGTTTGCCCAGCAGCCCAAGTGGGTTGGGGTGTGGGTGGGGGTCAAAGGGGTTGTTGTTTCTTTATGGGGCCCTGGACAGTCACCCATTCTTCCCTTCGCATGTTGCGTCGGGTCGCTGCATTTTGTCGGCCGCTGCGGCCGGTGCTCATGCTGGTGTAGTTTCCGCGTTCGCGGAGCCCAGTGGCTGCCCCCCCCCCCCTCCCCTGCCCCCACCTCCTCAGCCCTTCACGGTCCAGTTTTCCCGCCAGACAAAATGCCACACGGGGCCTATTCCGCTATAGACCCGAGCACACAGGCCCGCAGCGGACACGGGAAAGGCACAACGCAGAACAGACGACGAGACCTGCCCCTCCAGCGTCAGGACCGCGTGCCGGGCCTCCGCCTCCTGCTGCAGCACGCGCACCCGCTCCAGGGCCCAGGCCTCGAACGTGCACACATCGTAGCGCTTCGCAATGTGCAGCCTCCGCTGGGCCTCCTCGGCCTCCACGTCCTCGAAGGCGGCGATGTACTCCCCGAGGGTCTGGCGCAGCAGGTCCCAGTGCCGGGCCTCCATTTGGGCCAGGGCGGCCATCTCGTCGCACTGCGCCTGCCACACGCCGCGGGCCTGCGCGACAGTCGGTGGGGCAGGAGGGGGTTTGCAGGGCCCTGACGGGCGGCGGGTGGTGTTCCAAACCCTCCGCGGCCCCGTTCACGACACACCGCACGCATCGACAGGCCACCCCCCTGTGTGACATTCCGTATGGTTGTTGCTCCTTTACAGAGCCCTGGACAGTCATCCGTTCTTCCCTTCGCATGTTGCGTCGGGTTGCTGCTTTCTGTCGGCCGCTGTGGCCGGTGCTTTTGCTGGTGTCGTTTCCGTGTTCGCGGAGCCCAGTAGTTGGTGTGTTGGGACTGTGCTGAATGTGGCATGGTGTGCCGTTTGCGCGGCAGCGGCGCCCAATAATTGGCGTATTGAGGATGTGCTGGTTGTTGCCGGGGTCGTTTGACTGTTTTTGCTGTCCACGCGCCTCTGTCCACAGGCCATCCATAGCCTGCCTCGCTGTGTTTCTGTGTGCGTGAGGCCCAGGTGCCCTGTTCCTCCACGCGCTGTCTCGGCCGTCCACCATATGTCCTTTTCCCCCACCACGGCTGGTCTGCCCCTGATGGGCTCCCGCTCCTGTTGCGCCCCCCCCCCCCTTGTCCAGGCAACGGTGAACGACCAGAAACTGACGGAACTAACGCCGAGTGTTGCTTCGACAAGGGCGTTGCTTACACGTCACACTGTGCGTGGTACATGCGGAAACACATGGTGCACTATTCTGACACCCCAGGGGCAGAACATGCCACAAAGGCCATCATGCCCCAATCAGCTTCCCTGACGCAAAACAGGAACCCACCTCTCCTCCACAGGACGGGCTTCACTCTCTCCTCATTCAACGGTGTCCGAGCCTAGAGCACTCACCGAAGGGGCTCTTTACTCTTCCGGTGGTGAGATGGTGCAAGTGGATAGTGAGTACAGTCCCAGCAGAAATTCCCAAAGGCAAATATTACCCGAAAAAAATATTACCCAAAAAAATTAACCAAAAATTGAGGTTGTTTTGGTAATTGCAGTTTCCCCCCAATTCCTGGGCTCCAAGACGTTGATCATTTGTTCTACTGCAGGCCCATGTTTCTTGTGCAGTGTGCTTGTGTCATGGGTAGGCATGTTGTTCCGACAGTGGTGGCGGATGCGTACCGGGCGAGACATGGTTTGTCAACTCCCTGGTACCAGTGGAGAGATGAGCACATCAAAACAATTGCTGATTGGGCCAAAGCAACATGGTGTTGCTGGGGCTCTGCAGGATGATGTCCCCTTTGCTACAATACCAAAATATTACCCAAAAAAAGTAACCAAAAAATGGATGCCGTTGGCTAATTTTGGCCTTTGGTAATTTCTGCTGGGACTGCACACACACACACACACACACACACCCCTCCTGCACTGGCACAGGTGAGTCCAAATGAGCGGACGTCTGCCAAATGTGCAGCAAAGAGAGGTTTCTGTGCATGGGATCGGCGTAGTGTAGGCGCGCAGTCGGCATTGAAAGACGCACCGCCAAAATCCACGGTGCCAAAATTGACGGAACCAACGCCTAGCGTTGCTTGGACATGGGTGTTGGACAAGGGGGGGTAGCGTACTCAAACCGCCGTAGCGGCAATGCTCCTTCCCATCCGGCTCTCCTTCCTTTGACGGCACCAATGATACTTTCCACCCGCGTCTCCTTTCAGCCATGCCCTCCTCTTGCCTGCCCTTCCTTCCTTCTTTTGGCCTTGGCAGCGGCCGTGTGCCTTTCCTTCCGCGTCTTGTCAGTTCCATCCAAAGCAACCCGCCCACACGGTTTCACGTTCGGCAATCTGGACGTTTGCACACACAGCACTGTGAACTCGGGTGAATCCCAACGCTCACGGCCCCACTTTCGGAGAGCCCCTAACGCCGACTTTGGGAGCGCCACCCCTTCTCGCTGCTTTGGCGACTCCGGTACGTCAAGCACACGCGCCGCAAGCAACACCCGAAAGCCTCCCTCGCACTCTGCAGGTGTCCCGCAAAGCAAAGCTCCACAAACACACCCCATTCTCACATCACGTTGTTGACCGAAGCTACCCTGTCCCGCACACCGACACTCCACTAAAAGAGGTCAACACTTCCCCACAGACAACACGGCTCTCGCGCAATGGTACACACCACTTCTTTGCTCTGGTGAGCTCTGGCGAAGCGCTGCACAAGGACTGCAATCCGCCCATTTCTGCGCCGCACCGCAACCTCCTTCGACTCACGGAACCGGAACGCGAGAATGTCGCGCTCGCCGTTCTGCAGGCGTCCCACGCGCTGCCGCGCCGCCTTCTCGTCCTTCGCCAGGACCGGCTTCAGCCCCTCACAATGACTGTCCCACAGCGCAGCCCAGGCCGCCACCTCCGCATCCCGGAGGCCGCTGCGTTCCACAAGGGACGACTGCAGCAGTTGGTAGCGCGCGAAAACCTCCCGGGCCTCGACGCGGGCTTCACAGATGGTGCGATGGCTGATCCACTCCTCCTGTGGAGGCGGTCCACAGGACATTCCGGAGGGGGCAAACCTCCAGAGGGAAATGGGCAGAGGGGTGAGAGGGAGGGGGCCGAGCAGGGGTGCATTGGAAAGGGGGGGGGGGGTACCCCCTGTGTGACATTCCGTCGGGTTGTTGTTTCTTCACGGGGCCCTGGACAGTCACCGGTTCTTCCCTTCGCATGTTGCGTCGGGTTGCTGTGTTCTGTCCGCCGATGCGGCCGGGCTCTTGCTGGTGTCGTTTCCGCGTTCGCGGAGCCTAGCGGTTGGTACCCCCCCCGCCCCCTTCAGGGCGCCCAGCCTGAGCCCAGCCACTGTCCTACTGGCGGCAAGTGCCAGCTTCAATGGCATGTGTAACCGACAGTAACCGCCCCCAACCGCTTTGATAACCTCCTCCAACGGCCTGTCTGACCGCTTCTGGGACCTCTGAGGTCCCTTCCCTTCTAATGCATCCCTGGAGCCGAGGGGTTGCCATGAACGCTCAGAAAAAAAAACTATGTTTCAGGGGGCAATTGTCCACATTGTTTGTCCATTGAGGACAAGTACTTTTGGCAGGTGAGAGTTGAAATGTTGTCCCTCTGCTCACTGCTGCTGCTTCTGCGGCTGGATGCGCCTCCCATGCGAGCACCGGCATGCTTCCCGCACAGTCTTCCCCAAGACGATGAAACTTGGCACCACCACCAGTTACGTGGGGTTTGCAATCACAGGACCGAGGGGATCTGGATCACTAAGAGATACCCTGCAGCCCACTTCAAAATTATCTCCAGCCTCAGGAAATACCCTCCGTGTGTAGGCTCTGTCACGGGCGACCTTTTTTCAGAGCGCACCACTGATTTTGGGGGCCTCGTACCCCCAGCCCCCTGCACCCACAAGTACCATTCTGGTGTGAAACCAAAGAGGAAATGGAGGAACCCAAATTGAATGACAATTCAGGCCTGCGGTCGGCCCATTGGAGATTCCAATTTGTGTCTAAACTTGGGATCCAAGAGTACTGGATCGGAACCTGAAGCATAACCTGCAGCCATCTTCCACCTGTTTCCACGGTTATTCTTTCACGTACCCTGCAAATTGGGGCCTCACCACGTTTTGGAGTGCCTGGAAACAGTGTGGAACATGCTCACCATGCAGCAGTGTATGGCTGTCTCATTCGGTAAAGCTGTCTTATTAGCAGACCAACGCCACACCTTAGCCAAAATATGCCGCGCCTTGGCCTCATCGCGGTGCAGGGCCGCAGCGACCTCCTCCGGCGAGAAGGCCTTCAGAAGGCTGGGGTTCAGCTCCGCCACCCCCAAATATACGTCAGCGCTGACGTTGACCGCGGCCGCCACGCGTGCGCCGATGCTGTTCTGCTGGGCGTGGAATGCGCGCAGTCCCGGGCTGAGCTCTGTGGGGTCTTGTGGGACCCAGGGGTCGGCGTAGGGGGAGGGGGCCCACTGAGGGACATCCAGCGGGGCGGACAGGCGGCCGAACGCGGGTGCGGCGGCTTTGGGTGGGGCCGGGTACGGCAGGTGATCGGGGCGTGGGGGCTGTGGAGGGGTCACCTGAAGGGACAGGGCATGTCAGGGATGCAGTAGAAGGGAACGGACCTCAGAGGCGGCCCCAGCAGCACTTAGACAGGCGGTTGGAGGAGGTTGCCGAAGCGGTTGGGGGCGGTTACTGTCGGTTACAAATGCCATTGAAGTTGGCAGTTGGCGTTGGGGGGGCAGTGACTGGGCAAAGGCTGGGCGCTCTGGAGGGGGGGGGGGTATCTCCCCCCCTTCCAATCATGGCGGTGCACAGGGCAGAGGCCTGATGCCCATCGCAAGAGGGACGCTGCTGCCCGGCGGCCGGGGGTTTGGGCAACCGCACAGAACGGGGAACACCCCAAAGGCGGCAGCCCCACGGTGGAGCAGGGCGCTCCCTGGTTCAAAAAAGAACGGAATGTGGTGACCATACGCCCCATCGCACTCGGGTGGTGGCGGACGGCGATTGGAGAGTGACCCACACCCGAGTGCGATGGAGCGCATGGACACCACCTTTGGTTGTTGTCGTTTTTTTTTATCAGAGCGCGCCCTGCCCCGACGTTGTTTGCCTTGTTGAGGGAACAGCGAAACGGGGAAAGGGCACCCGGTGCTTTCAAATGATCTAAGGGAGGACCCCTGCCAGTGGGCAGAGGCCTGGGCCCGGGCTTGGACGTGTACGGCAGCAGGCCGGAGCAGAGCCACGGGCAGGGGGATGGGCATTGTCGAACCCCCGCGCCGAGTGCAACGCCCAAATCTGGGCCCACTCAGGGGCAGCCCGCGCGGAAAAGAGGGGGGGCAATGGTACGGGCTCACCAACCCGAGACTTTCCAGACCAGCCCAGAATTGTCCAACCTTTGTGGGGGGGGGGGGGGGGGGAGGCGGTCCCACCAAACAAACGCCTGCACCGGGGATGTGCTTATCCACCGGGGGGGGGGGGGGATCTGGCGGACCCACCCCCTCCAGGCCAAACCACCCACCCCCCCAATCCCAAAAAAATTTCCTCGAGGGAAAAGTGAAATTTTGAATAGAGCAAAAAATGAGAGGCCCATTTTAGGTACACAAACTTCTTCTTGCCCTCATACCCCCCCCCCCCCGTCCCGTAGGCCAAACACTAAGCACAACTCTGGCCTGTCCGCCGGGATGTCAACAGAACACGAGCGGAGCAGCAAACCGCTGTCGGGTACCGGCCCATCCGGCGTCCGCTGACCATGAACTACCGTCTGTTCACCGCCAAACCACCGTCGCCAACCGCCATAGGCAACCCACCATTCTGCTCCCTGGACCCCTCGGCTGTCGCGAATCAACGAGGAAAGCAAAGAATCATCACGTCCCTAAAAGAGAGCCCTGGCCGTGGGATAAGACCTGCCCAAAAGGAGAGAAGAGAGTTGGTATTGAAAAGCACTTGTGGGGGATATGCAAACGCGAAAGAACAACGCCTGCGCAGCGCAGACGGTGCCTCGTGCAGACGGGCCCCAACTGGGGGACATCCAGGACAGAGGCAGGGGAAGCACGAAGCAGAGGGTTTTCCCCCTGGGGACTGGCACTCTCATAGAGATTTTTGGGGGCGGGGTCCATGAGGGCTGGGGATCGAGGCCGTTGGGGGGGGGGGGGGTTGCAGTTTGGGGGGTGAGAGCGGAATGTCTGTCCCGACGCTCACGATGGCGGCGCACTGCCCCCGTGGGGCCCCTCTCCCCCGCCAGCGCTGGTGGGCTCCGCATTCAGTCACCCCCAGACCGTGAGGCTTGGAGGGTGCCCTCCGCTGCAGCGGATGGGGGAAGCGTCACACAGGACACAGGGCCTGTGACCTCCGCATGGCCCAGCGCCACACGGCGGTGGTGCGCTGCGTCCCTGGGCATTGTGCCCTGGTTTTGAGGGTACGTTGGCCCGGCACTCCCTCCCTCCGGCCCAGGCTCCCTGACCCCTGCCGTCGCGGGGGCCCACGTGTGGGCGGAATGGCTGCATCACCCCTGCCTTCTCGGGGGGTCCGCAACATGGGGACAACTGGGAAAAGGGGGGGAACAACTGGGGAAATAGGGGGAACCGTTGCCCGGCGCGCCCGGCGCACTAACGGACTCTCTTTGCGGGAGGTGTGCCGCCTGCGCCAATGCAGGAGGGGCCTTGAGTGGAGTCCCTTTGAAGTGAATGCTTGTGGGCGGAGATGAGGGGCTGCACAGGCTCATTTGACAGGGCCTGTGGTCAGTGGGTCAAGCCTCTTAGCCACAGGGGGGGGGGTAATGGGGATGGGGATGCTGAAGCCCTTCAGCCGCTGACTCTAGCCGCAGTCCCCACGGCCGGTCTCGTGAGGGGGGGGGGGGGGGGCGAGTGAAATGGAAAAGGCGTGCACCCACTCCCAGTGAGGCAGGCACCGTTTGGTCTTGGGGGGGGGCGGGGCTGGCCAAGGAGGCAGGCACCCACCCACCGACTGATCAACATGAGGGGAAATACAAAGGGAAAAAATCCCCAGCGCCAAAAAGAGGACTCACTACCAACCCGTCAGCCCAGTAGTGACCTCCCCCAACGGGAAGAGGGGGGGGGGGGGGGCTGGGACCCAAAAGTTTGTATACCAAAAATGGCCCAACAAGATTTTCCGTCTTGTAATTTTCGTGTTTTCCCATCACGGCCACTCTGGTCTGGGGAGGGGGGGTTGACCCCCCTCCCCCAATACAGGGGGTTGACCCCCCTCCTCCTACGTGTATGGCCATTCCAATCCTTCCCTGGGGGAGGGGGTCCAACTGAAGGAGGCACCCACTTTCCCAAAAATGCAGGCTGCCCCCCCCCCCCCCCCTTCGGGATATGGTTGACCCTTGCACTAAGCAAAGGCCTGGAGGGGGTACAAATCCGGTGCCGAAGGCTGCCAATCGATTTTTCATCCGCAAAAACGGCCACAGGCAACGCATTTCATGCGGCTTCGGCCGCCCGCAAGGCCCGCGTGCCCTGAGGCAAGACGCGGTGCGCGTTGCCTGAGGGGCCCGGGCCACGACGGCCACCGCACGCTGATCACAGGGCACGGCAGCAGACCGCGAGGTGACGCCAGGCCCCGGACGCGGGGTCCACGGTCTCCACGACGAGGGCGGACCGCTCTCGCCACTCCCCCGCCGCCACGATGCTGCGATTGGTGGCCTCCTGCATTTCGATGGTGGCCATGGTCTCCAGCGCAAGCGATGTGCTCCGGGTGGCCATGCGCCTACGGACCAGACAACCAAAGGCATACGGCCAAGGCAAGACCCCCACCCCATTCCTGGTCCCGGCGGGCACCACAGAACCCCCCGTGAACGAACTCTGCGCGATGGCACGTGTGCAGAGGAGGCGGTCAGCACAAAGCGCAGAAAGAAAACCCCATTCGCTGCACCACAGGCGCGACTCTTTTGTGCGCAGGTGGAAACCTGACATGCAAATGTTCCCTCATGATAAGACGAGGCTCCGCAGCTCCGAAGCCCCCCATGCACTTGTGAGTAGCGGGACAACTGTCGCACTCTCTCACCTCGTAACAATAATTTTAGCTTCATGGTTTAGGGGTAGCCGAGCAGGCTGCCCCCCCAAACCCATACCCGCCATACCTGTGCCCGCCTGCCCCCATGCACCACGACCAGAACAACCAAAGTAAACAGCCTGCCCCTCCACCCACTGTGCCCAAGACCACATTAGGACCGCAACGATTGTTGTCCTCCTCGGGTGTCGTAGAGGGCCGGAGGTACCTTTCTGTCACAAACAGTGAAACGCGAAGATGCCGGTGGGGTGGGCACTGACGTATGCAAAGCAGCGGCAATGCAGCCAGCAAACCAGCGCCAAGCAATGGCCGACGGACTTGCCCGTCCATTAACTATTGAGTTCACATCCGCAGGAAACCCCCCCCGGCGGTGCCTGAGCTGCACTTGGCGCATGAATGCGGTACAACGAGTTTCTGTTTTGCAACGCGTCGGAAAAATTACGCCGCGTTCTTCAAATATTGCGACGCGTTGCAAAGACTTGCACACATCCCCGGGAGCGAGGGGCGCGTGAGAGCCCCGGGCGAGGAACGCGAGAGGCCCGGCGGGCCGAGCCGCAAGAACGGCTCGACGTCCTTTTGTGTTACACTTCCGTGTTGCAATGTTCACGTTGCGTTGTCAAAGGAAGGTGCGGTTCAACACAGCCGTCCTGGGCGAGCCCGCCCCCCTACCGTCGGGCAAGAGGCTGGTCCTACAGGGTTCACCCCAACGAGAGGCACAAATCAAGGGGCATGCACCCGGAAACATAGAAATGGGCGCATTGCTCCCGGCGAGTGGCATTTGCTCGCAGCACCTGCGGGTTGGTGTGTGGTGCGGAAGGGAGGGTGTGCAGTCGCAATACATCGGCAGATCGGGCAACCACCTTTACACAGCAGTGCACTTCAAAGGCCAATCTGCGAATGGATGTAAAGGGTGCAGTGTGATCTTTTGTGCTCGGTTGAATGGAGGCAGGTTTGAGTGGAGGCGTGGGGCAGCCCCTTTGCCAAAGTAAGGCGGGGGGGAAGGGGGGAGTTCGTTGTGGGACCGGCGGCGGGGGGGCGGGGGGGGAGAGAGAGAGAGAGAGATACACAAACAAATACGCAGCGTGGGAAATGCAGTGATGAGGCTATGATGGCGCAGCTGCACGCACACCAATGCACAACGTGTGGGCGGAACCTCCGGAAGATTCCCCCCGTTTCACCACATCCAGGTGCCGCAGGGATTGATTCACTGGTGGGCGCTTGGGAAATGTTGCGCCAGCCCCGCCCTATGCCAAGTGCAAGCAGGTCACCACACAACACTGACTGGCGCTCCCGTGGACTGCCTGGGAAAGGCTGCATGCGCATGAGACAACCCCCCTTTCAGCTCCGATGATGTAGATGCAACGCCGAGACCCTGACACACCATTCGTCTTCCGCTTTTTCATGCTCCGCCGCGGACTTCAGAAAACGCTGCACGACCCTCTGCTCAGCTTCTCGTACTGCCATCCTGTGCTCGCTGTGCCACTCCTTGTATTCCGCCATGACGACCTGGATGCGCAGACGCGCGCTCACGACACAACCGCAGAAAGGGCGCCGGCGACAGCTCAAGGGAGCGGTGCGGCAAGGGAATCTCGGAGCAGCACCCGCAGTTGCCGGCCTCCTTCCGCCGACCAAACCGCCGTTCAGCAGAAAAGAAAGCCAAGCCGCAGAACAGCGGTTCGGCTGCAAAGGCCGGCAGAGATTCCATGCAACCCCCAATCCGGCCTCAAGCCCCACTTTTGGATGTCTCTCAGCGGCTGAAATGAAACTACTCCTACTCCGCATCCGTCGTCTTTCCCTGCTGCTCCTCCGACTTCTCTTGCCAGCACTGCTCTGCTGCTGTTGCTGCCGCTGGGGCGGCGGCGGCGGCTGTTGCAGCGTTGTGAAATGGTGGGGGCTCCAAACGGACAACGGCCGCCTTGTCGGATGTCGCACCGAACTTTCGATGCAACTCGACCTTTTGCGCCCGCCCGCCAGTACGACTGGCGGATGGCGCTGCTGTTCGGTCGAAACTGATCGGTGATTGCACTTACAGAGGGGGGGGGGGGGATTTTGCGCCAAGTCAAATTCGCGGTGGTAAATTTCGCTGTGGGAAATTTCGCGGAGCCCCCTGGGCTGAGTGGATACAGTGTGCACTGCTGGTGTGTGAGAAATTCGCGGAGAACGCGGAATTTCGCGTGGGAAATTTCGCGGTCAATTTGAAACGCGAAATTTCCCACGCGAAATTAAAGTGCCACGAAAATTCCCCCCCTCCCGTATTGGAGAATGGCGGCTGCAGCCCCAGGCCGGCGGCGGGGGAGAGAGTATTTGGGTACAGTTTTGAGGTCACGGTGCATCCGCTGCGTTCTGCAACGTCCGCCAAAAGTGCTGCTTTCACTACTCCTTCTGGCGGGCAGTGAAGAACCGACCTCGATGTAGAATCATGTCTTTGGACATGAAGGGGAGGTGGACGATTGCACAGGCCAGTGAAGGAGACACCAACGCGGGTGGGAACGGTGGCGCTTCGGCCCGTCGGACTGGGTTCGGCCGAGCCAAACCGCCTCCCCCCCGCCCCCCCACCGGCCGACGACTCCCTCTAAACCCCCGTTGGCGACTGCCCACTGCCGTCAGCAGACCTTCTCAGACTTACAGACGAGGACCAGGACTCGGCTCGCTTTTAGGCACAGCGTAGCAGCGGCACCAACGTCTCTGACGCGGCGTCCCAGCAGGGCCACTTGGCACTTTTCACAGTCGGCGCGGCACCAAAACTGCACCTCAAAACGGTTGGCCCGAACCCATGCCACACACTTTTCGGGGATGGCCTGCCATTCGCGTCCCAGGCCAACCGCGAAAAGCGGCGGACAGGTCCCGGGCTGACTGCGAAAAGCGGCGGACGGGTCCCGGGCCGACTGCAAAAAGCGGCGGACGGGTCCCGGGCCAACCGCGAAAAGCGGCGGACGGGTCCCGGGCCGACTGCAAAAAGCGGCGGACGGGTCCCGGGCCGACTGTGAAAAGCGCGGGCCTCCGGCAACGCGCCTCATGATCCGATGAGTGGTGCGCGCCGTGCGGATGCGTATCGCCGACGTTGGCGGTGGTGCACCGGGTCGTAACGATGGAACGGAAGGACAAGTGGCGCGGATGGACAACCGTGACTGGGCGGCTTGAGTGGAGAAGCATTCGGAGATGAATGTAGTGGGGTCAAGGGCAGGGGAATATTAGAAAGGGGGGGGGGGTGGCATGACGCCGGAATTGAATGCTCCGTCCAGCGGCGCCCATGGGCCGATCGCCACGTGCGCTGCCCTTCCCTTCCCTCTCCTTTGAATGAAGGTCCACCAAGCCGCTGTTCTGGTCCGCCGTTTCTGTTTCTCCGTCGGTGGCGGGTGGCGTCCACAAAGGCATTCAGGATCCATACGGCCTGACGCTTCATCTCAAAGAGTACGCGGCGAGCACCGAGGGAGGGGGGGGGGGGGGGCTGGGACCCAAAAGTGTATGTCTTTTCACAGTCGGCCCGGGACCCGTCCGCCGCTTTTCACAGTCGGCCCGGGACCCGTCCGCCGCTTTTCACAGTCGGCCCGGGACCCGTCCGCCGCTTTTCACAGTCGGCCCGGGACCCGTCCGCCGCTGTTCGCAGTCAGCCCGGGACCCGTCCGCCGCTTTTCGCAGTCGGCCCGGGACCCGTCCGCCGCTGTTCGCAGTCGGCCCGGGACCCGTCCGCCGCTGTTCGCAGTCGGCCCGGGACCCGTCCGCCGCTTTTCACAGTCGGCCCGGGACCCGTCCGCCGCTTTTCACAGTCGGCCCGGGACCCGTCCGCCGCTTTTCACAGTCGGCCCGGGACCCGTCCGCCGCTTTTCACAGTCGGCCCGGGACCCGTCCGCCGCTTTTCACAGTCGGCCCGGGACCCGTCCGCCGCTGTTCGCAGTCAGCCCGGGACCCGTCCGCCGCTGTTCGCAGTCAGCCCGGGACCCGTCCGCCGCTTTTCACAGTCGGCCCGGGACCCGTCCGCCGCTTTTCGCAGTCGGCCCGGGACCCGTCCGCCGCTGTTCGCAGTCGGCCCGGGACCCGTCCGCCGCTTTTCACAGTCGGCCCGGGACCCGTCCGCCGCTTTTCACAGTCGGCCCGGGACCCGTCCGCCGCTTTTCACAGTCGGCCCGGGACCCGTCCGCCGCTTTTCACAGTCGGCCCGGGACCCGTCCGCCGCTTTTCACAGTCGGCCCGGGACCCGTCCGCCGCTGTTCGCAGTCAGCCCGGGACCCGTCCGCCGCTTTTCACAGTCGGCCCGGGACCCGTCCGCCGCTTTTCGCAGTCGGCCCGGGACCCGTCCGCCGCTTTTCACAGTCGGCCCGGGACCCGTCCGCCGCTTTTCACAGTCGGCCCGGGACCCGTCCGCCGCTTTTCACAGTCGGCCCGGGACCCGTCCGCCGCTTTTCACAGTCGGCCCGGGACCCGTCCGCCGCTTTTCACAGTCGGCCCGGGACCCGTCCGCCGCTGTTCGCAGTCAGCCCGGGACCCGTCCGCCGCTTTTCACAGTCGGCCCGGGACCCGTCCGCCGCTTTTCGCAGTCGGCCCGGGACCCGTCCGCCGCTGTTCGCAGTCGGCCCGGGACCCGTCCGCCGCTTTTCACAGTCGGCCCGGGACCCGTCCGCCGCTTTTCACAGTCGGCCCGGGACCCGTCCGCCGCTTTTCACAGTCGGCCCGGGACCCGTCCGCCGCTTTTCACAGTCGGCCCGGGACCCGTCCTCCGCTTTTCACAGTCGGCCCGGGACCCGTCCGCCGCTTTTCACAGTCGGCCCGGGACCCGTCCGCCGCTGTTCGCAGTCAGCCCGGGACCCGTCCGCCGCTTTTCACAGTCGGCCCGGGACCCGTCCGCCGCTGTTCGCAGTCGGCCCGGGACCCGTCCGCCGCTTTTCACAGTCGGCCCGGGACCCGTCCGCCGCTTTTCGCAGTCGGCCCGGGACCCGTCCGCCGCTTTTCGCGGTTGGCCTGGGACCCGTCCGCCGCTGTTCGCAGTCGGCCCGGGACCCGTCCGCCGCTTTTCACAGTCGGCCCGGGACCCGTCCGCCGCTGTTCGCAGTCAGCCCGGGACCCGTCCGCCGCTTTTCACAGTCGGCCCGGGACCCGTCCGCCGCTGTTCGCAGTCGGCCCGGGACCCGTCCGCCGCTTTTCACAGTCGGCCCGGGACCCGTCCGCCGCTTTTCGCAGTCGGCCTGGGACGCGAATGGCAGGCCATCCCCGAAAAGTGTGTGGCATGGGTTCGGGCCAACCGTTTTGAGGTGCAGTTTTGGTGCCGCGCCGACTGTGAAAAGTGCCAAGTGGCCCTGCTGGGACGCCGCGTCAGAGACGTTGGTGCCGCTGCTACGCTGTGCCTAAAAGCGAGCCGAGTCCTGGTCCTCGTCTGTAAGTCTTTATGCACCAAAAATGGCCCGACAAGATTGTCCCTCTTGTACATTTCGTGCCTTCCCACGATGGTCACTTTGGTTGGGGGGGGGGGGGGTAACCCCCCCCCCTCCTCCGGCGTACGGCCATTCAATAACTCCCCTGGTCGAGGGGATGGATGAGGGGGGGATAGTGGACGTTGAATAGCAGTGAAGGTGGCAGTGGGGGGCATCCTCCGTCTGCGCTCTGTCACTCACGACATCCGAAGCCCCGTCCCCACGCGCCGCAGCAAGAGCACCTGCAAGCGCTCATATGCGTAGGTCTGAATGGCCTCGAGCCCCACCGCCTCCAACCGGGACACCCGCATTCGCTCGAAGGCCTCCTCGGCGTCCAACTCCGTCAATTGGATGTCCGCGTGCACGAAAGCCCGTCCGGGAGAGGACCTCAGCAGCACCTGTTGCCAGCCTTGGGCCTCCAGCAGTTGAATCTGGGGGCAAGCGGAACGAGTGGACGGCGGTTGGCGGGCAAACGCCCGTGGGAGGGGGGGGGGTGGGGGCTGGGACACAAAAGTCTGTGTACCAATCATGGCCCCACCAGATTTTCCCTCTGATAAATTTCGTGTTTTCTCACAATGGTCACTTTAGTCTGAATGGGGGCGGGTCCAGGGGGGGAGTACCCTCCCCTCCTCCCCTGGCCCTTCTAACCGCCTGTAACCGCCGGCCCGGGCTGCTGTCATGCACCGTGGCCCTTTCCAAAAAGCGACGGGTCCCTTAAAGACGGCCCTGCGCTGTGCACTATCGCTGGTGCACCCCCCCCCCCCCGAGCCTCGGCCTCGTTGGTGTGACAGGACCATGGCCGGGAATGTCACAAGCGTTTCACTGGGCCCCAGTGCGAGGGATGTTCGACAACCCTTTCTTCACATCCCTCACCCCCCCCCCAAAAAAAAGGCACACTGCGCCTTGGTACATCGGTACAGCGTCCCTTACAGAGTTTTCTGTGACTCGGGCTCAGCGGCCCAAAATGATCACTCACCTCGGACTTGGTCGGTCTCGCATGCCAAGACAATCAGCCATGATCCTTCACGCTTCTACCCATGGCCATCGGATTGTGCACGTAGTGTTGCGTATGGCTTCAGACAAGCCATGAGTCCATCGACTGTTGGGGCGGGGGGTCGCGTAGAAGGCCCGGCCGCCGTCCCCTGGGATAGGGCCGGGTGACAACAGATTACTCCTTTTTTGAAAGTCGGTGGTGAGCTGAGGGAGAGGGCAACAAGAAACCCCAGTCCCCCCGCCGGGCACCCCCGACCCCTTTGGAAGGGCGGAAACCTTGCTACCCCATCCCTCAAGGTGCTCTGGAGCTACGCCCAGGGAGCAGCCAATGCCCCTGTCAACTCAATGCCCCCGAAGGGCACCTCGTCACAAAAGATGCATGAGTCGTGTCGGTACCTTTCCACGCAGGAGCTGTTCAAACGTCACCAGGCGCTCGGTGTCCATGTTCGCTTCATGTTCCTTACGGTCCTTCGCCTCGACAAGCTCACACGACAGGAACTGAAAGTCCACCTCCTGCGAGGGTACAAAGCGGAAACACCCCTGTCACATGTCACAGCCGTGCGGCAAAGAGTGGCAAAACCATATCGCCCAACCGCAAAAAGGGAAAAGGTGCCTGTATCCTTGGGCCTCCGATCGAGCCACAACCACCTCGTACCCAGGGTCGTCAATGCGTACTTCGCAGAATCGGAGGACGCGGTGGCGGGTTGCTGACAGGCTATTGCTTAGTGACCCCCGGGGGGGGGGGGGTCTAGTTTGGGCCTCGGCCAGGGCTCAGCCACCCACCCACCCACCCATCCATCCACTCACCCACCCAACCCTAGGTCTATGCCCTCCACCCACAGTCGCATACAAGCACTTGATTGAGAATCCCCCATTGGCTGTAGTGAAGATCTCTGGAACAACAGAGCAAAACTGACCAGAAAAAAATTGCCACTCCTGGGGTTGGAACCTAGGACCTTGACAGCAAAGTCAAGTTCCAAGTTCCAGAACCAACTCAGCTAACAGCCAGTTCCAACAAAACTGTGCAACAAAGGGTTCACAGGTTTGACACAGTATGAAAAAAATGTGAAAAATGGTTGAAAAATTCAGACAGGTCTCAGAGCCCTGCACAACCCAAATCCCAAAAAAAGCGCACCCACACCCCCGGGGGGGAGGGGTGCCTGGTGGCCCAAAATGCTGAATTTTGGGGCTAAACCACCCACCCATCTCTGCCCCCCCCCCCATATTTTGCCCACTAAGCAATAGCCTGGTTGCTGTTGGTGCCTGCAATCTGGGCGAATTCGACGCAACCTCGATTTCTTTGCTCTTCACTTTCGCGCGGGCGCATATGAAGCCAACACCCCTTCGGGAACACGAATCACGGTAAAGGTGTGAAACACATTCTCTCATGTGCCGAGCACGAAATCAAAGAGTGAATTTAAACAATCATTTCAACTCTCCGATATACAAATACATGGAAAGGAGATATCGGGTGGTGTTCTCCTGGGGCCTACACAAGCACGAATGGTCCCCAGGAAAAATCTGCCATGGGGGCCGTTGTTGGGGAGGTCATCTGTCAAAAATCACAGAAGCACCAGAAACTGATGCCCTTTTCCTCCCAGATGCACCCCTGACCACTTGCAAAGACTCAACACGAGGGTCCTCAGTCCCCTAGCCAGCCCCACCCCCCCCTGTCACGTGTCACGCGTTACGCATCTGCGGGTGTGTGACAGTGACTGTCACTGTCACTGTCACTGTGACTATGACTGCTACTGTCACCATCACTGTCACCATCACCGTCACTGTGCCTATGACTGTCACAGTCACTGTCACAGTGACGGTGACTGTGAGAGTCACAGTGACGGTGACAGTGACGGTGACAGTCACAGTGAGTGACAGTGAGTGTCACAGTGAGTGACAGTGACAGTCACTGTCACAGTCACAGTGATATTGCCAGTGACAGTCACTGTGACTGTGACTGTCACTGGCACTGTGAGTGTCACTGTCAGCCTCAAAAAAGCCAGGTGTGACATCCTACCCGAGACATTGTCACGGATCGCCAGCCCCCACCCCACCCCACCCCCACCCCCCAAAACAGCGCGATTCTTATTGCGGACCCGTTCAACACACTGGAAACCATTGACAGCTCTGCCTATTGGGCCTGCTTCTCAGCATGTTTCAGCATCCTATCCATGTTGACATACATGATGGTGCAATGTGTCATTATTCATATGCCAGTGATCATGCAGCAAAATGGGGCCATTAAACTGAGTGCCCTTTCAATATGTTATGCACACCGAAGGCAGCGAAGACATTGTGATCAGCAATCACCTTTGGCAGCCCATTTCCTATAATAATTATTGGGATGGACAAGGGGATATTCAGCAAATGCCCAATGACATCTTTGTGAAATTGTTGCTGTACTTTGCCGTTTTCATGCATTGTCCCCCAAACAGAAGCATTACGCTTGGCCTTTTTCTTTGGGTCTGCGGAGCACTGTGTACTTGAAACTGCATCAAGCAATTGTTTTGGGGAAAATTGGAGGTCGTGGTGGTGTATCCTGTCGTTCATGTTCAGGCGCAAGCTATGATTCAGCTTTGGTGGCATCTTTCCCAGGTTAAGCAAAAGCACCATCCAGTTGTTTCTTATTTTACCAAAAAATGGTCCTTGATAAGCATTTTGGTGTTAGTCAAATTGTACATAAAGAACAGTACAGTTTCCCATTTTGCGATCCCCCTCGGCTGTCTGTAGAACGCAGGTACTGCCCAATGCCCTCTCCAAGTGTCCATTGCAAACACTTCCTCTTGGATTGTCTTGCCCCCTCATCAATGGGCTCTGTAATTGACATCCACTGGCTAGCAATGGTGATCGAAGCATGCTGCTGCATGCCACAGCACCAGATCCTTTTGGCCTGTTGGTGGGGGTCTGAAGCATGCCGCAACACCCTGAAAAATTTCCCCTGCACATGCTAATGCCACCATGTTGATGGTTTGGTGTTGTCGTGTAGCATCCCCACAGCAGCTGGTCTGGTGTCCTGGTCCAGGTGTCCTGACATGCTGGCTCCAATGAGGACCTCACAAAGAAGTATGAGGGCAGGGTCTAATACTATACAGCCCCTGAAACATCCTGCAACAGGTTTCAGGGCTCATCAGACTATCAGATTGGCAAAGCATTAGCAACGTCAGACTTGACAGCAGCAGGAGCAGCGGAGGCTGCCAGAGGATTGGGTGGCAGGAGCAGGGGCAGAGGCCACATGAAGATGGCGTAGCAGCAGCGAATGGGGCAGATGGGGGGGGGGGGGTGGCCTCAGCAGGGGCAGTGGAGGCCACAAGAAAATCAAATATACAGTCCCGAGCACACGAGTGCCTCTCCAAAAGCCAGCCACATGCAATAACAACATGCGCAAGTGCGCGCACATGCACACCACGCCAAAAAACGCCGTGGCAGGTATTCCACTCTTTCCACAAAAATACCCCTGATCCCATACTACATTTACACCAGCTCACAGATCAGGGTCAGCAACTCACCTCTTCAGCCATCATCCGCCACCGTGCAACAAACTCTGCCACCATCAGCTCTGGTTCTCCAACGGTTCGCTCATCCCTTTCAATCTACAAATTTGAAAACGGGTCACAACAAATTGCGGTGCCCTGTTAATCCCGACCGGAGTCCCGTGGCACTGAAGATAACCCTGGCCCCTCGCATAACATGCCCGATATCCATCTCTCTGTATTCTCTGCACTCTCACTGTGCCCTATGGCCATGTTCCTATCAAAAAAGAACATGTCCGGTGCGCACCATCAAGCATAACACAACTGACTTTTGAAAGAAAAGCAGCCAGACCTTATCAATTGTAAAGGAGCGTTCTTCCTGTGTGCCACCGGCCGGCCGAAACAATCCAGAACCCCTTTAATGATGGCCAAAAATTGGGCTGCTTGTTGCCGCTTATCAACAAATATTGACACCATCATTCTCTATGGAACGTCAAGCTCAATGCACAGAGCACTGTGGTTGTCTGCCTTAGCATTCTGTATGTTCCAATTGTGCGTTCCCTTCTGAAACTTCACCTTTTAGGCTTGTGTTGTTCACCCTGTGTGAGGCTTCAGGGCGTTGGCTGTGCAGGCACCGCGGTAAACGGTGTTAAAAGTGTTAGATGGAGGCGAGTTTTCAGGATGATAATCGTTAGATGAATCTCGCGGACCCTCTGGCATTTATGAGCCTGAAAATTGCTAAAATTGTTAGATGGGGAAAGTTATCTCCCAAATTCAAAAAAGCACGCAACACCACCCACAATGTTGTTGAACCATGTGGGCCACCTTTGCAATTTCATTTTTAGCCACCATGTCAAAAAGAGTGGAGAATATGCTTGATGTGACTTTGCCCCCACCACCACTTGTCAATAACTTCATGGAGTGCTTGAGAGAGGGCAAAGCAAATTGGGTACGGCAATTGCTTGAATGTCCCAGTTTAACAATGAAAGATATTGGTTGGCATCCAGTATTCACAACACGAACTCGGAGGTTAGTTTGGCCGATGCAGCCAAATATTTGGGTGTTGCCCAAAAAATTTTGGCGGTGTACCATCGTGCTGCCCTTGATACTCCTATCAAGGCTACAAATTGAGCCGGTATGATGTTAATGAAGATGAGACCGTGTCATCTAATGCCAAGGGGCCTGGCCTCTTGGATGGAGACTTCCTTTTGGAAGGAACTGCCCTCGGCATTGCCGAAAACCATGCCGAGGTTGTGGCTGCAATTGCTCCTTTTGCTAAAGAAGTTCGTAATTCACAGTCCTCGTTGTGTGAATCGTTGGGATCTTTGCGTGAGTATGTGGTTGTGGGGGCGGAATTGCCTAGCAAAGATGTGCATGCCTCACCTGCTTCCATTCGCTCATCCTTGGGATCTTTGAGTGTTTCCCATGCCGGCAGCACAAGCACCAAGAAAATTGCGGGAACAACCAGCGGACACACTATCAATAAAAAAAAGGGCAATAAGTCCGTCCCCTCAAGCCCTCAAACCCAAAGGGTCTGAACAATAGTTACTAGGCGGGAAGGGTTGGGGTGGGCACTCATAAAGGGTGAAAAACCCTATACACGGCAAAGGGTGGCGTGTCGCAAGGGACCCAGAGGAAAACAACTATCCAGCATGTGAGCCAGACAGTCGTTTCCCATGCCGGCAGCACAAGAACCAAGAGAATGGCGGGAACGGCTAGCGGTATATATTCTCCACAACCTCACACCGTCTTGGCGGGCAAAAGGTTGCCAAAACCTGAGGGCTTAGGGCTTACCCCACGAATGTGAACCCCACCCCCTCCCCCCACCGCCCTGACAATACACAGAAAGCAACCTTGTGCGTCACAAAGCCTGCCCCTCAGCGTCATGCCTGCAGCGCAAAAGTAACCGCAACACCCAGCTATAGCAATTGTGGACACTCATAAAGGGCGTGTTCGGCACCCAGGCCGCGTACTATACTCTTGCAATATACCCACAAAGGCCGCACACTAAGGGCGGTGTTCAAATGGTACAAGCCTTCAACCAGGGCGGTGCAGCAAAGGCAGAAGATATACACCAAAAACACCCAAAAGAAACAACAGGGAGGCAGGCATCACCAGGCAAACCCCACGGCCGGCAGAATGACCACCTTTGTGATTCTAGAAATGCCCTAAGTCTTGTCCTGGTTTAGCTCCCCACCTCCCACTCGCAAAAGTCCACAGAATGGCAAAACTCAGACAGGTCCTTACAAGCAGTTCCTTGGGGTAGGCGGGCAGCTTCCGCCTGGGCACACACTGCCACGTACCCTATGTGGTCCGCCCAGGACACGACCTCCACAATCACCACGTTGATGACCCGGCGCCCTACATCAATGACCTGCACATCCGGATAGAGTGACAGCCTATAGTCGCCACTTGTCAGTTGCAGGTACGCCTGGCACTACCGACACACCCTCATCCTCCGTTGAAGGGAAATGGTGGCTCTATGCAGCTCAGCATACACATGGTCCTCCTTATTAAATCGGTCGAAGAAGGGCTCGAATTCTCCAGCACCGTCCACCACTAATTCTTCAACATGTGGTTGAGGATGCTGTCCACTTTGCGCGAGGACTCTACTGCCTTGCCCGGCGCCACTGGAAAGTATCGCACAACGCTGAGCCCACACGGCCTTCATTGAATATTTGAGGAAAGCTAGGCACGCCTCGCATGGCCTCAAAAACTTCCAGCTCGTTCTACAAGTGGGACCGGCGCAGCGATCGCTTCTCGACCTTCAATGCCACTCGGGAGTCTAGCATGTCGCCCTCCGGCTGCCCAAGGTACACCTGTCCACTGTTCCCAGATGGCAGCTTCCTGCTGGCATGCCAGCACCCAAACAGGTCGGACCGGTAATCCACGCTGGACACGGCACCGTCACTCTCAGTCTCAGTCCCACTGCCACTGCCCCCCTCGCTGGAGACCCCACAGCTGCTGCTCCCACAGGCTGACTCACGGCACAACTCAACAAGGTTCTGCGCACTGAGGGGCTGTGTGTTATTGTCCGTGCGGCAATCTACCCTGCGTCCGGGGCTGTCACATCACCCCTCGGGTGCTGACCCACCGCGACACTAGGAGTCTTCGTCCAGAATTAGGCTCCTGGCGTCCAGCGTCAATAGAGCACATCGCGTTCGGCTGAGTGGCCTGGTTATCGGTGGAAAACATTGCAGAGACAAAAAACGAATACTCATAAAGGGTGAAAAACCCTATACAAAGCAAAGGGTGGCATGTCCCAAGGGACCCAGAGGAAAACAACTGTCCAGCATGTGAGCCAGACAGTCGGTGTGTCTGTAGATCTCCTTGAGGAGGAGAACTCCGCAGAGTCTTTGAATGAGGATGATAGTGAGTGGGATTATGACGAACGGCCTCTAACACAACCCTCCCTCAAGCGTTCCCTCCAGGATGCCCGTGAAATTTATAGGACCGTGACTTGGCAGGCCCCGCCGGCACCCGAAGGAGCCGCAGTCAATCAGGATTTCTCCAATGTACCGCAACCATTCAAGCGAATGTGTCGCCCACGGTATCCTCCAAGGCATACACCACGGGAGAATACGTGCTCCAAGTGTTCGCGCGAGATTTTTGTTTGGCGACCGCTTGCGTGGTGGTGCCCGCATTCAGTGCAAAGTGTGCAATGCACCTTACCATGAGTCTTGCTTTTATGCTACATCATCTACTTCTACCATGAAAGTGGACGATGGTGTGGGTCCCTGTTGTCGCGAGTAATTTGACTATTGACCATCCATTTTGCTTGGCAACCATGTCATTATGGGAATGCCACACATTCCATTCCAGCTAAAAGAGACCGGTACCCATCACCACGAGTAGAGTGATAACTCAGTTTATACACAAAGCTGGTACCGCATTAGCCCATGTCTTGTTGCCCGTGCTTGCTCCCTGCCGTTTCCTCCCCTTGGTTGCAACCTTACACTCGGGACTTGCCACAATGAGCTAGGGGCTAGATGCCGCTAATATTCATCTAACAATTATCTTCCTGAAAACGCGCCTCTCTATCTAACACTTTGAAATAATCGTACCCATCTAACATTTATCAGCCTGTTCGCTTCCCTCCTAGGGGGCCGAGTTTTCGGGCCGATAAATGTTAGATGGGAACAATTATGTAATAGAAACTGTTTTACTGATCCGTGTCCACACGATTACTGGCCCCACGACACTTGGGTTTCGCTGTTCTGCACCCTCGCCACAACCTCAAATGCCACTCAGACCAATTGCATGAACGCGCATTTGCCGTAGCAATCACCAGCTTGTCCCCCAAACTGGGTTTACCACCTCGACCCCCCCACTGCTCTCTTCTACAGGCTTTTGAAAATATATTGCTAGATCATGATGTTTCGCTCGCCCTCTCGACCACAATAGGAACCTAACCAGGGTGGTAATGGGGAAGCGGCTCCAGCAATGGCTGCCACCCCCCCTGCCGCCTCCTCTTTAGTACCCGAGGATGCCTCCCAGGCCGAGCTCCGAGCGGCACTACATAAGCAGCAAATGAAACTGGAGGGCCTGAGGGCACGACTCGAGGCCCAAAAGCTTTCCGATAAAAGTGTGGTGCCAGATTTGACACTCAGTGGCATTGAGGAGTTCTCGGGCAGGGACAAGATTCCACAGTGGATGCGGGAATCCTCGGCAGCACTCAAGCAGTTCCTGGCAGAAAGGCAATCGCCTACACGACCTCCCGATGTTGGCGGAGAGGTGCAGGCCCAGCCGCCACCGGGCGACGCCCTGGCCTATCGCATCTGGGCGACCATGCTCCGATCCCGGGGAGCATACCAAAAGAGGTACCACGCCCAGGAAATGAGCGCCAAGGCGCGAGAGACCCTGGACAAGTTGCCATGGGACGAGGCCCTACGGAAGGGGGTTGCCGCCTTCGTGTACCGGGGTGTCAAGTTCCTTACCGAAGAGGGGATCTTGCGATGGGTGGCGGCTAACGGCAACCACATCCTCGTCAACGCCGCCCCTAGCGGGGACTGTCGCAAGTGCACGTCCCTGAGAGTCGAGGAGGGCAAGCGCAGGCACTGGCTAGTTCACGTGTCCCCACTGGTCGTGACTCTTCGAGTTCGACAGAGGCGCCTTAGTTGGGGCGCCTTCCCCGCGGCGGGCTGACCTGCCGACATCCGGCCAGGGGTCCGCAGATGAGTTGGGGACCATGGTGTGGGGCCTAGAGGCGACGTCCTTTCGCCAAGCCAGGCAGATGTGGGATGAGGCAGCCAAAGGCGATGGAGAAGGAGGCATCCGAGCGCAAGCGGTGCATGCATGGCACCCCAGCACCCGTCAGAGGTATTGATCAGCCATCGGTCAACTGGCGGCTGTCGAGGCGCGGGAGAGCCCCGATCTGGGAATGGCTAAAGTCCTGGCAGTGCGCCTTTCCGAAAAGTCCGACGAAGGCCAGTCAGCATTGGGGATGCGGGGAATCTTCTCCGCGGTCCGCGCCCTTGAAGACATGTGCATCGTCCCGCCCCTTGTCGGTGCCATCCACAGGCGTATCGCGGGGGGGGGGGGGGGGCGCAAAGCCAGGGGCGCAGGACTATGCGAGCCCCGAGATGCTCCGCCATCTGTGGCAACGGGCGGCCTCGGAGAGGGACCGCGCGTTCGTGGCCCTTGTCATCCTGTCCTGGATCTGCTTTTGGAGGGTCGGTGAGTCGGCGTCAGTCCGCCCCTTCGACCTACTTGAGACGGGAGGGGTGTCCTTCTACCGCACGAAGTCGGGCGGCCCCAGGGGCTGGCATAGGAGACCGCTCTTCAAGTTTGGCATGTCCTGGGCTGGCTACCTGTCGGAGTACTGCGAGCGACAGGGCCTCCCCGTCGACGAACCCATCCTCAGCGGGGGGGAGGCGATCCTTGAGGACTACCTCACCACTCTCCTCCGCGGATCGCGGTGGAGCGATTATGCATGGCACAGCCTCAGAAGAGGAGGCGCAGCCTCCTGTTGGAACCAAAAGCCAGGATTGCCCTACTTTAAATGGTGGGGGGGTTGGGCTTCTACCGGGGTTGCCATGCGCTATGCAACAGTTTTCCTTGATCATGGAGTGTTGGCGTCGTTGGCCTTGCCATGCCCCGGATCGGAAATCGGGGAGCCTCAGGTGGTCAATTGCCTATCTCTTTGGGGTTCTGCTATGTTTGGGGCACACGCGGTGGAAGAGTCCCTGGGTTACGTGGGGTCCGTCGTTGGTCCTGCTCTCCCACACCCTGGCGCTGTGGCTGTTGAGCCGCCTGCGACGGTGGTGGGTGGCGGCGGCGGCGGCGGCACTCCTGGCCATGAATCGGACAGTTCTTCTACAAGCTCCGAGGGCTCCAGCTCCTACGAGTCATCCGACTCGGATGTCAGGATCATCGAGCCACCGGTCGGGGGGGGGGGGGGGGTTACAGCGGGCCTAGCCTTCAGGATCGGCACCGAGGAGCGAACAGTGGGGTCGAGCTAGGGTGCGGGGGGCAGGGTGGCGCAAACGCAAGCGACAGGCACCCCCGCCAACCACCCGGGAACGACCCGGCAGTCGCAGAGTTAGGGCTCTGGGCGTCCCCAGTGATCCTGAAGGGGAGGGGCAGGCTGGCCCGCAGGTGGGAGTGGAGGCCGTCTGCTCCGGAATCCCCCCCACACCCCAGCGCTGTGTTCTTAGGCCCCGCTCCGCGCAAGTTGCGCTTGGGGCGGGACCACCGCCTAAACGACGTGGACCTGGCGATGAGAAGCCGCGCCAGGGTACGGTCCAGCAGGCCACGGGCCTTTCAGCGAAATTCCAAGGACGCCAGAGGCAATCCTGATCCCTTGCTTTCCTCTCTTTCGTGTTCTTCCTCTTCTGCACATCGAAATCCGCCCCCCCCCCCTACCCTTTCCCCCTTATCCGGGACTGCCCTCCAGGCCCCCACCGGAGCCCCCCCCACCCTCACCCTTGCCGCCTCAGGCTGTAAAGGAGGAGATGCCATTGTTTGTCCAGTTCATGGAGGTCCTGGCACCATCTCCGCACTGGATCGCCCGTAAATTGTCCTGCCCTTTGGAGCTCCTGTTTAAGAGGTCCCATATGTTTCTGGAGCGGATTTTTAGCACTGCGGAGGATTTCAGGCTAGAGGAGGCATTACCCGTTCTCTTGCAGAGTTTTGTTGAACTACGGGAGGATGCGTGGGAGGGGTTAGCGCACTTAGCCACCTCCCCAATTCCCTAGTTGACGCGCACTGACCCGACCCTAGCTGCGAATGTTTGGGTAAGATGGGCTCCTACGTTATTCCCCAAGGCTTCTGGAGGGACTTGGTCCCCGAGTCCTTTTTGCGAGATGCCCTGAATTACAATGTCGAAGCCGATCTGTCCCAGCGGCTTGCTCTGTCTTTGGGGTGGTGCTCGTCTGACACAGAAGCCGCCCAATGAGGTTTGCATGCGCTGGACCAGCTGGGGGGGGGGGGGGATGTGTCAGCTAGGCGGCGACCGTCTGTGCCCACATGTGCAGAGGTCTTAACCTTCATGGTGCGTCGCAAGCGGGCACGTAGCCGCGCGCGGGGGCACCGTAGTGGCCGCCCACTCGGCCGATCGGCACAGGCAGTGGCCCGTCGCAGGGCGCGTGCACAGCAGCATCTGCGCGACGTGCGGTCTCGGCGTCTTGCAAGGCTTCCAGTGCGCTGGGTGATCCTGGGCCACCAAGCCCGGTTGATTTTCGCGCAACCGTGCGCGGGGCAGGAGGCACCGGCCCTCCTCCAGGCAGCCGCGGTCGGCTTGGCCACCCGCCTCCAGTCTAGCCCCGGGCAGGCGGTGCGGAGGAATGGCAACTCCGACGTCAAGGTCCCGGACCAGCGCCACCACTGCCGCCATCGCTGGCGGATCCTTGTGGGGGGGGCGGGGGGAGGGGTGGTTTACCTGTCCCTATTGACTCACCACAGGGAAGGAGGCGTGGGCCTCCCTTATGTTTGGGTGCAGGGAACGCCGGCATTGGTCTGGCGGGTTGCCGGGTTTTTCGGGGCCTGAAGACGGGCTGGGGATTGCAGCGTGGAACTTGTTGCCCCACAACCATATATCGAGAATTATTCCCGCTTGATCGGGGATGTCTGCCTGCCGCCTTGTGGAGATCTCTTTTTGAGGGCAGTACGGTTGTTGAGGGTCTAACCCGCAGGGAGTCCTGCCTACGGGTCTACCGCACGGTGACCTGAGAAAGTCTTGCGCACCGGGCTTTCGGCGCCGGCCATGTGAATGGTGCCGCTTGTAGAGTGCCGAGAGCAAGTGGGCCATTGGGCCAGGAGTGGGCCTACCAACCTGCAGGGAGACCACATTGCGGGTGTCGGTAAGGAGCTGGCGCCGTGGCCGTGGGCTGTGGCAGCAGGCTCCGAGGTCTCTGGTCGCCTAATACTTGTCGCGCCACAGCTTCGTGGCACAGTGCGGAGTAGCCCTGCAGTCTATATACTGTTTGTTCCCAGCAACCTCTCCGGGAACCTCGCCCCTTTTGTGCGGTGCTTGCGCTGAGTCGTGTCCACCCTGCCCCCCCCCCCCCCACCGACCCCCTCTCTTTCCAACCCCCCCCCCCCCCCCCTCCAGTCACGGGGCCTAGCGGGTGGGAGTGGGGGCGGGTAGAAAGGTAAGCCAGAGTGGTCTGCCCGCCCAGAGTCTTGGTGCTTGTGTGCCTTGGTAAACACCAGTTTGTCCCCCAAACTGGGTTTACCACCTCGACCCCCCCAGTGCTCTCTTCTACAGGCTTTTTGAAAAGCGCGGTCTGCCTGCCCAGAGTCTTGGTGCTTGTGTGCCTTGGTAAACGGTGTGCTGGAGGTACTCAAGAAAAAAAGCACGAAGCCACAACTACACTTAAAAATAACCTTTCCAGAATGGTCATACTTCATCATCCCATAAAGGGCAGGGGGCCCGCAAAGGCGCTACAATCCGTCGTGCCAGACTCCGCTGGACAAGCAACCTCTCCCCCACCACCAACCTGGGGCTGATCCGTGAGCAATTTTGCACGCTTCACTGCCCAATGGAGAGCATTTTGTCCCCAGTTGCTGGTGGAAGCAAAACCTTTGTGCAGTCCATCGGGGTGCACTTTCCCCCGCCCCACACAGGCACTGCGGAACAGTTTTGTTTCTTGGCTGATTGGCAATGACAGCAATCCGTCCACCTGACAGTCCAAAAGCGGTTCAGCAGCCCCACACATCCGCCATGAGCAGTGCTGCAGCATCCCTCCACAGTTCTGAGCAGTGCAGCAGCACCAGGTGTCAGTGCTAAACATTGTAGTAGTACCACAACACAGTCCTGCTAAACATTGTAGTAGTACCACAACACAGTCCTGAGCGGTGCACGATCGAGCAGCTGTGAGTGGCCATTGCAGCTCAGACTTGTTCCCACGAATTGGACTACTGTTTCATTCGCCACTGCTTGCCCACGCTGGGGTTCCCCAACCAGCAGTTGGGAATAGCACGGGGGCGGAGACGGAAACAACTTGCTTTTCATGCGTGGGGTGCCGAGGTGGTGGACATACCACAAAAAGCCGGTGCCCACTCTTTCCCTATTTTGAACAACCAGGTACCTTTGATGCTCCGCAGCATAAGCCGAACACCACATGCTAAGTGAGGAAACAGAGTCGTGCTTCGCTTGCCGCTTGACTCAGGCTGTGTTGCACCCGGAAGCAGAAAATTGTGCCACGGTCTCAACGCGATGTCTCTGTCGTTTTTTTTTTGAGAATGTTGCGCCATGTGTTACCCTCCGTGTGTCACACACCTGATTCATCATTATGGGTCATCAGATTGGCGAAATCTGGGCTCCGTTTTTTTGCTGAATCAAGCAGAAAGTCAGTCGAGGGGGGCGCTGCAAGATGCATCTTGCAAGGGACAACTGCCGAGCATGCGCCAAGCAGCATGCTGCGGAACCCTATTTTCCATGGTTCGGTCCCCCAGTAGCTCATATCCCACTGTCAGGTTCGGGGAAGGGGGAGGGTCTACTGGAGGAGCCCCTCTCCAGGGGAGGGAGCTACTAACCGTCGCCCCAATCTCAGGGCGGCACAGGCAAATCTGAGGGATGGTCGTGGCCACCGCGCGGAGCAGGGCGTTGGGGTACCTCGGTTCTTGCGATGCTTTCTTCCTCCAGAAGAATCTCAAGCTGTGTCCGGCGCGCCTGCGCGACGTGCAGCCACTCACGATCCGCACATGACCGAGCCTTTATCCTGCAACATTGATGAGATGTACACAACCCCAGCGCCAAGCCCCAGCCCTGCAAAATGCTTTGCTAAAAACTTGCCTTTGCTTGAGGCGCGACTTGGGCGTACCGAGCACACAAAAACACCGGGGACCATCTGTACAGTGCCGGACATTCTTTGAAATGGACAAAACGTGAAATGGACACCTGCAAAATGCCGTGACTAACAATGCTGGGATTGGAGACCCCAAGGGAAACCGCTGCAGCCCTTGCATATGTTCTTCCACAGATCCCTCATGCACGCGCCCTCCGGTGCCGCGAAGCACCGTGCACCCGATCTCCATCAAAGAGTCATTTCTCCCAATGCATGGTGGGTTTGGAGGCAACACAAGGGAGGGGGGATTGGGGCTGGCCTGTGCTTCGAGCTCCAACTGCGGCTCCAACGGTTTTTGTCAGCGCCGCTTCCCACCACTTTCCCAACCGTAGCCAACCGGTCGTTCTACCTTGTTTGCCGCACTACCTTGTGGCCTCCTTCTCCTTCGAGCGAGAAGTAAGGCAAGAATATCGGCCACAGTACATAGCAAGTGAATGATGGTCGGAGGTTTTGCCAAGGTATTTTTCGAACTCTTTTACCCCTTGTTGCGGCCATGGTGGCGCCCACGCCCTCATCACCATGCTTGTGCGTGTGAGAACACGTTGGTTAACAGGTTGGTTAACTGTACACGGCTTTGAACCGGCACTTCATTGAGTAACGTTTGCAAACGGCCAACCGTAGACGGGCAAATGCGCGGCTCACGGACACACATCGGCACGGGACACACGACGGACCTTTCCCTCGCCTGCCACTCTTCGGCAGAGATCGACTCGCGTGCCTTGGGTTCCAAGATTCCGTCCACTCGTATTGCATCCCAAAATGCGGCGAAGACCTCGCGATCGGCGTCCTCCTCCGCGAACAACAAGGAGCGAACTCGGACCTCACAATAGTTTAGCCACGATTGCCAAAAGTACTCCCGACAAAAATCAAAATCGCAAGCTTCTAGCACCTCGATCTCCTCTCGCTGAGCCCACTCAATGTGTTGGAGCTGCGAGATGAGAAGCGACGAGGAAGACGAGCGAAAGATGCATGCCCAAAGCAATGTGTCGTTCCAAAGACACACATGTAGGAACAGAAATATGGGCGAGAATCACGTGTTCATTGAGCCCTCAAAACGAGATGCCCGCATCACAACGACCCTCGAATGCCGAGGTGAACCCCAAATGCCCCGCTCAAACACCCGTCAATGAAGCTTCAAAGATGCCCATCGGAATCTAGGCATATTGACACGGAGCGTATGGGCACTTTTGAAACTCGCCAACCGCCCCTAGTTGGGGACATTGTTCGGGCTAATTGGGGGACTCTTAAGGATTTTTCGGAGGTAGCGGTCATTGGTGCACGAGGCCCACATTACGTCTTGTAGAGAAAGCAGCAACGGCCACGGCAAAAGCAACTCGTGACACGTCAACCACAGACATTAACAATCCCAAATAAAACGCCCACGCGCGGACCAAGAGCCTTCGTTGAAGCTAAGAGACATGCATAGATTGTTGTGCTTGCCAAGGGGCTTTCCCCCATGCAACAAAAAAATTCACAAGTTTTAACGACAAACGTTCTTTGATTTCTTTATTTTTTCCGAAGTGCGAAACTCAAATGAGAAATATTGAAATCATTGAAAGAACAATTATCACATCAAAGTACGAAGAGGCACGAGATGGAACACTGGACTAGTCTTCAGTCCCAAGTCTTGACGACTTTCACGACACGGTTAGTACTCACTCTGAAATGTGTCAACCAAGGGGGGCAATTGGCCCTCCCCCACGACCAAAACATGCATGCCACGGCGTTTTAGCGCGCCACGTGCCCGCCCGCCCGCCCGCGTCGCAGCGGCCGTGGCCGCCGCACACTGGCCCCTCCCCCCCGCCCTCGCAGGCGACGGTGCACGCGGGCCCGGCCCAGCCCGCGGCGCAGGAGCAGTTGCCAGAGCCGTGGGGGCCGTCGTCGCACGCGCCGTGCGCCCCGCAGCCGCACCGCCCCGCGCACTGGGGCCCGTAGCGGCCGGCGGGGCACGTCGCGCGCACCAAAAAGCCCATGTGGTGCTTTGCGGTTTTCATGTTCCCATCGACATCCGAGACGCGAAGATATAACACTCAGCTCACCAAGGATAGCGTTCTTCCAACCACAAAATTCCAAAACGCCTATAATCATGCAATGAATGTATGAGGTCTACGTGTCTACGTGCGCCGGGCGGCTAGGAGGGTCTCCCTCTAGCGGGCATAACCAGGGCATGCGAGGGCAAGCCCGCGGGGCAAGCTCGCAAAGTTTGGAATTTTGTGCGAGTGTACGCACATAGCCGTGTCAATAGTTATCCACCATGAAGAAAGACCGACAAAGTGGGGTTTTTTGCGACCGCACGGAAACCAACGCATGACACACTTCTCGAGCAGCTTCGAGAATGTACTGAAAGAAACGCCGTTGCTCCCATTGTTGTCTTTGTTGTTGTATAAATACGCGGTCGCGTCGCGCCCTAACTTCACGTTTCGCGAACCATATGCGAGCACGACATTGGATGAGCGTGGCGGCGATCCATCTGACTTCGTTATCGTCCATTGTCGTTCCTACAAACACGATTGAGAGTTGACGTGTGACGTGGAACCGTGCGCATAACATTTCGCCATCCATGGCCACACGTACCGAAGCGTGCAACGGATGCAAACCGCATATGACGCACATACGAATGCCTCTTCAATAGATACCAACCGGTCGCGGCATCACCAATTTGGATCACGCTTAAGAAACCGGCAGCGATCCATTTGCTCTTATCTAAGCACGATAAAGGAACGCCAAATGAACAAAAAGCAAATCATTGTCAAGGTGGTAATAGTCCGCATCTTTGACCTCAGTGTATTAACATCACCAACGGTGATAAAAAGAGGGAACGGTATGGGCTACTACCACCACCGACAACAATGCGGTCCTAACAACATCAACAACCAACCACTAAAGCCCACGGAGTCCACAAGGCATATCGGGACATTGCAAACTGCCAATCTCGAATGTGTTCGAGTATGCTAGGCTTAGTCGTTGGTTCATGTTGATCACGGAGTGTGGGAAGTGTTGGCTAAAGGGGTTGGGCCTCACCCAACAAGAATGCTCACCGACATTTCATCCCTCCGAGCTTGCCTCCCTCTCATTTGGTTTACCTACTTGGGGGCATTGCTTATTGCAAAAGATCATGGCCGCGTCCTCAGCATGTACTCCCCCCCCCGTGACAGTAGACCCACCAGCAAAAGACGTTTTAAGAGACCCAGCCCAATCTCAGACCTGTCCTCGACCAAAACGACAAGAGACCCACTTGGAAAAGTACCGTATAAGAGACCCACTTGCAACAGGTGAGACACAAGAACCTGAACCAAAGCCCAAGCCCTAATGTGACAAGACAATTTTAATCAAATGCTCCCAAATTGAATGTTGAGGGTATTGTCTTTCACACACACTTCCAACAAATGGATCTCGGATTGACATTAGTGCCGATAGTGCGAACACTTCGCGCCAAGGCACAATCTCGCTCACTTGCTTCAAAAGCATCAACCAACTCCTGACAACCTGTCAAGTGTGCAATAAGGAAGAGCCCAAACAAAATGGTTTTTTTCGGTTGAAAACTAAAAACGAATCTCGGTGGGCTCGTTGGATGCGGCTTGTTTTCGTAAGTTAGAACATAGGTCACATTAGGGCCAGGAAGTACAATATAAGAGACCCACTTGGAAAAGTACACTCTAAGAGACCCAAGGCTTTGGCTCCGGGTCAAAAAATTAAGAGACCCGGGTATACTGTCACGGGGGGGGGAGTAGGGCAATGACGGCGATGGCCGAACTAAATGCCATGTTGTTGTGCATGGTACCACCACACGAATGTCGTCCACATGTTGTACAGGCGGCGGGGCAACAACTCGTCATTCGACCGAAGCTAGGCGCGATGTCAACAACATTAACACTTGATTCATCATTCCCTAGTTCCCCCGCCTTACCCTCACTTTCGCTTCCGGAAAACTCATGTCCGCCACTTCCACTGGGCAACAACCTAACAACTACTAACCTCAACGACCTGCTCCCCTCAAAGGAAAGAACGCTTTGGGTTCCGTGCGGCACATGCCGAGTATGCGCTACGAGGTTTGACAAGGGTCACCTCTATTTCTTAGCCTATCAACAAATTGGTCGCCAAGCGTCAAAATTTGGACTTTTGTGTAGAATTTGCAATTCTCGATGGCGAGCAAATTCGAAAGACGGAGCACGTCAACAGGCAAAGAAAGTCATATGCAAGCTTAAACAAACAAAACATGGCGTGATCGTGATTGTTCGCACCATGTCTCGCGTTATGCACGTAATGCTTTCTATGCTCCGTCCCACAACGGGCCCTCTGTAGGGCTCAAGTTGGAATTAAAGACATCATATGAGGGCACAAGGGCCGCCCAGCTGGGCTGGGCAAATGCATCTCAAGGATGCACCCACAGGCATGTCAGGGCTGATGCACCGGCACACGTAGGTTTTAAACGTTAGGATAACACTTGCGCTGAGAATCTAATGGTGTGGGATCGCGCCATTTTCATGGTGGTTTTCAATTTTCTGATATTTGATTTTCCAGACCCCTATTGTGCCTTGCCTTCACCCAATGCTCTTCCCTTTGCTCGTTTGCTAAGGGGATTCATCACATTACGCAACGTAGACGTATTGCATTCTTCAAGCCTCAGGAGTCTCCAAACCACTCATATGCGGCGAGTTAACCCTCCGAAAATCGGGCTGTTTTTAGAGTCTGCAGACGATATTCATTGTGACAGAGTTGGCGAGTCATGGTCAGTAACCCTAACCCTATTCCCTCTGATAATGGGGTGAGTTCACTGTGGTAGGGGATTGTCCATGGTACATTGGTAGGAATAGGGTAGCAAAGTAGTTACTACGGCCTCCCTCAGTAGATAAGCAACGTTGCTTATTTTGATTCGGACCTGCCTCCTGGCCAGGCGTTGCTTATAAAGTGCACTTGCGCAGGCGACCATGCAGCGTTGCTTATTTTTTTTGGCATGGCGGCGGTTCGATTCAAGCCAGCACAGGGCAGCAGCGAGCGGCCGATCGTGCAGCAATCGTGCGGCTGTCGCCGATCGATCGTGCGTAACTCATTGCTTGCGAATTCCTTTGCCATGGGTGTGGTACCACCGATGCCAAGCTTTCCAACCATGCCTCCCATGTCCGCACAACACTTGCAGCAGTTGATGTTCCAGTTGGGTAACTTTCCAAGCCCAAAGTGAGTATGAGATGAGGACGCAAAGTGCTTCGTGTTGTGCCATTGTTAAGGAAAGCTTCAGGAAGGATTGGTTATTTGTGCATGATATTGAGAAAAAAATTAAGATTCCGGATTTTTCTCAAGAGAAAGGGGAAAAAAGAAAAAAAACAACCCAAAATAGGTCCTCGGTAATAATCGCCCAACTCGTTAGGATTTTAGGCACTGTTTATGTCATCGGGCACTGCTTATGTCATTGCTTGTCCGGAGGAAACTTGGGTACTGCTTATAAAGTACACATAGAAGCACTGCTTATCTACTGAGGGAGGGAGTACTTCGAAGTGCCGCACAACAGTGTGCGTAGATCTTAAAAAGCAGCCACGAGGGTTAACTCGTCGCCACCTGGCGCTAACCCTCCTGGAATCAGGCTGTTTTTAGGATCTACGGACGATTTTTATTGTCACAGGGCTGGCGAGTTATGGTCTGCAACCCTAACGCTATTCCCTTTGACAATGGGGTGATTCCTAGGCAGTCATGCCGTAAAGTACTTTCGTACCACAATGAATGGCTTGCTCTCTTGCCTTAGACATAGAGAGGCAGTGTCCGCGACATGCGGTGATATGGAAACTAGTGAATGGTGTGGAAGGGTGCAAATAACGGTTCATTTTTGGGCGTTTTCCGGCAATTTTTAGTGGAGGCACGAAAAGCGGGTGTACGGAAACGCCACGGATGTGCACAATATGCCCAATGGCTACATGATGATCCTGACCAAAGGCTACGATGCAGAAGTGGCGGCTCCCAGAGGAGGCCCATAGCGCGCTTTGAATGCGCCCACACCACATCGATACCCTTCCTCAAGCCCCCTCCCTCCGACACGTCGGCCCCCTCCGACACATTGGCTCCCTGCGACGACGGCTCCGCAAAACGAAAGTCCGATAGCCACACCCAGTACGGCCACAGCAACACCGCCGGTCCACCTGCAGGTATGTGGCATCAAACAGTGCCCGCTGCTGGCAAGCTGCGGCGATGGTGATGGTGCAGTTAAGGGAAGTGCAGGACCCTAGGTTGGCTGTTGGTAGTGAACCGCTCACGGTTGCCAGTCACCGAGACCCTTGATGTCCGCCAGCACCCACCCGGGAGGTGTCGTGCGCACTACATTAAGCAAAGGGGGGGTGAGGAACTTTTATTGCCCACCCGTTTTCTTTCACCCCATTGGGGTTCAAACCGAGGACTTAAAAACATTCGGCCGCATAGGTAACCGCCGCAGTATGACCAGTACCGTGCCCCTTACCATCAGCCACAAATGCCTAGGGCCACACTTGAAAATTGTCCTAAATAGGTTACAATTTCATATGACACCATTTTTGGAACTCTACAGGACCCCTCTCGAGAGTTTCCATTTTTGGTTTGGGTGCTGTCCATATCTAGGACTGGTTTATAGATGTTATAGAGTTAGGGTTTCGATTACTCAATCTAATGGTTTCACACGAAAATTGATCCCTTGCAGCCTCCAAATAGAGCTAAATGGCCGCGGGGGGCCCGGCGTTAGCTGAGTGGCGGCCATTTAGCCCCATTTGGAGGCTGGAAAAGATCGATTTTCGTGCGACATCGTTTACCGGCCTTGTGCATTGGGTATGCTTCACATCAGTGGCAATCATGCCGCTCGGAACGAAATTTCGCCGAGGACTAGCAATTTTGGAATCAATAGATAGTTATCACGAATTACTGTAAGAATTTTGGTGTCCCATGCCACAGCAATCTACTTTAGTAAGAAAAAGTGCTTTTCCATTGCTTTGGGACATACTCCAGTTGTATTAGAGATGCACTGAGCATCCATGCATTTTTATCTTAGTATTGGTCCAGCCAAAAGTGGTGAGAACACATTTTGACCTATGGAACCAAACACCCAATCAGGATATGGAGTGGACCCCTTAATCCCCTTTCAATCAGAAGTAAAACATCTTTTCCTGAGTTGACTGAGCACTGACATACCTAAGGTAGAGCCTATGAATTTATCTATGTTTTTCCATGAATACTTATCTGCCCTAGTGGTATGCACCATAGGGGGTTAGGCACCTCTTTTTGAGAGGTCCTGGGTTCAATTCCCGGTCAGCCTAACTAAGTAGGAAGATCCCAACTAAGTAGGAAGATCCCATGTGACATGGCAGTGACCTCATCGCCACATACCATGCCACCTCAGCACATATGGGACCCAAAACAAAGAGTGCACATCTCCTAAGATGGCACTATGGAGAGAGAGTGATCCTGAGGCAGTTTTCTAACTCTTTTCCCAAAACATTTCAGCTATCTCTGTGAATATGCATTCATTTGTATCCTGAGTTGCAGTTTCTGTGAATATCTAATCATCTTTCACTGTTTACACTGCAGCCCTTCATGCTTTGATCCTGAATTACCTTCTCTTTGCATACTGTTGGCTTGGGCTATCCTGGATTGAGTTGGCTTTACTGTATTTCAACAAACAAAAGCTTTTCATCATCCAAAACCAGCAGCAGGACACCCTACAGCAACAACAAGCAGCAGGAGAAGCAAAAACACAGTGCTGAAAACACTATAAACTTTTCTGGTAGCAAGAGGCAGCCTGTCTCTGTGCACCGGCAGCGACCCCGCGCCGTACAACCAGTGCTCCGAGCAGGCAAACATAAGCAGAAGGGTGGATTAAGATGGATCCAGGAAGAGTGGACGCCGAGGTGAACACAGCGCCAGCGCCAGAGACACCGGCAAGGCCGGCGCCTGACGCTGTACCTTCGGTGGAGCCCTTACATGGGCCAATGGATACGGCGGAGGACTCCTTGGATGGCCTCCAGACGGCCTTTGGGGCCCTGTCGGTGAAGGAAATGGTCTCTCAGCCTCAGCCTGTGAAGAGGAAGAGAGGAAACGCGAGCGAGAAGGATGCTGCAGAAGGAACAGACGAAGGAGACGAGCAAGGGCAAGACCCGACGGATATCCCTACCTTCGAAGGCGCACCAAGCGCTTCTGGCCTCCAAGCATCACCCTCTCCCATAACCACCACACACCCAGCCGCCGCTACATCCACTTCCACAACCAACCAGCCTATGGCAGAGGGCACAGGCTTTACTGGCATGCCTCGCTACCCCGCCTATGGCATGGGCCCACCTACCACTGCGCTCCTTGAGGCAACTACTGCCAGTGAGCCGGTGGCTTCCAGCTCTGCGCCGCGTTGGTATGCGGCTGACCATCCCCATCCACTCCACTCCACTGGAACCTACATGGAAGTTCCTGGGTATGCTCCTGGGTGTGCACCTGGGTATGCACCCCTGAGTGGGTTCAGGAGAGGACCAGAGTCTCTGGGAGGCAGGAGTAGAGGATCGGGAAGATCCTCCAACAGGTCCCTGACGCGGTCGGAGATCAACGAGGTGCTCCAAGGAGCCACTTCGAAAATCGTGAGCGACCTCACGCAAGAGATCAGGGAGAAACTGCAGCCCCTGATGATCCCGTCCCATGCGTCACCTACGACAGTGGGTATGTCACCCCACCGAGTACAGGCTAACCACCTGGCGGCAGGGTTGACGAATACCCTGGGGAGCCTGAGGAGCCGACCGATGCCGACTCCTGCAGCAGTACCAAGAAGCCCATTCGTCCCGAGGACAGCCCAGCCGCCCTACAGTCACGTGACGAACTCGACGAGGGCCGAGCTGGACCAGCTGGGGCTGACAGCCCTAAGGGCTATGGTGGACGTGGAGCCTTATGGCTCCAGTGATCTAGGCGGAGACCCCTCCGATGATGGGCCGCCTTCGATGACTTCTTCTTCGCCATCGGATGACGAAGACCCTGAGGACCCCGAGGACTCCAAGGGTAAGAAGAAGAAGAAGAAGAAGAAGAAGACCCGACGCCCTGAAGGACGCCGAGCTCAGGAGGCGAAGGCTATTGCCACCTCCAAGATAGTGGTGAACCTGCCTGAATTCACAGGCAAGGACCTCAGCGAGTTCGCTGAGAACTTTGGCCGGTTCCTACGACTGACCGGCCAAACCCACGCGAGTGGGCGAGTGAAGTGCGACCTGCTCCTGCAGTGCTGCAAGACGAAGTACCTGGAGAAGCAGGTCAGGCAGATCGTCACCAACTCCGCCACCTTTGCCGACGTGTTGGTTGCCCTGGAGAGGCAGTACCCAACCTACGAGACCGACCTCTCCATCAGGGCCGAGATCCAGAACCTGCCCGTGCTGCCGAACAACCCCAAACCCGGCAGGGTCTCCGAGCTGTTGGCGGACCTGGACCATTGGGCTGGGCGACTGACGCCCGGTTCCTACAGCAGCGACGACCTGCTGTTTTGGTTGTGCTCCAAGCTCCCCCGTGAGCTATGGGACGAGTGCCGTCTGACGGCTGAGCGCAAGGCTAGATCCCTCCGCTACGAGGATCTATGCGTGCTGCTCCTGGAGATGGCGCTGGAGAAGGAGAGCGACCAACACCTGAACCACTACCGTCCTGGTGGTGGAGGTTCTGGAGGCAAAGGGTACCAAGGGTCCCGACCTGGGCAGGGGACTACCCCCAAACACGCCCACGCCCGCCTAATGGAGAACGTGAAGGAGCTATTCTGGTGTGATGCCAGAGATGAACAGGGCCACCTGCAGCATGCCTCCGACTGCGAGCAGCGAGACTGCTTTGTTGTCCAGGGGAAGCAGCAGGAAAAGATCACCGGCGCCAAGGTGAAGATGCCGGATCATTACCGCTGCACCATCACGTGTGCATTCTGCGGTAAGCGGAAGCACTATGAGGACGAGTGCTACCATAAGCAACGCCTATCGGCGAAGCTTAAGGGGGAAGATCCTGGCAAAAGCTCAGGCAAAGGTGGAGGCAAGGCCAAAGGCAACGACTCCGGCAAGGGCAAGTCGAAAGGACGTGGTCAAGGTGGTCAAGACAAGGGTCAAGGCGGACGAGGAGGAGGCGCTAATCGCCAGAACGACAACAAGAACAAGGACAAGAACGGAGGTAACCCCAACCCTAATCCAGGGGGGAACTCCGAGCCCTCTGGAGGGCAGTCTGGACCTACCACACGCTCACAGACGCAGGCCCAGCAAGAACAAGGAGCCAAGCGTGAGCATGAAGGTGGTGACGACGGCAACGCCAAGAAGAGAAGCCGTTTCATGAGGATGGCCCGCAAATTGCGGAACAAGGGGTTCGAGGTGACCTGTCCCGCGGAGTTCTGACGGGGACGCTCTGGTGGCACCCAAGACCTGGTGTTTTGGGTACGTATCCGACTAGGGGGACGTGAATACCTGGGGGTACTGGATACTGGAGCCACAATATCGATAGTGGCCAAGAAAATTTTACCTTGTGGGAGCCTGAAGAACACCATGACCACCGCCGCTATACGGATGGGGGATGGACATGTGGTGCACAGCTGCGGGGACTGCGAAGTGGAGGTACCTATGGGCTCCAGGACTATCGCCCATCGGTTCTATGTGATGGACACTGATGCCTTCGACTTTGTACTGGGTACTGACTTCTTCGTGCAGCACTCCCAGATACAATCCCTGACGCTGCAAGCGCCCTACCTCCTGTACGTGGACCACGGCAGTGGCAGAGAGTCTGTGCCACTGGAGCAGTCGGAACATACCTCGAGTTACCTGAGACTATCGAAGGAGGAGCCCTCGAACATGATGGCGGCCTCCAAAACTGAGGACTATCAACTATTGGGGGAAGTCCTAGACCAAGGTCTGAAGGAGTTGGGTTACTCTCGAGGAGACCTAAGTGTGGAACTGTTCGCCAGCGACAAGCAGCATGTACTGGACCTATACTGCAGCAAGGGGAAGAACTGCAGCTACAAATTTTACTGGCCCTCTTTCGGGATGGCCTACGGGAACCCCAGATTCAGTGAACTGGGGAAGGTGCTGACCAAGGTGGCCTTGGAACGTTCCCGTATGGTCCTGTGTTCCCCCGATTGGGGAGCCCATGGGGGCAACGAGTACTGGCGAACCCTCCTTGACAAGCTGACTATCAGCTCTGTGCGGTTACCTGATGAGGCCATCTACGTGCCTCTGGGACGCAAGACGCCCATTGGGAAGCCCGGATGGGGGAGTATGCTCAGCGTGGTGGACGGAAGTCTTACCACCATCCCCTGGGAAGACCTGGACCCTACTCTGGTCCAGGCTATACAACGAGAAAGCGATGGACTCGCCTTGGGTGACTTGAAGGATCGTCTACGACCTCAAGATGCTGTTGAAACTACACCCGGAGGAGATGAGTACGTCGTGACTGACACCAACGCCCCCAACTCTCCCTGTCATGTACCTGTTCCTGATGGAGTCTCTGAGTGTGGACTATCTGAGCTACCTAGCTCTATCCACTCAGACGACGAAACTGAGCACGACGCCTTCTTCGTGCAGACTGCGGTGGAAGAAGTGGAGAACGCCGAGTACGTCGCCCCACTAAAACCCCTACTCTCCATGAGGGTGGAAGACCCCGTGGATGAAGAGCTGGACCCTCGATCCAGGCTCAGGGAGTATGTGGATTCCAAGAGGAAGTTGGTGGCGAAAAAGCTATGCTACGCGAAGCCTACCCGCAGCTCGTGGCCACTGAAGCAAGGACGTATGGGAGACCTATCCCAACTGAAGGAGGACCTCGAACAGAAGATCACCACCTGGCAAAGGGAGGTAGATCTCAAGCTCATGAAGAGCGTATGGGGTGCCCATGTGAGGACCCCAGATGAGGACGACCTCTCGGAGGAATGTGTATGTGAACCCCCTAAAGCGTGCCTATGTTGCCATCGTCCACCGGAGATGGTTGAGCAAGACCTTCTGTATGCCTACCAAGGGCTGAAGGATGCTACCGCGGGCGAAGAGTCGGTGGAGGACCACCTCCCGACTTCTATCCAAGGGGCAAGCAACTTACACTCCGACGAGGATATGGAGGACAAGATCAAGGTACTGGACCCGCGGGTACAAAAGCTGATAAGGACCTATCTGGAGGTGTTCGGAGAACTACCCCCTCCAGCCTCATGCGACAAGCTGGTACAGATGGACCTCAAGCTGAAACCCGAGTTCGTGGGTCACAAGATCCGGAGGAGACCCTATCCAGCTCCTAAAGAGCAGGCCGACGAGATTGAGCGACAGATACAAGAATGTATCGACGCTGGCCTAGTCCTGGAGTACAAGGATGGGGACTACCCCCTACACTGCAGCCCCTGTTTCCTGGTGGCTAAACCTGGGTCTACAGCCAAACGGCTGGTAGTGGACTATGGAGAGCTGAACAAGAAGACGCTGAACCACTCAGGGTCCATTCCCAATATGGAGTCTACCCTGGAGAAGATAGCCTCCTGTCGCTACAAGACCAAGATGGACAAGCGAAGTGGATTCTGGCAAGTGGACCTGACGCCCAACGCGCAGGAACTACTGGCCTTAATCACCCCTCAGGGGAGGGTATTCAAGTGGAAAGTCATGCCATTCGGCGTGGCTAACGCCCCCGCTCTGTTCCAAGAGCTGATGAACAAGATCTTGTCCATCCTACGAAGGAGACCTAAGGTGCAGGAGCTCATATCCCGTGGGGCCCAGATGGAGGCTCACATCGACGATGTGTGCCTCGGGACCAATACCCAGGAGGATCACCTAATCCTCTTGGGTGAGTTCTTTGCGGTCTGCCAGGAGAACCACACACGACTCAAGCTGGAGAAGTGTGAGTTCATGCAGGAGACCATGCAGTACCTGGGGTTTGACGTTGGCTATGGGTGGTGGACCCCAGCGGCCTCTAAGGCCAAACCCCTGATGGATGCCAAAGTACGACACGAAGACCCCAAGAAAGGACTTCATGATGTACGCAGTTTCATTGGGGCGTGCAACTTCTATCGCCGCCACATCAAAAACTTCACCTACACCAGCGCGGTACTGACTGACTTGATCAAGAAGAGTACTACTTGGCGCTGGGGCCCACAAGAGCAACAAGCGTTTGACGAGCTCAAAGACAAGGTAGCCAACGCTAAGTGCTTGGGCGTGCCTAGGGCACAAGGGGAGATTATCCTGGTGACCGACGCCAGCAATGTGGGCGGTGGTGGAACGTTGTTCCAATGGCAAGCACTAGAGAAGGAGGAGTTCGACTCGGCCATTTCCCAATGGGGGACGGAAGGTCTCAACCGAGATGGAACCCTCAAGCACAGCTACCCTGACGACAAGTGGGTCCTAGTACCTCTGGGCCACTGGAACTGGAAGTGGAACCAGGCCAGGGGGAACTACTCCACCTATGAGCAGGAACTGCTCGCGGGTATGCTGGTGCTATCCTCACAAGCACGACTGTTGGGGAGTAACCCTGTGGTCTGGCTATGCGACCAAGAACCGGTCCGCAGTTTCCAGAAGGGCCCCCCACCTGAGAAGGCCAAGCTACGTCGCTGGTGGACCTACCTCAGTCAACTACGGCTGACGGTACACCATATCCAGGGAGTGAAGAACGAGTGTGCCGACTACATCAGCCGCAACAACTTCGACGCCCTGATTGGTGCCCGGTCTGAAGCGCTGGCTAAGGAAGCGTTCAGCCGTATGGACGTACACCTGGACCTGAACATGACCATGATACGCCCCCTGGATGGACTCCAACAATCGGAGTACCTACAGGAGTTTGGGGATATCTACCGGCGCCTGGAGAAACGCCTTGAACCCCTCCTGGTCAACCAAGACCAGTGGAAGCGGGACAAGAGCTACCTCTGGCACGAGGACCGCATCGTGGTGCCTAGTGACCGAGTCCCAGCGCTGCTGAAGTGGACCCATGAGTCCAGTGGTCATGTGGGTGCTGACCGTACCCTGAGGCTGTTCAAGCAGTGGTTCCACACTACGTGGACTGACGACCAGCTGCGGAAGACGCTCCTGCCTATCGTGGACAAGTGCCCGTGCAGGTCCTGTAAACCAGGGGACATCAGGGACAGAGGTCTCTACTCGACCCTGCCCATCCCTCACTGTGCTAACAGTGTTCTATACGTGGACTACACGGAGATGCCGAAGTTCGGGGGCTATGACTTCGCCCTCGTGGTAACCTGTGGGTTGACCAGGTTTACCAGGGTGTTCCCATGTACCAAGCACATTACCGGAGAGGAGACTATCAAGATACTCCTGGAGGAGTGGTTTTGTGTCTATGGGGCGCCCAAGGAGATCAACTCCGATGAGGACGTACGAGTACGCTCAGATACTGGCTGGTACAAGAGGGTCCTGAGGTCCCTCAATGTCCAGGTATCTACGGGGATTCCCTACTCTCACACGAGCAACCCCCTATGTGAGCGACAGATTCGTGTCCTGAAGGAGAACGTCAGGATATGGTGCAAAACTGAACGCACCAGAGACTGGGTGAGACTACTCCCCGTCATATCCTTGATGATGAACTCCCAAGAGAGTTCAGCTACTGGCTACTCGCCACATGAGCTATTCATGGGGCGCCCGGCATGGTTCCTACATGCCCCCTATCCAGAGGACACCCATTCTTCTGTGGGTGAATGGGTCCAAGAGCAACAAGCGAAGGTGGACAAGGCCAAGGCTATGCTCCAGAGAGTGAGGGAGCGTCAGTGGAACAAGAAGAACAAGCACCGTGTACCGGCCACCTACCAAGAAGGGGACTGGGTGCTGGTGCACCACAGTCGACTACCCGCCTGGCCACGCTCTACCAGCGATGACCCATACTTCGGGCCGTACAAGATCCTATCTGTGGATGGACACCGTATCACCGTGCGGTGTTCTCCCCGTCCAGGGGGGACCCTGGTGTGCGCCGCTCAACACCTGAAGCGCTACCATGATCCTGAAGACCTCTGTGGGGAGGAGTGGGAGCTGAACGACGAGGAAATCGCCGCTCTGGACCTACAAGGGGCTGCCAGCCCTATGGAGGTTGAAGGTGAACTCCCCGACATGAACGCCGAGGAGATGGCTAAGGAGGGCTTCTACCTGGTGAAGTCTGTCCTACGCCACCGCTATCGCCAGGGTTGGCGCTTCCTCACCCTCTGGGAAGGGTTTGGAGTCGAAGAGGCCACCTGGGAGCCCTTCTCTGCATTTGTTCTACCTGAGGGACGCCTAAACTCAGTTCTGGTTGACTACTTGTCCCAGAACAACCTTGGTGAGTTGTTGAGGCTCGCTGAGGCGCTTGCCTCCAAGACTAAAGCTAGGGACTGAACCTTACCCTTACCTGCCAAAGCGTATGTGTGAGTGTGCTAGTCCTAAGGTCCTGAGAGCAAGCCGCAGAAGTGGTGTCCTAATTATACCCAAGTCTGCGCCCTTGCTAAACCTGGAGGGTTGGCTTATTGATGCCACGGGGTACGCCCCGGGTCTCCCCTCCCCTATGCGCCCAATTTCTGTGCTGGCGCAAAACCTTGGGGGAATACCCAGAGTGTTAATCCAGGTATTGTTTTCCCTACCTACCTGTCTACTAAAGGGAGGGGTGGCCAAAAGCTATGAAGGCATGCAAAACGCCTGTTTGCTATGTGGCCGAAAACACTAGCCTAACCCACTGTCACAGCCCACCAACCCAGCTAAAATTGCAGGAAAAGGGTGGGACAGTGACACGCCCCCTACAGGTCCTACACACCCTACAGTGGCACCATCCTGGTGGGCGAGCGCTGGGCAACTGGCTCTAGCCCCCACGCAGGACTACCACTCCTACACGCACACTCTACTTGGCGTTGCGAAGAGGAAGCTCTCGAGGGTCCTAGCGACCCACCTGTGAAGTGACAAGAGAACACAGCGCTGCTAAGCAACTGTGGCCTCACAGGAGACGCCACAACGCGTTTCCCCTGCAAGGGCTTGGAGGGAAGGAGTGCTCGCGTATGCAAAGCGCAGATGTCGATGAAGTCGGACTCCCTGCTCTGCCACAGGCGGAGCGGAGTTACTTGTTTGTGTGATCTGCGCCCCTGTTTAGCAGGGCATAAAAAATTGCTGCTGCACCACTCACCCTACCTGCCCACCTGTAAAACAAAGGCAAATGAAAGGGCGTTTGCGGCGGAGGAACCAAGGCACACTCCAGGTATTATACCCTTCTCAGTGTGCCCTATAATACGCTGTCCGCAAACACGCTGCATGGAGCAGCTACCCTTATCAAGCAAGCAAGCGTTAAGGGACTCCTCAGGTTCTCTTAAAGAACGTACCGAGGAGCCCCTGGGTAGCCTAAACAAGGTTTACCGTGCGCACTTCGCGTGGCCTACCCTTTAATGCGTGTGTGCATGCACGACTATGCACAATCACGTGGGCAAACCTGCCCATCTCCACAACAATGTTGACTCCACCAGGGGGTGGCCCCGCCTGGGCGTACCTACCTTACCTACCGCTGGGAAGTGAAGCAAGGAGAGAAAACAAAAGGGGCGCACGCGAAGAACGTTGCTATGCACTTGTGTGTATGACTAATCACCCTGATCTGACCGCTAATCATCTGCAATCTTACTGATCAATCCCTCTACCGCGTCCTATCGTGGTTATCGTTGTTAACGCTGCTACACGACTCGTTCACGGAGACACGAGGCGAGCAATGTGTATGCGGCATGCAAGACGAGCATACCTGTAGTTTATACCTGATTCATTGAAGTCTTTTCAATTGATTTTCGAATTCTTGAATTTTTGAAGCTTCTATTAGTGTGGGTGGAAACTGTATGTTTGTTTATTAATGTGTGTCTCGTCATTTTCAAGACTACGTGATACATACGTTTATAATTCCATTATTTTTCCATTTTCCGGCGCTTCGCTAGGAGCCGCTCCTGCGCGCCGCCATTTTGTACGTATGAATTTCTGGATTTAAAAAATCCAGAGATGACTATAATTCCTATAAAAATGTGCTGAAGATGCACAATTGGATTCTGCTCAGGTGTGTCGTTTCAGAAAAATTCTGCGCCGTCATTTGACGGATTTTGGTGTCGTCGCTTCGTTTTTGCGTGGATTCGTCCATAATTCTCCCATTCCTGCCTCTGCAGATACCCACGCGCAGCCTCGCTGAGTAGGCCGTGTTCGGGCCGAAACGCAGGTGCCTGGAGAGACTGTACAGAACCAAGACCCCACCAAGGGGCAAATTAATTTCTTTTCGACTCCCTACGCCCTAAGACAGGTCACAGGTCGCCAGCAGGTTTACGAAACCCATGCGAGTGTGTATAATGTGTCTTGCGTTTGGGTTGTGTCGACGCTGCGTCTTGGAGGAAGGGATGCATATGCACATGTTTGGCATGCACCCAATCTAACCCAACCAAGCCACAGCAGCCCCGGCAGCGCCAAGAGCGCTGAGCCTTCTGTAGGAAACTGTACAATCAGAGCAGCAAAAGGACGCCAGCCATGGTGAGCGCCCATTTTTCAGTGTGAGGGAGACTGTAGGTATTTTAAAGTAGATGTGGAAACCAAGGAAAGGCCAAGAAAAATTCCCTTTTTCCTAAAATGCGACAGTGGTGGCCACCACAGCACAAGGGGGGAGTAAGAAAAAGTGCTTTTCCATTGCTTTGGGACATACTCTAGTTGTATTAGAGATGCACTGAGCATCCATGCATTTTTATCTTAGTATTGGTCCAGCCAAAAGTGGTGAGAACACATTTTGACCTATGGAACCAAACACCCAATCAGGATATGGAGTGGACCCCTTAATCCCCTTTCAATCAGAAGTAAAACATCTTTTCCTGAGTTGACTGAGCACTGACATACCTAAGGTAGAGCCTATGAATTTATCTATGTTTTTCCATGAATACTTATCTGCCCTAGTGGTATGCACCATAGGGGGTTAGGCACCTCTTTTTGAGAGGTCCTGGGTTCAATTCCCGGTCAGCCTAACTAAGTAGGAAGATCCCAACTAAGTAGGAAGATCCCATGTGACATGGCAGTGACCTCATCGCCACATACCATGCCACCTCAGCACATATGGGACCCAAAACAAAGAGTGCACATCTCCTAAGATGGCACTATGGAGAGAGAGTGATCCTGAGGCAGTTTTCTAACTCTTTTCCCAAAACATTTCAGCTATCTCTGTGAATATGCATTCATTTGTATCCTGAGTTGCAGTTTCTGTGAATATCTAATCATCTTTCACTGTTTACACTGCAGCCCTTCATGCTTTGATCCTGAATTACCTTCTCTTTGCATACTGTTGGCTTGGGCTATCCTGGATTGAGTTGGCTTTACTGTATTTCAACAAACAAAAGCTTTTCATCATCCAAAACCAGCAGCAGGACACCCTACAGCAACAACAAGCAGCAGGAGAAGCAAAAACACAGTGCTGAAAACACTATAAACTTTTTTTCCAAATCAATATGGATCAACGCCCATTTGACTCACCGTGATAGTGACCATCCCCAAATAGACCCAAAAAGCCTGAAATCGCCGAAATTATGCATTCGTCTTCAGTTTTCCACATTTGTTCCTTTGAGGCACGACCACTGGGACAACCAAGGCCTCAAGCGTGCTGTTTCGAAAGAATATGGCTACACTCGCTCGACAGAATCTGGCGGCAATCGCTCCATAGACTTTGGCAGCACTCCCTTGGGCCGTTCGGACGAACAGGTGTTGTCGAAACAGTCCCAAGATGCAGGATTATTGCAAACTAAGGCTAGGCTTAACCACTCGGCTTAACCTACAAGGCCCAAGGCATGAAGTGCCTATTTTATTTCGGTATTACCTCCATGAAGGAAGATACCTCCGCTCACTTGAGTGGTATGGGTGAACTTCGTGGGGGGGCTAGGGTTGTAACCCTAGTTACTTTGAAAAATGTACTGAAAGCCTCAAAAGAGTGATAAAAATGATTAAGTGTTAGTCTCCACAACTTCCCAAGGATTAGGGGGGGCTTGGCCTGGATCAAGTACCCCAGGAAAGACATGGTAGTGACTTTTTCTTACTACGCGCTCTGCAACACAAGCCCTTTTTCCTTTGGACCACTGGTAAGTTTGAAGTCCTGTATTGTTGGTCTTTGTGCCATGACGGCCACACAGCCTGATCCTCCCAACCTTTACTAACTTCATTCCACAGTGTTGGACAGCGCCAAAATTTGTGATGAAGAATGCACCATTCGTGTACCATGGCCTAGGGAAACAACATTGGCCCACATTTCAAGTCAAAATGTGTTCCACAAAGATTGCGACGACAGTTTACCCCTAACGCTCGTGGTGAGGGGTGATGCATTTCCCATAGCTGGGTCCAATTGGTCTCAACTGGGCATCACCATTTGCCAATTTTGGTGAGGCGGCAAGGAATCCATCGCACACCCTTAGTTTTAGTGTTGCCTACACTAGTGACAACAGTGCCCCTCTACTTGCTCAATTGTGGCAGAAAAGTTGTAATGATCTTGGAGATCTTCTCTTTTGAGTGCTATTTTCCCCGTGATCTCCTTAGTGATTTCGAAATCCAAATGCGAATCCGGCAACGGCGCAGCACGTGATTGATCTCATAAATCACTACATAGTTTCATCCCAGTGTTCTGCACAGTACACAAAATGAATTTGATTCAATAGTTTAATAATTGAATTGCATTGCACTGTGCTTTACATATGCACGCACGCGCGTTCACTAAATGATCGCGGTCTGCGCGCACGTGCTGAGTTCCATTACACTCCCTTCACAAGCCATGTGCAGGGTGCTGAGGCACCAGGCACAGGGCTGACAAAAGATATGATGGACCTCAGCACTGCACAAAATAGACACTCAGAAAGTGTTACACCTAGCACTGCACCTAGCACAGGGCTGATACAGAGCATGATGGACTCAGCACTGCATCGGATCTGAGTTAGATCATTAATAAGTGTCTAAATCTTTTCAGCTATACCAAACTGCACACTGACTGAAATGTATAAACACTACCCTATACTGCACACAGTGCCAAAGCAGTGCTTGCTTGCTCAGAAAAAGAAGAAAATTGAACTACTTTACAGAAAGCTGCACTTCGAAGGCAAAGAGACCAGGACTGACCTACTCAATTTTCACACTCAAATCAGATGCACTGCCATCCACGCATGGCGGGCAAGGAAACAAGCAGGAAGAATAACATGTGTTGCAGAAGGGTGCGAGACCAACATGTCCCAGCGTACCAAAGCAGTGGCGAGCCCCTCAGAGGCGAGCCCATGGGCCAGCGCTCAGGCCCAGCGCCATAGAAGACGAAACAGAGCAAAAAGAATTAGTCCTTAAAACCAAAACACACGTAGCAAGCCTCATGTAGGCCCAGCAATACTAGTGTCGTCCCTGCCCGCGCTTGCGTGGGCGATCACAGCGTCGGCGCTTGAACGTGGCGTGTCTCTTCTTTTCGTCACCGCGTTGGCATGGATCATCATCCTCAACCGTCGCGCAGGAGCCAACAGCCTTCGTATTCTCTTCATCAGAAAAACTCAGCAGCGCGAGACGAACTGTTCGCACAAATGATGGCTCACGTTCAAGGCATTCCAAAGCCAAGACGTGTTCGTAACCATAACTCAACGTGCAGTCAGACCAAGGCACTCCTTTATCGCGATAGCTCAACGGCTCCTCCACATTCCACAGCATCTGCGGGGGCTGCCTGACCTCGGCCTCATAACTGCGGCGACACTCCGCCGCGTTACGCGCACTGCCAAACCACCAATCAGCGTAAGCAAGCTGCTGAAGTTTGAATTCCTCCCAAGGCACCTTTGACGGTCGAGCAGCTTGCTCTATCTCAGCCCAAATAAAAGGCTTATATCCTGGCAACGCATCGGGAACAGGCTCTCCTCTATAGTCACGAACAGGGTACTTGCTTCGCAAACCTGCCATAGAAATCTTGCTGAGTCTCACAAACTCGCTCTCAAACTTCGTGAACTCTTGGCCTCAGCTCCCAAAACGACAGTCAATAACCAACCTGCAGCCGCTGGCGATCGTCAAATACTGCGAATTCGGCGAACTTCAATCACTCCAGAAATGACTCCGACATCACCAAAGAGAGTTTCACGGAAATCGAACACTGGGATTTTAATGATCTTGGAGATCTTCTCTTTTGAGTGCTATTTTCCCCGTGATCTCCTTAGTGATTTCGAAATCCAAATGCAAATCCGGCAACGGCGCAGCACGTGATTGATCTCATAAATCACTACATAGTTTCATCCCAGTGTTCTGCACAGTACACAAAATGAATTTGATTCAATAGTTTAATAATTGAATTGCATTGCACTGTGCTTTACATATGCACGCACGCGCGTTCACTAAATGATCGCGGTCTGCGCGCACGTGCTGAGTTCCATTACAAAGTGTGCAAGTCTTCTTCTCCACCACTTGTTGAATTGTCTTAAAGGTATTAAACTTGTTAATTTTAACAAGCATACATCGGAAGAGTAGCCACTATGCTAGACATACTTTTTGGCCATTGGACGTCATAGCAAATTTTTCTTCCCATAGAAATTGCAACAGATTATTGATACCCAATTGCTAATTTCGGATGGGCAAATGGTCCCCGCTAATGCTTGGTTTGTTCGCGATGAGCCATGGCTCCGACATTGCCTTGGCATTTCGGAAACGCAGCACGTGACGTCGATCTATAAGGTGAAATGACCAGTTTTCAGTCCAGTGACCAGTTGTGGTTCCAGTTGGCCCAATTTTCAAAATAGACAAAAAAACAACACAAAAACCTTGCCTTTTTGTTTGCAAAATGTTTCTTGGTCCTGCGGAATGTGTTCTTTCCATTTTCGTACAAAAGCCTTGCTTTTTTTTTTAAATATGTTTCTTGGCCCTGCATAATGTCTTCCTTGCATTCTTACCTTGCCCTGAAGCACCCACGCACTGACACAAGCTGCAAGGCTGCAAAACTGTGTCGCAGTTTTTTTGTTTCCGTGGGATTGTCGTGTTGAGGAACAAACTTCCTTTACACTTGTCCCTAAGAGCTTGAGCAATATGACACATAGACTGTGGGGACAAAGTCTCCATCGGAGTGAGAACTGTGTTCCATGTCCTAGGGGGGGGGGGGCTGTAGGTTCTCAGTCTGCGTGCGCCACTGCACTGTCGTGGGGGGGGGGGGTTCTGCCGTGCCCTCTTTGCCCTTGGTTGTTGGTGCTGTGGCAAGGCACGAGGCCTTACACGTCCTGCTTGGCGCCTTGCTGCAGGCTTTTCCCTGTTCCTCTCCTGTTCTTTCTCATGATTGGCCGTTGCTTTTGTGAAAGACTGGGAAGTGACAAAACCACCAAGCCTCATGTTCCATGGGTCATGCCGAGTAGCCATGTTGATTGCTCGACTAGTGGCGTGGCACTGGAAATCTACCTTCTGAACTCTCTGGGGAGATGCTTCAAGTGAGGGTAGCACACCTTCAGCAGTAGGTTCTGCAGCAGGTTCTGCAGCAGATGGAGGCGGTGCTTGATAGGCCAGACGACAGGTATCCAGGCTGGCAAGAAAATTTTCTGGGGAGAATGGAGAGATGCCTGCCCTCCTGTGCCCAGTCATGATGACACTAGGGGTGACACACTGCATCCAAAACTCAGTGACAAATTTCACAAACAGAGAGGGTGTGATGCTCTTGCCTCTGTTCTTCGCGCGCCAGTCGCGCTGTCTTTTTTTCAGCCCTGCCTTGAAAGGCTTAAAAACACTTAGGTCCAGAGGTTGCACCACATCAGTCAAGTGGCTTGGGAGCGCCACAAGGTGCACTCCTAACTTTACAGCCCCCTCAATGATGGCTCTTGTCAAATGAGTTTTGTTGCCATCCACAATGAGGACCACAGCCTTATGGGGGTTCGCAGTTGGGCTGGTGAGGGAGGCAAACTCCCTCAGCCACTCGATAAAAATGTCCTCTGAGGACAAGCCTGTTTTGGTTGCTTTCACTGAGATGGGGCAGGCCTCATGCTGAAACAGGTCTCCTCTGGTCAGAGCACTAGGCCACAACAGAGCAATAAAAGCCATCAGCGCGTACACATGTCACCAGGGTTACGTGCCGCCTGTCGTAGCCTCTTCTCCTGGCGCAAGTTTTAGTACCTCTTAGGACATACACTTTAAGACTGCCTGCATCGAAGTCAATGAACATGCCTGACTCGTCTTCATTGAACACATATTGTGGGTCGTACCCTACTTTGGCGAGCGCTGGACCCAGAGACTCATTAGACCAGGTCGTCCACTCATCCTTCGCCAGCTTCTTGTCCATCCACACCCTCTCAGCATGCTGCACAAGGCGACCAGACACCTCAGGGTGGCGACGAAGGAAGAGGCGCCACCACTTTACCACACTCTTGAGCGTCACCGTCGTCGACGGCCTGTCATCTGTTCACACGCTGTCATTGTACATCCTAGATGGCTCGCTGATGATATTGTCCCTTGTGGGTGGCCTGCCTTGCTGGCGCTCTCGCTCCAACCATTCAACCGGCGCGCTCTCGTCCACCAAAGGCTTGGGCCCTCTGCGATTGGGCTGCAAGGTGTCTCCCACACTGCAGAGACAGAAGATGAAGATGGCAAACACCAATGCAAGGTTAGATCCCAGATGACGAACAGGGCAGAGACAAGTCCGTGCTCCGTGCTGTGATGTACCTGTGGCGATCAACAGCGCGCTGTACATCTGAGCGGCTGACGGCGTGCTCCCTTGATGCTTGTCGCTGGCTCATCTGTCCAGCAATTGCAGCGGCGGCGGCCTTGGTAAGCTCACACACGTCCTAGATGCAGCACGGGGCGGCCTTGGGATGTGGCGGCTTCCTTTGCTTCTGCTGAGGCCTTCGAGACCTCCTTCGCTCCCTTGAGGTGACCTCCATGAGCCAGGCCTTGGCACGACCCTTCGCCGCCCGCATCTAAATATTTAAATAAAAGGAATCAAATTTAAAAAGAAACAAACAGGCACTAATTGTCAATGAAAGCGTTCAAATTAGCGTAATATACCTCTTCTTGCCCGGCTCTGCTTTGGTCACCACCCCAAATCCGGTGCGATTCCGGTGCCCGGCAGAAGTGAGTTTTCCCCAGCCACTAATGAAATGCAAGTGACGATAGATTTAAAATCACAACTTTCATTGTTGATCTACCTACATGTCCAAATTTACCATCCGACAGTAATCGCAGCCGCCAAGCCCGACGCTAAATCTTTGGCCTCATAACTGGTCATTTTACCTTATGTTTGCCTTTCTTCCAACAAGGCTGGTCCAAGTTTCATTGAGTGTTTGTTTTGAAGGTAGCACGGGGAACCATCGTACGTTTGCACCATCTCTAAATTTCTTGCCAACGTTTTCGACCAATTTGCACCGGGGTATTCTAAGTTCCACTATAAGTTTCACCGCTTATTCAGCAGTACACAAGGTTCCAGCATGCTCCTTCAAAGTTGTCTCCCTCGTCTTCAGTTGGTGACACACACTATAAATCTTTTCATGCACCAATTGAAGTAAACAAAAGTGCATAGTTGACGCTACAAAAAAAATCACCAATCAGAGTTGCAGAACTGCTGCCAAGTCAGAATCGATGTTACCTCCCGACATTCTGCCAGTCATTTTACAAAAAGCAAGAAATCTAACTCTTCCTACAATTGAATTTGGGGAGCAGGCCACAGCCTGTTTGCATGAGCAATCGGACACCTTTTCTGGGACTGATGACGCTTATTATATGGTGGTACCGAAAAATAAGCCATGATATGTTGAACAAATGTGGTTCTTTTTTGAAGTCACTGCACTCACCGTGCCTGTATGGGACAAGCGTCAAACAGATATGTTCACCATTTGCGCACCTGCTACAAACAGGCGCATGCTGCAGTCCACTGTACTCAGCTCTTCTTTTTCTTTGATTGGTGTAAAGGCAGTAAAAAATTGTTTAAATACAGAAATCCAGTCACAACTATACACATCGGCACTTGAACATGGCATTCGGGATTTAGCTGTCACATACAAGTTCCTGTCAAGGCCCTCCTACTGTTTCCCCAGAAAAGCATCGGTGGTATTCCAACTCCTAAAATGGAAGTCACAAAAAGCAGTAAATGATTTGCTTTGAGACTGGTAATCTCTTTTCCCCCGCAGATTGTTGACCGCTTCTCATGCTTTTTGCGATGCTCATTGTCTTTGCTCCCATAGGAGCTGCACGTTGCCCACCTAGTGGTGCAATCCCAATCTGTTAGAGGTGACAGATTTCATGGGGTGGGCTGTGAAGTGGTACCATGGAAGCACAATACTCGCTAGGCGTGATGTTGGCCATGCTTTTAAGGAATTTCCAAATATAGTGTGCCGAACGGTAATAAAAAATCTGTGAGGCTGATCAGAAAGCACAGAGGTATGATAAGATCCTTTCTGTTTGGCATTGCCACAGGCAGAAGCCACCTGGTTGATGGAATCGGCCACACGTGTCGCCATCGATGTTGGGATGTCCTAAAGTTCATTACATGGGACATGCACTCAATTTGATCCCAGTGCAGACCACTAGGGACCCCCAAGAATGCAGGGGTCATGGAAAAATTCGACCAACATTTGATGGGGGAATGTTTGCCCGGCGCGCGCCCGGCGCGCTACTTTTAGACTATGTTCCCCCCGAAGAGCCCCCAAGCACACCCCTTGGAAACGCCCTTAGAATTAGGTGACCCAAACTGCCCCAGCTCAAGAAAGTTGCAAACTGGGGTACACAGTACCACTATCGCTCCTTTAAGGGCGATCTTGGTCAACACCTTAGCAAGTTGGGAGAATGGGGGGTTAGGATAGCACAACCGCATCAATCTCCAGTAGAAGCCATAGGCATTATTGAGGTATCGCGAACAGTAGAGCTGCATCATAACATTGGTCCCACAAGTGTGGGTGTCAATACATTCAGTACAATAGTGCTCCTTACACTCATCACCAACTGCGACGGTGGAGCGATCTGGCAACACAACACACACACTTCTGCCTCATCCTCTGCCTCATCTTGCGTGCCACAACCGAGCAAACAGCTGCTCAATGCGTGCCCTATACCACCCGTGCACGTCATTGTAACATTGTTGGCGGGCTGTCAAAGTGCCATTCTTTCTTCCAATGAATGGCACAATGACATCAATCCGGCCCTTATAAGCACCATCATGGCCCCCAACTTCGAAATCAAAGAAATCACCTCGGGTACGAGAAGGTCCATACCCATCCCAAATCAAAACATCTGCTGATGTCCCGGGGGCCAAGGGGCAAATCCATATAATGTTGCCCAACATATCAACGGCAACAGTCCCCCGGTAGGGCACGGGTCACAAAAGATGCCCGGCGCGCTAACGTTCCCCCGATTTCATTTTGGTTTTCTCCCCGCGCAGAGCACTGCGGACCCCCTAGAATGCAGGTACACACAACCATCAGGGTATGCCTCTCAGCCACGCGTCTCTAGGAGAAGCCAGGACTTGTTCATCCTGAAGTTATCAGGATCTGCTAACAAATGCAAGTCATGCACTGCTGGGGCTGAGGTCAGAACCAGTAGCAGGCCCGGAAGCCCTTGCAGAAGGTGGGCAATGAAGGGGTTACCAAGGTCTGGTCGGACGAGGAACATCACCTGTGGGGCCCAACGAGCGGCAGGGGTTCGCAAGGGTAGTCTACCACGGACCACCATGCGCCAGCTCTGGAGGTGGCAGGTTGTCCGGCAGGCAAGAAAGGCTACCAAGAGGGGCCGGACACTGCATGTATGTTGCACTGACACGTGGCGGTTGATTGTCACATGGGGGCGTGTGGGGTATTCCAGGGTGTCCAGAACCAGCAGAAGGTCTGTGAGGGTGCGGGTGGGGTCGACCATCGTCTGTAAAATCAAGCGGACGCAGTGACGGGCAGAGGGGTGAGAGCGCGCGTGTTGCTCATGGCGGCGCACGAGCCCTCTGAGGGAGAGTACACTGACACTCTGTGGGGGTGAAGGGGCGTAAGAACCTGTGTGTCGACCTCGAGGGCCACAGCCAACGCTGAACCAGAAGCTGGCTGGAGCAATGAAGTTCCATCCGGCAGGTACGAGCCAGGCAGCCTGGGGAGGGTGGCCAAGAGCCACACAAACGCTCAATGGAAGCGGAGCAGATAGGCGGAGCATGCATGGGATATTTGGGGCCACAGGGGGTCCACATGCGTGTCGCAAAAATCGCACGTGTGGTAGTCGACTGTGACGGGGGGGGGGGGGTAGAGCAGCGCACAAAGGCGGAAGGCCGTGACCACTGGGGTCCGAGGCAGCCGGGACTCCAGGAGAAGGGAGGCAAAAGTGTCAGCCGTCCAAAGCTCAGAGTCCCAGGGTGCTTCTGCAAGGGGTAGGGGGGGGGGGGGTAGGTTGTTTTCGTCAGCTTCATAAATGGTCACACTACATGGCGTCTGCGATGAATGTGTTGCACCAACTCATCAACTTCAACCTTTATATTCGCTGCAGTGACGAAAACAACTGTTTTCTGAACCACCAGCCTCACTTTGTGCAGGTTACAAGCTGCTCGTTTGCACAATCTGGTTGGTGGGAGGATCCCAGATAAGCTGGACAAACGCGTTGACCATTGGTACTTCAATTTTGGCTGACTCATAGTGTGCAACTCGAGCACACCATAACAGTGCTTGGAAGCGAGCACCAAAAAATATGATACACTGGATGCCTGGGAAGCCCAGGGCCTGAACGCAACCAACCAACTCGGTATAAGCAGAGGTGAAAAAAATGACCCAAGAGGTTGGGACCCCATGACGTGATCGCAGAACTGCACAGTGCTACTGGGCCTTGTAAGGGTCAGTGAGATAGGGGAGGTGTGCCAGCAGACACTCCACTCCCCGCCGCTGCGGATGGAGGGTTAGCAGGGCGTCGGGGGCATCATGTACTGAGAGGAGGTGCCATTGTGGCCAAACAGGTCTTGCTTCACAGAGGCGAGGGATTCCACTACAAGGAAATAAGAGAGTGTGCACATATATATACCCCCCCCCCCCTTGTATAAGCTACGCCAATGTACACAAATATTACGGTCCCTACGCCTACTGTAGCTTGGACAAGGGCGTGGCTTGCGCGTAACACACACAACTGCCAACACACACGTGCGCAGGCCACATATGCTGAAATTGGCAATTCAGGACATATGGAATGCATCAGACTAAAAAAAAAAAACTTGGTGCACCAGCAGGGGGCCACATGTGCTGAAATTGGCAAATGTGACAACAAACCCATGTCTTATGTGGCCACACTACATTTCGTACGTAATTAAATTACGTACAAAATTATTACGGTCCCTACGCCTACTGTAGCTTGGACAAGGGCGTGGCTTATACAAGGGGGGGGGGGAGTAGGAGCATAGGCCTTGGGCTTGAGGGCACTGGTTCCCACCGTTGTTCCCCTGAAGGTCGCGTGGCAGGGTGCCTTCGGCACCAACAGAACTAGAGGCTCCATGGCTGCTGCAGGTCAAGTTTGCTTGGTGATGGCCTGACCATGCCCCACTTGCTCGCGTGGCAGCTGCCGGTTAGACCTCATACTATACACCATGGTGTAGTGCTGCAGGGGTGAGCTCTGCTGCATGGCAAAGGGGGGGGGGGGGGGCATTCACTCGCGCCAGCCCAGGTATGGCCTGGCAGTCCCTGACGAGACCATGCGAGGTCGGTCGTATCCCCCCAAAAGGTTGAAAGGTCCACTGCAAGGAAATGGTGTCAAGGAACTTTGTGGCAGCACCCAACTGAGCCTTACAGGGGGCAGCATTGCACTCCCCCCCACCGCCCTGGGCCCGCACCTCCCATGTTTGGCAGTGTCCGCACCTATCCCCGTTACAACTGTCAGCCCCATCCCTTCAACAAACCAATGAAAGCGGAATGCGGTAATACAGGCAATACAAACAATCTGCATGACTCCTGGTTGTCTCCTTGTTCCTGATAGATTTCTGTGACCCCTCAGTAGTGGGAGAAACCGTAGGAGTTGACATCAAAGAAGTGGGGAAATGACACAAAACAGACGGAAACCTGTGGGACAACAGGAGACATGCGTAGCTGTATGAAGCGACCTGGAACATTCAGGCCGCTGCGGCATGCTGCGGCATGCTTCAAAACCCCCACCAACGGCTCCTAGAATCTAGTGCTGCGGCAAGCGTGGGCATGAAAAACTAAACCGTCGAGAATGCAACAGGCGATGATGGACCACTACGCTGAATGCACTTAACGAACAGATTAGAGTGCAGCAGAAAAATAGACTGGGCACTGGAAAAACACATGCACGTAGTGCACCGCCGGTATTGTCCACCCCACCAATTCCATCAATTGGGGGAACCACGCTGGATTGGCCAGTATTTTTATGATGCCATAGAGTCCTCCGCCATTCCAACCGGAGCTATTTGACATGCCTTTGCTCTCCGCCCCCTTTCTCACCAACCTCCTCCAGTACAGGTGAGCACTACTGTGCCTCTGGTCACCCCAAGCTCCAGGTAATACGTCGTCATGAAGGGTCTGACATCGGTTGAGGGGCGTGAGGGCCCCGTCATATTATGGCTTGAAGATGGGCCATTCTGCAGGCAGTGCAGAGTGGGGAAAGGGGGGTCCAAGAGGGACGCAGAGGGGAAGGGGGGCTCTTCTGTTGGTGCGCAGAAACAATCTCCACGTCAACCTCCGGCAACCTGCGGTATCCGGTCATCATGGCCCCATACAGTGCTACTGGGCCTTGTAAGGGTCAGTGAGATAGGGGAGGTGTGCCAGCAGACACTCCACTCCCCGCCGCTGCGGATGGAGGGTTAGCAGGGCGTCGGGGCATCATGTACTGAGAGGAGGTGCCATTGTGGCCAAACAGGTCTTGCTTCACAGAGGCGAGGGATTCCACTACAAGGAAATAAGAGAGTGTGCACATATATATAGGAGCATAGGCCTTGGGCTTGAGGGCACTGGTTCCCACCGTTGTTCCCCTGAAGGTCGCGTGGCAGGGTGCCTTCGGCACCAACAGAACTAGAGGCTCCACGGCTGCTGCAGGTCAAGTTTGCTTGGTGATGGCCTGACCATGCCCCACTTGCTCGCGTGGCAGCTGCCGGTTAGACCTCATACTATACACCATGGTGTAGTGCTGCAGGGGTGAGCTCTGCTGCATGGCAAAGGGGGGGGGGGGGCATTCACTCGCGCCAGCCCAGGTATGGCCTGGCAGTCCCTGACGAGACCATGCGAGGTCGGTCGTATCCCCCCAAAAGGTTGAAAGGTCCACTGCAAGGAAATGGTGTCAAGGAACTTTGTGGCAGCACCCAACTGAGCCTTACAGGGGGCAGCATTGCACTCCCCCCCACCGCCCTGGGCCCGCACCTCCCATGTTTGGCAGTGTCCGCACCTATCCCCGTTACAACTGTCAGCCCCATCCCTTCAACAAACCAATGAAAGCGGAATGCGGCCGAAGGCGTGCCAATTCATCAACATACCCCGTTCTCTGTGCCCAACTGCGACCCTTCGGCATCTACCCCCCCCTTTCATCAGTGGTACCGCTGCATGTACAGTGCAACAAGAAGCCCTGCAAAGGTGTGGGGTGGGCCCACCCGATGTGAGAGACTAGGCTTTTGGGACAAGGGGACAAGCCATGCATCTGGTTCGCAGGCCTACGAGGTGTGTGACCTGCGCCGCAAGGGGTATGTGCACTCAGAGCTCATACGACTGTGCGCATTTTCAAGCCAGGACAGAACATGCAGGTGAAGCTGACGGCATGTGAGTGCAATCACAGTCTTTCGAGGACTCGCCACATCAAATCGAGCCATCCACCAAGAGCCTCTGAAAGCGGTGCACTCCAACGCACTGAGCAGGGCGAGGGGGGAAGAAATCCAGAGAGAGGGAAAGGAAGGGAGGGATCTGGGTGAAAGCGTGGGGAAGGGGGGGTTGGATGGGATGGAAGTGTGTTCACCATCAGTCCTGACGGATCCTGAAGGAGTGGCCACCAAGGACCAACGTCTTGGAAGACTCTCAACGTCAAATCCAGCCACTACACCGTGCAGACTACGCATCGCGCCCTTGGGGCAAATGCCTCATGTTGCCCTTTGCAAGACACAGACCGCTGGCGTCCGCTTGGAATGAAAATCTACGCTGACGGCCTTCGTTGCCATACCATAAAAAGCCTGAGCACCCCAGTCATACCATAAAGAGCACCGAGTACTGTCCCTACAGTTCCACTGCCAAGGCCTCATCTTTTTCTGTCCATGTCGACACAGATTTCGCCATTGACATGCGAGGCAGACCCCACGTCTGGGCTCGCCATGTTACGCCGATTGTTGGCTGGTGTAACTGGTGGGCATTCGACCCCAGAGTCCCCTTGCCCGGGTTTCAGGCCGGTCTTCTGCAAAGCCTTATCGCATTGGTTATCACTGGCAGGGGCAATTCCAATCACAACGCCCTCAGCCTGCGGCAGATGGATCGTGTCTGGCAGTCCACTGCTCCTCGATGGCGCCCGCCGTTGTGCCGCCGTGCGGGGTGACTGCAGACCGGCGGCCATGTGGCGCAGGTTCCCGGAAAACGGCGATGGCATCTCACGGTCAGGACACATGGAACATTTCATGCTGTCCGGATTGTCGTGGTCCAGATTACAAGACAGGGCGTTGTTGTGCAGCAGCTGGGAGGTAACAACTTTCATGTGAAGCTTACGACAGAGCATAACGACGCAAGGAATGATGGTGGCGAACAAGGCGGCAGAGGCGAGCAGAAGGGCGATGAGACCAACGGATAGAGCTCCTGCATCGCCCTCCGCCTCGCTGCTGCCGGCGCCCACCTCCGCGTACGCGATGCGACAGAGGCTGCTGTCGGTCGGATCCACGCCACTTGCAATAGAGCACGCGACACCCACGGGGCATTCTGCATGAAGATCGCTTGGAATCCCGCAGCCACCGGAACTGGAATAGACCACCAGGCTCACGGGGGAAGAGAAAGAGGTCTCGCTCGTGACGATCTGCACGGTCAGGCCCTGTGGCACCGACAGGTGGCCCACGTACAAAGGCCTGCTGCTGCTGGTCACGGCCTCCAACACCAACAGGCCCCCGGAGGCAAACGCAAGGCCGCTGATGGCCGAGGCGTACGCTGTGTCGCTGGCCGTGCAGTTGAGGAGGGCCACAATGGTCCACCCCGAGGGGACTCGGAGGGCGCCGTGCTGCGACCCGCAGAGCTGCAACGTCGCCGATGAGGGACTGAGTCGCCGGGCTGAGCGAGATCCCACTGCCAATGTCTCCGCGGCGGGCGACCACTCGTTCCTGGTGCACTTCAGGGTGTGCCCTGGCGCCCCACGGTACACCGTGCTGCCGTCACCCGTGACCTTCGTGTCTTGTATCTCCGTTGCACCAACAACAATCTCCAGAACGCTTGGACGCGCACTCAGCAGCACATTGGACTGTGACATCGTCATTGGCCCCGCGAACAGTAATGTGGCCGAGACGATCAACCGCGCGTTGCGGAAACTGGTCCTCACACTAAAGATCACTGCAGAATTGGCTGTCAAAGTGGAGCCTACGAAAGCAGCTGTCCCCATCCCTGTGAATGTCTGGTCCGCATTGAACGTAAGGCTGGCGCCAGAGAAAAGATGTGCTCCGTCGATGGTCGTGGTCCGAGGCGTGTCGTACACAGTGTCGTCAGTCACCACCACTTCGTGGGCCGCTGTGGCATCCGAGACTGTGACGGCCCGATCCCCTGTGCGAACCGCGCACGTCACCTGCATACCAGCTCTATCCTGTTGGACCTCTTTACTGCAGGGGCCAGGCGTCCCGTGCTCACAAGCCAAGCTTCCACAGGCATTGTTTTCGTCGCCCACGTTGTACACTTGTCCATCAGGGCACGTGCAGGTGCCACCCCACGCTCCAACTCCAGGCACCCACCTGTAAAAGTTCCCTGGAAGAATGACACACGTCACCTTCATACCAGCAGCGTCCGGCTGGTAGCTTTGAATGCACTGTCCAGCAGTCCCGTGCTCGCAGGCCAGGCTTCCGCACGCATTGTTTTCGTCACCCACTTCGTACACTTGTCCGTCAGGGCAAGTGCAGGTACCACCCCAGCCTCCGACCCCAGGTTCCCAGCGGTAGTGATTCGCACAAGGCTGAGTGTTGCACAACTCATCCTGCGGTGATGGACACTCTTCTCCCGCACCACTCGGCTGCATAGTGATGGAGGCTGCGCGGGCCCGTGTGCCACCACCGCATGTCGAGGAGCATGCACCCCAGGGAGACCAATCGAACACACAATCCACATCACAGGGCCCATTGTCGCACGTCTCCGATTGCGGCGCTGGACAAATCGCTCCCACCCCAGTTGGTTGTGTGGTGACAGAGGCCGTGCGGCTCCGTGTGCCTGAACCGCACGTGTTCGAACACAAGCTCCACTCAGACCAATCGAACACACAATCCACATCACAGGGCCCATTGTCGCACGTCTCCGATTGCGGCGCTGGACAAATCGCTCCCGCCCCAGTTAGTTGTGTGGCGACAGAGGCCGTGCGGCTCCGTGTGCCTGAACCGCACGTGTTCGAACACAAGCTCCAATCAGACCAATCGAACACACAATCCACATCACAGGGCCCATTGTCGCACGTCTCCGATTGCGGCGCTGGACAAATCGCTCCCGCCCCAGTTAGTTGTGTGGCGACAGAGGCCGTGCGGCTCCGTGTGCCTGAACCGCACGTGTTCGAACACAAGCTCCACTCAGACCAATCGAACACACAATCCACATCACAGGGCCCATTGTCGCACGTCTCCGATTGCGGCGCTGGACAAATCGCTCCCGCTCCAGTTGGTTGTGTGGTGACAGAGGCCGTGCGGCTCCGTGTGCCTGAACCGCACGTGTTCGAACACAAGCTCCACTCAGACCAATCGAACACACAATCCACATCACAGGGCCCATTGTCGCACGACTCCGATTGCGGCGCTGGACAAATCGCTCCCGCCCCAGTTAGTTGTGTGGCGACAGAGGCCGTGCGGCTCCGTGTGCCTGAACCGCACGTGTTCGAACACAAGCTCCAATCAGACCAATCGAACACACAATCCACATCACAGGGCCCATTGTCGCACGTCTCCGATTGCGGCGCTGGACAAATCGCTCCCGCTCCAGTTAGTTGTGTGGTGACAGAGGCCGTGCGGCTCCGTGTGCCTGAACCGCACGTGTTCGAACACAAGCTCCACTCAGACCAATCGAACACACAATCCACATCACAGGGCCCATTGTCGCACGTCTCCGATTGCGGCGCTGGACAAATCGCTCCCGCTCCAGTTGGTTGTGTGGTGACAGAGGCCGTGCGGCTCCGTGTGCCTGAACCGCACGTGTTCGAACACAAGCTCCACTCAGACCAATCGAACACACAATCCACATCACAGGGCCCATTGTCGCACGTCTCCGATTGCGGCGCTGGACAAATCGCTCCCGACCCAGTTAGTTGTGTGGCGACAGAGGCCGTGCGGCTCCGTGTGCCTGAACCGCACGTGTTCGAACACAAGCTCCACTCAGACCAATCGAACACACAATCCACATCACAGGGCCCATTGTCGCACGTCTCCGATTGCGGCGCTGGACAAATCGCTCCCGCTCCAGTTAGTTGTGTGGCGACAGAGGCCGTGCGGCTCCGTGTGCCTGAACCGCACGTGTTCGAACACAAGCTCCACTCAGACCAATCGAACACACAATCCACATCACAGGGCCCATTGTCGCACGTCTCCGATTGCGGCGCTGGACAAATCGCTCCCGCCCCAGTTAGTTGTGTGGCGACAGAGGCCGTGCGGCTCCGTGTGCCTGAACCGCACGTGTTCGAACACAAGCTCCACTCAGACCAATCGAACACACAATCCACATCACAGGGCCCATTGTCGCCCGTCTCCGATTGCGGCGCTGGACAAATCGCTCCCGCTCCAGTTGGTTGTGTGGTGACAGAGGCCGTGCGGCTCCGTGTGCCTGAACCGCACGTGTTCGAACATAAGCTCCACTCAGACCAATCAAACACGCAATCGATATCTTCCGGTGGTGGCGCGCAGGGACAGGGAGGGCATTTCATGTCGACCACGTGGAGATAGGTCTGCAACGAGCACAACGTTGGCTGCAGGCCATGGTCGACATAATACGGATTGTCCCAGTGGGCGAACATGTATTCCAACGCCCCTTGGCACACTGGATGGGCTGAGAAATCAGTCTCGCAGGTATCACAAGGCTGAATGTTGCACTCCACAGTCTCTGGCGGAGGACATGCTGCGTGGTCTCCTGAAAAGTGGCGCGGCCCAAGTTTCCAAAGATCCAAGCGGCCGGCCACAGCCCCGGTTGTGCTGCACGCCCCGGCAACTTCACCTTCACCCCCACCACCCCCTCCGTGAAGCAGAACTTGTTCCAGCCCTGCAACATCGACGTAGTATACCGGCGAACGGCGGCCTTCAAGCCCCCCTCAAAGTACTGTGCACTATGCACTGTGCTGGTCCGCACGTCCGCCTTTAGCTTCAGCCTTCCGTCGGCCGTGGTCGCAAAATCCGGCAAATCTGAATATGCACTGACCTGGCTGTTAGTGTTCGGGTGTCCGACCAAGGCCGTCCAAAGCGGGTCATGGCCATCCGTGAAAGTCCTTCCAGGAACTTCAAATTCATCGGAGAACACCAACTCCAATGCGCGGCCCTTCAAATCCGTCTTTCCAATGCAAGCATCGGCTGGGGTATCCGGATCAATCCACTCACTGACCGGACAAGCTGCCAATGGGGGTGGTGCTGCCCATGACACACCAAGCAAACAAATAAAGCAACAGAATCGCATGTCTTCGAAAAAAAAACAGACATCCCATTTCCTATTGTGCCCAATTCCGCCCAGCCCAATAACAGCCCATTTCTTATTGTGCCCAATTCCGCCCAGCCCAATAACATGCCATTTCCTGTTGTGCGCATTTCTGCCCAGCCCAATAACATGCCATTTCCGATTGTGCCCGGTTCTGCCTAGCCCATGCGGGTGTACAATGTTCTTGACGAGTAGTGGTAGCTTGTGGTCATGCACTCGGTTGACACAATAATTGGGAAAGGCATGCTATGTAGTGGCCATGTGATGATTCTTTTTTTTGTTCTTTCAGGAAACAGATGGTGCAGAGTGCGTGGGTGAGAGCCTTGGAGTGGTGTCTGATACATTTTGGTACAAAACTAGAATCAGAAAGTATCCCTAAGGCAGGCCGGTCCCTCAGAGAGATGGGTGTGCATTGTCTTCTTTGGTTGATGCCACAGAGGTTGCTGCCTGGTAATCAGCCACGCCTCTACAAGAGAGGCATGACCAGGGTATGCGTCATTGACTCACATCCGTGACAACAGCGTAGCTTGCCAAGCGACCGTTGCCCCTGCAGCTGCGGTCCCTGTTCCAGCAGTTCGCCAACGCCCAGACCCCTTGCGACGGGGGGGGGTTTTGGCATGACGCCATGGTGTGTTGTTCTCGTCTGCAGCTGGCGGCGCCTACTGGCCGATCGCCATTCGCTGCCCTTCCCTTGGACCCTTTCCATAGGCGGTGGTGCCCATCGGCTTCTCACCACTCTTTGACCTTCCTCTTCCTCCATGCCCTAACCTTGCGACGGGGGGGGGGGGGGACGCATTTCGCTACCAAAAGTGCTGCTCCGTGGAACGGGCTTCGTCTGATACCGTATGGGCCTTGTCTTGCACACAACACGCAGACCCAAACCCAGAGCCCAATCATTTTCCAAATCTTCAGCTATGCGTGATCAGGGTTAAGAAGGCATATTCGGGCAAGGTGCCTGTGGCTTGTTGTGCCTTCGTCCTACATGCCTGTGCCTATCGCTCCAGGTTGGTTGCAAATACTTTAGGGGGGAGAGGAAGAGTAACACAGGGTATCAAGCAGTCATGTAGAGATACCACTGTCATGGGCCAGACTTGTGACTAGGTTTGGGCCGGGTTGCGGTCCCGGTTGACTTGTGACGTCGTCGCGGCTGGGTCAGGCTGGCAACAGCTATGGGCCAAGTCCGCATGCACAAATCCTCATATCCTCTCTCTTAGAAACTCCGCAGATCAGCAACCATGACTGGGCTGCGGTACCCAGCCCCTCCCATAGTGTGGTGGTTGGCAGCAGCCCCGGTAGGAGCCATCCCACGCAAGCCCTTGGCCCAGCATATCTCATGGTCATCTCCCCCACCATGTGTCCAAATGTGCTCTCGAGAGATTGTCAATTCAAAGGACGGTAACCCCCCCTCCCCCTTGCATAGTAGTCGCCTGCGCGCGACAGTATCCTCGCACCCCCAAGGGAACATACCCCAAGTGACAGTTCCCTCGCCCCCCCCAATTACTATGCAAAGGACGCGCGGCACGAAACAAGTCATCTAGACACGAGGGCATATGGGCCACAAAATGAGCGGGGACTGCTTGTTGGGATGCGTGTTTAGCTCTACTCAGAAACAGGCTCTTTTACGAGATCCCTTCCCTACGAACTCCTCCAATTGTGGATGGATCTTCCTCCGGTCATCCACACATGTAGCTAAATAGCTAAGGAAGGCAGGGCACTTTATCTAACAATGTTGCTAGGCGGATTGGCAGGCAAGGTTTGAAATTTGCCGGGTGTATTCCGCCCAATATTGGACCTTCAGCTAGTAGGGTTTGCTGGCAGGATTGGCAAGCAAGGTTTGGAATTTGCCAGGTATATTCCAACCAAGATTGGAGGCTGTCCAACCATATTGGTAGGTATCCTCCTGGGCTGTCTGGGGAAATGGTCATCCATGTGCCGGGTGTGGCGGCCCGTTTGTACACCCAACTCCAAGCCCAGACGCCGGCCCGTTTGTACGGGCAAATCCCAAAATAGCCCAAGGCCAAGCCGCCAAGCCGGATCGGCCCCAATATGCCAGGCTCCTTGGCCGGCTGAACGCCGGCCCGTTTATACAGGCAAATCTCAGCCCAAACGCTGGCCCGTTTGTACAGGCAAATCCCGGGGCATCTGGGGGCTAAGCCGCCGGGCGGAATTGGCCCCAATATGCTAGGCTCCTTAGGCGGCCGACCGCTGGCCTGTTTGTATAGGCGAATTCCTCCTCGGCCCCAACACTGACCAGTTTGGGTGGGCGAAAAATGTGTCGGTGCCCGCAACGCAACGGCAGGATGGGCAACCGCAGCCGCTTTGTTTACAACCGCTGCCTTTTTAGCACATAGACACGAGACACGAGCATATAGGAGAGATGCATACACGCAGTGCAGGGGGTGGTTCGATTACTTCATTGATCATAGCCGCCCAATAGCTGGCTAGAATCATAGTTCCGACTCTTCTTCACCTCGCATTACTGGACTCTAGTATTGAAACACCTTGTTAGAAGACTTTTGCCGCTCTTTCCCCTTTGCTTGTGCAGCTTTGTCACCAAGCCTCCTATCACACCTATCTATGGTTCCATGGTTCTAGCAATCTTGTCAGCATGCCATATTTGTAGCTGACAAGGGAGGGAGGCGTGCAACAACACCAGAAAAGACTGCTCACTGGACCATAAGCTGAAGTGAAACAGTGACACAGCGAGGGACCATTGTGCGGTGCATAGGACAGTCATACCTTCACCCTTTCGCTTCTCTTGCTACCTATATGTATGGGCACACCACGTCTCAGAGGAGGGCAAAGCAGGTTAGCCTACACATGATTTTAGGCACCATCAGCAGAGGGCTGGGGTTAGTACAGCACCGAAAAAGCACTCGGCCTTAGCACTACATATCATGCAGTAGGTAGTCCGCGGATCACTGATCCGCGAGGGTCCAAAAACCCCCCCCTCCCCCCCAAAATGATCAGCGGATCACGGATCATCTACCCCAGGCTACAGGGGCAAGCACAAAAGGTGAAAAGACATAAACATAAAACATAAATCCCCCCCCCCACTGCCTAGCAAAATGATCCACGATTTGCCGGACCATCCATGCAGACACGTGATGATCCAACGGGTAGCAACAGTAACACATAGTGCCAGTACAAAGCACCATATTGATCCACCAATTTTGTGTAAAAAATGATCCAAAAATGTAAGTTCCAAAAAAGAAATGACACAAATTGGTGGATCATTTCTTTTTTGGAACTTGCATTTTCGGATGATATTTTTTCCACACAAATTGGTGGATCATTTCTTTTTTGGAACTTACATTTTTGGATCATTTTTGTTTCGCTAAGTTCCAAAAAAGAAATGATCCACCACTTTGTGTGGAAAAAATGTGATCCAAAAATGTAAGTTCCAAAAAAGAAATGATCCACCGATTCATGTTCACAAAAATGATCCAAAAACGTAACTTCCAAACATAAGTGTGACATACTGCAAGTACAAAGCAACATATTGAACCAACAATGTGTATTATACATGATCCAAAAATGTAAATTCACTTGTTTCCAACAATTTGGCTTCCAAAAAATGATGCACAAGTCCACAAGACCATTGGCACATAGTTGAAAGTACAGTAAGCAAAATGGTCGAACATGGTCGAAGAATGATCCAAAAGTGATCCACGGATCACCTACCCCATAAACCCCCCCCCCATCCACTGCCTAGTGTTTGGATCAAAAATGATCCGGATCATCTACCCCATAAACCCCCCTCCCTCTGCCTGAGGCACATCACACAAGCAATTCATGCATGGTCTCTCTTGTCGTCTCACTCAGCTCGCCTTTCATCTTTTCTGCCGCAACCCCTATTAGATCTACCTAGGCCTACCCCGCTTGCACCATGTTGGCATCTAAGCAATCATGTTTGCCGAATATCAGAACCAAAACCCTTGTGTTTGTGGAATATGACGCCCTATTGATGCTGCTTGTACGATCGTCCTTTGGTAACAAGATTTTACTGGCATTTCCTCCTTTGATCCCTCCCCTGCCCCTCCTTGCTAGATGGAGGCAAGAACCCGTCAGTGCATTAGGCAGTGAGTGGGGAGCAGCACTGAAGGCGGGCGCCATGGCCTTCATTCTTGCTGGGTGTTAGCCCCTCCAGCAATCAACATGAAAACGGCAAGAAAAAACTGCCGTGCTGCATGCTCATCCATCCTCCATCCACTCACTGATGACACCACCTAGTGACCATGGCCATGGGAAGACGCAAAAAACACTTCAAGGGCATCCAGGCTTTCAGAGTGTGGAACTAGGTGGGTGCTTTGACGAGGGCATTGAGGATCTGAATCTGTTCGACTGAAAGTGTAAGTCGAATATAGGTTCTGAATGAGCATACCATTTTTTGCCTCCTTTCTTTTCATAATCATTTGTGCGCACATTTTCTTCCCCTCGACCCAGGTTTGCACATCATGGGAGCCGCAATGTATGGGGAACATGCTAGAAACAAAAGCCGCCTGCACGAGGGCTTTCAGCCACAAGCGGTACTAACCAACCCGCACACACTCATGCAACATTAAAAACGGGGTAATAGCCCGTTTTCTATATGTAAAACGGGCTATTAACCCGTTTTAGCGGCCGTAAAACGGGCTGCACGAGCACGAAGTGCCGAGTAGCCCGTTTTACTGCCGGTAAAACGGGTTAATAGCCCGTTTTTTTAAAAGGGGGTTATTATAGCCCGTTTTTTTTTGGCAGAAAAACGGGTGAACCAGACCGACGTTAAGGCAGTAGTTTCCCTTGACACATTGCAAGAGGCAAAGCAAAAGCAAAGCGGAAGAAGTGAAATATTGGATGACATGAGCAAAAACTCTGCCGCCGGCATGGGAAAAAAGCCTCCACTGTACATACACTATATAGGATAGTTTCGACAAGTCACCTTTGATTAGCAATTATATATATTTATAAAGTTTGTTGCATTTGTCCTCCGAATCCAAGTGCACAAAAGAGAAGGAGAACCATGAGAGAGGGTGAATCCGAATCCGAACAATATATTATCATTACTCACTTGGGCAACAAGGGCCGTGCATGCTACCATCCTTGGCACCCTCACCCATGCAAGATTCGTGGTAGGGAGCATTGCACATCACACAAAATACACGGTGCTTCCCTCGCAAAGGCCGCCACACATTGATCTCATGGGAGCACAGATAGCAAATGAACTCAGAAGCCACATGCCTAGGTGGGTATTTGGGCCGCCACATCTTTGGGAAGGGCATTGGTGCATCCGACAAATCTTACGAAATGGGCGCATTAGCTGGTGTGGGAGGGGCAGCCCAGGCCGCATTCCTATACTCTTCGCGAGCCCACAGGTGTTGCAGCTGTCAACAACTGCAAGGCTTTTGGGCAGTGCGTGCATATTTTCTCGGACTCACTGGTGTACTCTTTGCTGTAGGCAGAAAACTGCACTATTGAGTTTGGTCTAAATCCATACCTGTCCACATGCAAAAGCACACGCACACAGAAAACGAAAAGAAGCGTCGGTATGCAAGTCCTGGGCGTGATGTCGCATAAGGCAGCCTGTGCCATAGAAACTGTCAAGGGTGGGAGGGTGGGCCATCCTCACAAAAACATAAAAGACAACTGTGCGGACATCCACAGCAGATACATACAAACTCAACTCAGCACAGTCCAAACTAGGGTTTGCTTATGGCAAACCTCATTTTGGTGTAAATCCATACCCGTCCACATGCAAAAGCACACGCACACAGAAAACGAAAAGAAGCGTGGGTATGCGAGTCCTGGGCGCAAACACTCCCCTACACCGACGTGACCGACGGCTGACGCAACTCTGGAATGCTCAATCCGGCTGTAAGGCCTCATCGCCCGCGCCGCCCAAAGCACGCACGCGCACACACACACGCATTCCCACCAGCTCACACACCGCACTACCCGCGCGATTGTAGCTGCAATTATATGCAATTATATGCAAGTATTAATACTCCGGCGCGTCTTTCATCATACGTACCGGCACCCGTCATGCGTACCAGTCCTCCGCGATGGCTACCGCCACGCGGTAAAGCCTCTCACGACCTACCGCCCCTTCCCAGCACCTTACCCCCTCACCCGGTCGCACAACCAAGGACGGTGCCTGCAATAACTCCGGTTGCGGCATGCAGAAGTACCAAGCCTCCCACATGTCCGGCAGCCAGTGACTGACGAGCTCACGAGGTATTGTGCAATCAGCAAATTGCCGAGTACGCGGCTTTGGAGTACGCGGTAAACTTCGTTTCCGCTTTGTGGTGGGACAGAGTGGGGCTGGTCGGGGATAACTTTTCAGTGTTGCAAAGCTTTGCGGCAGGAAGGGCGAGTGTGGGGTTGAAAGTGCAGAATCGTATATTGCGGCGTCTGGTATACGGTTGCACGGGGTCTAGACGAACGTGGTATCTATGTTGGGTCCCGGGAGAGTGTAACCCGGCAGATCCATTTAGCCGCATCAGGTCGGTGTGGGGGGGGGGGGCTACGGCAAGGCGCAGTTGGAGGCCACGCGTCGTCTGCGTTGGGCGATGGGGGGCCCCACAATGTTAGTTCAGCATGTATGGACCCTGGGACTGCCTGTTATCAAACAGCTGCAAGGTCATGTGGGGTTAAAGTTCCGGAGACCCGCTTAGGTTTTGGTGAGTGGTGCGTGAGGAACCCCGCTGCTTAGTGCCGTGCGGACGTGGAAGTTTGCGGTTGGCTGGAGACGTCGGATCCCCCGTCCCCGAGGTCCTCACCCGGTGTTGAAAACAACCACAACGGTCAACCTGTGGCCGAACCGGGTGAGGGTGCCGAAGGGACATGTGGGGGAGCACAAACTCTAGAAGGGGCGCGTGAGTGATCATGTGGACGGCCGCGGGTGTTAGGGCTGTTTGCACTAACGTGGTGAGGGGGTTGGACAAGCGGGCTGGTGTTAGCTTAGACTTTGTTTACGATTGTCCTGCCACAGTCGTTGTCTTACATGCCGAGACCAGTGGTGCTGCCGTGCTTCCACCCCTTGCTGCCACCGGCGCCATCGCATATGGGCCGGCGCAGGCGCCAGTACGATTGAGGGAGGTGGGAGGAGGATCGGCTGCGGGGCATTGCACGCGCCCTCCGAGTGCCGATTTTGCGGGGATGGGCGAGAGAGCTGACGGCGGCTGTGGACGGATTGCGGCGCTGGGGGAAGATTGTGGACGCGGCGTGCGTCTTGTACGCGGTCTGCATGCTTTTCCCAGGCGCCTTGGACTTGCCTGTGCTCCTGATGGGGGCGTTTGAATACTTCATCAGCGTGGGGGCCACGCGTCCCGCGGCCTCCATAAGCTTTACAGGGACGGGGCTGGCGGTGGCCCCGGGGGTGGTGCGGGCGGCGCTGCGGTGGAGATATGGGACGGCAGCGTCCATTGCATGGAGGGCGCCTCGGAGGCACTTCCTGGCGGGCGCGGTAGGGCAGGTGGTGTATAATATAATATCGCCCCTCTGGGGCTGGGGGGCGTTCGACCTCCGGGGCGAGCGACAGTGGGTGCCGGAGCGGTGGTGGCGACCGCCACAGTGCAGGTTGGTGGTGTTGGTTGTCCACGTTTACTGGCGGGCAGTGCGGGGCACGCGGTGGGGTTGTCGTACACGGGCTGGCTAGTGTGTGCGCAACATGGAACGATTTACGTGGGGCGTGACCCGGACAGGTACCCTCCCACCCACCGTGCAGCCCAACAGAGCCATCCTCCAGGTTCCCCCGTCACAAGCACCATCAAAAATATATACTCGGCCCAAGCTCGTGGTTTTTTCAAAAAAACCAAAGGCCTCCAAGCCATCAGGCCCCATGGCAGTAAGCCTGCAAGGGTGTGCAATAGTCTTATTGGGGCATCGGCCATCCCTTGCGGCTGCCACAGAATATGCGCCCACACCGGCGCCACGAATGGTAGCACTCCCCAACTCGGACGCACGAACCACAGCACCCTGCCCAAAAAACGCAACAGTCGGCGGCGCGTACAAGGGCCCAATGCCACCTTCCACTGGCGCGCCATTAAAGCGTGCCATGTACCCTTCGTGAACGGGGGTTAAGTGACCGTTTGAATAATTGCGTGAATTTCACGTGAATTTACCCAAATTTTGAGGTTTTTGGGGGAAAATGCCATATTTTTGGATCCTTCCGAGGGATTTGAGGGGCCAAAATTCTTCCCCCGGCTTCATTACGCATCATCCAATGAAAGTCCCGCCCCAAAAGCATCCATCATGTCCGAACCGTGCCCAAAACGAGAGGTGCCGAAACCCGGCAAGCCTGTAGCCGATTCACAGGCGTGAATTCACGTGAATTCGTACGAAATTCGCACGAATTTCGTACGAATTTCGTACCAATTTCACGTGAATTCATACAAATTTCACCCTTGTGCACCCCCTCATTTGTCCTAACACCCGGGGTCCCCCCCCCCCCCCAATGCACCCCTGCAGGCACCCTGGCTACATGCAACATGTGCACATGTGTGTGGGTGTGCCTTTGTGTGGATTTGTGTGGGTTTGTGTATGGGTGTATGGTTGGGTTTGCATGTGGGTGGATGCATGACTTCCTGTTTGTTTCTACGTGCGGGCATGCGTCTGTGTGTTGGTGTGTGTGAGGATGTGAGGGCCACCCGACCACATACGCACACAAACCCGTCCCAAATCTCACACCAACACCCACACGACCACACACACAACCACGGACCCATGGATACACACCCACACACAAACACGCACCCACGCTCACAAACCAATCCACACACACACACACACACACACACACACACACACACACACACACACACACACACACACACACACACACACAATGATCCAGCCCCACATACCTAACCACGACACATCCACTATGCAAGTGTGTGTGCGTATGTGTGGCTGGGCAGTGTGTGGGTGTGGGTCTGGGTGGGGTGGCAGGGCGTCTTCATTCCACTAATGGCATGTGGGTGTGTGTGTGGGGGGGGGGGGTACATGTACGATTGTCTGTTTGTCTCTGGGTGTGGGCGTGCGCCTGTGTGTGTGTGGGGGGGTGAGGATGTGAGGAGCACCAAACCATGCACATATACGCACAAGCCACACACACACACACACACACACCCTTCCCGCACCTCACACCAACACACGCGCACACACAAATACACACAACCACACACCCAACTACACATGGACACACCGACCCACATACACGCATCCGCACAAACCCATCCACACACACAGGCAGACACACATACACACACACAGAACCCCCCTCCCCTAAACATTTAACCGTGACACATCCACTGTCCAGGTACGTGTGAGGGTGTGTGGGTGTGGGTCGCGTGGGGGGCTGTTTGCTGTCATTGATGGTATGTGGGTGGGTGGGGGGGGGGGGGGGGTGCATGACTGTCTTGTTGGTTCTGTGTGCGGGCGTGCGCCTGTGTGGGGGGGGGGGAGTGAGGATGTGAGGAGCACCAAACCACATATACACACAAGCCATACACACACACACACACACGCGCACACATACAGACACACCATTCCCGCACCTCACAGCAACACGCGCGTACACACAAACACACACAACCACACACCCAACTACACATGGACACACCAACCCACCCACACACACACACACACACACACATCCGCAGAAACCCATCCACACACACAGGCACACACATACACACACACACACACAGAACCCCCCCCCCCTAAACATCTAACCGTGACACATCCACTGTCCAGGTACGTATGAGGGTGTGTGGGCGGGCAGTGTGTGGGTGTGGGTCGAGTGGGGGGCTGTTTGCTTTCATCGAGGGTATGTGTGTGTTTGTGCATGGGTGTGTGTGTGTGTGTGTGTGTGTGTGTGTGTGTGTTTGTGGGTGGGTGTGTGCCGGGGGGGCAGGTACAGGGAAATGTGTGTGGGTGTGGGGACTTCGGTACATGCATAGGTGGTGTTGGTGTGGCTCTTCGTGCAGTGTCCTGCAAAAATGGTACGAAATTCGTACGAAATTCGTGCGAAATTCGTACGAATTTCGTGCGAATTTCGTACAAAATTCGTACGAAATTCGTCCCCAAAGTAGGGTGAATACGTACCGTGAATGTGGTTGTTACGAATTTCGTACGAAATTCGTACGAACTTCGTACGAATTTCGTACGAATTTCGAACAATTTGCATGAATTTGTATCATTTTTCTCCAGAACAAACACACTCAGCCCATAGCACACAGCACACCCATACACAAACACACACACCCAAACACAAACACACACATACCTGTTTGCATTCATATCAGCACAGATCACGTCAAAAGTTAGGGCAGAGATGGCCCAGCACTTGCGGTCACCCTGCCAAGTGTTGACGGCCAGTGCTGGGAGCATACTGAGAGGAATAGGTAGTAAAGTCGGCGCTGACTTGATTATTTGCTGCCAAAGCATGAGCAACTAGCACATGAGAGCCATGGGGATACACAAAACCTGTGAAGAGAAAAAGGATACCCTCCCTAACCTTAACCGCACTGCAACAAGCAAGACACCCTCATAACCCCACACCCAGACACTCAGGGGCTGTAACTGGGGGGTATCCTTGCCCCCCCCCCCCCTCCCAACCCTAGACGTGGTTGATTATGCTCCTATGGTTTGACCCAATGGACCCCCCCACCCCACCCTCATGCATCTACTAGCAACTATAACCTTTGCCCTTCCAAACAACTGTGTGAGCAATGCAACAATGGTTTGACCCCAACGGACCCCCCCACCACTGCATCCACTATCACCTATAACCTATGCCCTTCCCAACAAATTTGTGAGCAATGCAACAAAGATTAAGAAATGTAATGTGTATTGTTTTGATTTGTTATTTGTGTTCTAGTGTAGAATACATCTAGGCTAGAATGATTCCTGTTCTAGTCTACGTTCTAGCTAGATGTTGTAGGCTAGAATGCCCTCGCGATGTCGTTTTAGGCTAGAACGAAATTGTGCGTGCTAGCGTGTATCTAGGGATCTACAAAACAAATTGTTCAATATCCAATGTGTGCAACAAATAGCAGTGACAAGACAAAATTGGGGCCGATTCGTACGAATTCGCACGAAATTCGCACGAAATTCGTACGAAATTCGTACGAATTGCGTGCGAATTTCACATTCTCGTGGATCTGTGAATCTAGCGTGAATTTATGCGTGAATTTGGGTGCGTGAATTTCACATTCACGCGAATCTCACCAAATGTGTTGAACCATGCGACTACTTCAAACCTCTAAATTGCACACATTTGTTGGATCTTACTTTGGGCGAAGATAGCACGACAAAAGCACACAATGGCACCAAGTTACGAGCAAAAAACAGCAAAAATAGGTGAAATTCACGGTACCGTGAATCTCGGATTCAAACGGCCGGTTCACGAAGGGTACACAATTGCCTCGCGCTGTGGACACCGTGGCTTCATGGAAATCGAAAAACTTTCCAATCAAGGCTAAGCCAGTAACTGCCTCCAGGGTGCTCTTTGGGCTGACAATGGCTCCCTCTTGCCTCAGGCGCGATGCAACGATTCCCGCTAGCACACTCACCCATTTTCTGCCATACCCAATGACAAAAACATCATCCAGATAAACCAGAACTAAAACCCGCACCACCCCTGCGTCCCGTACCAGCCGAACCATCACGGCTTGACAGATGGCTGGACTGTGCGTCCACCCGAATGGCAGACAGTCAAAACTATACAACAATCCGTCAATGGATACGCGAAAAGTGTCCGCAAACTCAACAGGGGTCTTCAAAGACCAAAAACAGTTACTAAGATCAATATGACATGCACACAATACAGGGTCCTCCCCCACACACAGTGGGTCGGCTTTCAGCGAAGCCATCTGGTGTAGAAGAAAAATCACATTATCTTCCACCACTCCCGCACAACCGGCCGGAACGAAATCCATGTGGACATTCCAATGCACTATTTGTAAAAGAGCCACAAGCTCAACGCTAGGCAATCGCAGTGGAGGGCAACCGCCCCCTTGGGCCTTATTCTATATATATATAGTTCTATATATATATGTATGTATATATATATATATATATATATATAGTTATTAAAAAGGACCATGTTGCAAATACAGCTTGCCTTTTCGCTGTTTTTCGGGATAGCGAAAAGGGACCCATTGGGGCCCAAACCGTCCGCACGACAGGGGCGGAGCAACCCCTGCTCAACCAACGCCCTGGCCAGGATTGCAGATTGACCCGTCACAGGCGACAGAGAAGAAAAGGATCGTCTACTCAACTCCCCTAAATTCCCCGGCACCAAGGCCCTCCAAATGTCCGGGGGGATGCGGACGTTACCCACAGGCCCCACCCCCTTGTGCAAAATGGCTGTAGTCAATGGTACCACAATCAACTTCAGGGAAGTGGAGTCCCTTAGCCAAATCAGCCACGCATCCCGCGTGAGCTGCACAAAAAGCTTACCGACATGCACTCCCGGGTGTGGTATACCCAATTCCCATGAATGCCTCCACATCCTGAGCATCAACACCAGCAGCCTCCCCAGAAATCCAACCAGCATTGCCTCCGCTGCTTGGCGGGAGGTTGATCACTTCCGGCAGCCTGTTGCACCACTCCCGAACCGCTCCGTCCCGTACGCGCTGCAGGATCCACTCGGCCAACTCGAGGCCCCACCGCTCCCGATGCCACGGGGCTTGCACCCCCATCCCTACGCACCCGGACGGTGCGCCGCACCTGGACTCTAAGTCGCTGAGGCGTGTCATCATCCGACAGCACAATGCACGCTCGCTTGGACCCAACGTCAAGCTGTTGTTCCACAGTCTGCTGCCCGTCCTGAAATAACTCCGAAAGCGCCGTAGGCCAGAAGTCGTGTCCTCGCGTTGTGCGCTTACCGAATTTGGAGGGTCGTTCCGGCCAGGGTAGCTTGATTGACGTCCATACTTTATACTCTTCGGCTGGTTGCGCGTAGTCTTCCGCCACTCTGCGGGACCTCCACCAGCCCCACCAGTGCCGGATCTCGGCGGGGAGGGCGAGGTAGTTCTGTAGTGCAGCACCCCCGCGTTTCCAACAATTCCACCTGTGACTTGCGAATTCCGTCCCCCGGAATCCGTACTCCAGGAACGACTCCAATCATGGCGCCCCGGATGGGCACATGATGGGTGATCTGCGGCGACCATTGGATCCATAGTCACGGAGCCACCGCGCCCACTTCGCGGAGTATGGGCCCAGCTCCCGCTGGACGACTTTGTCACCGTTCTTGTTGCATCTAAACCAAACGGCCTCCTCGATTCCTCGTCGTCGAACCCCGGACACCTCCCCCACAGGCACAACAGGCACATGAAGGAGAGGACGGCCAAGGCGAATCCGGACCACTGCTCCTTCGTGCGACAGGACTGTGCAAGTACGGACAGCGCTTCCAGTCCTCCGTACGGCCTCTGCTCCTCCGTGTTTCGGATGGTGGACTTTGCCATGCGCCAATGGATGGCCTGGACCACGCCGTCGATCCACCCCAAGTCCTCCAAAGCCCGCACCACGCTGATGGTCCCTCGCATGTATGACCGTGATCTACCCTTGGCGAAGAGGGCACGCAAGTATCGGTCTAGTAACTTGGATTTGTCGACTCCATGCTGCGTGGCGGCAAGCATCCCCAACGCCCGGATGTGAACGGCGTAGTTACTTTTGGCTTAGGCGGCCCTATACGCACGTAGCAAAATTGCCACAGTTCCCAAATGGGTACCACCCCAAAACGGGGGCTGAAAAACCACTTTGAAAAATTGCACAATTGTGCTTTGCAGGGAACACCCCAAAAAACCTGTGAATTATCCAAAATGGCTGTGTGTAGGGGGTACAACATGTGCCAGTCAAAAGTCATGTATCCCCTTCAAATTTGGGCACTGCAGTGTCCATCCAAAGAAAAATCCAATTCTTCCAAATCATCCGCTGCTGCATTTCAAACCACACCGTAAAATGCAACCTAAAAAATGAAGCAAGGAGGACGACAGGCAAACACATGCAAAACTCTGGTTTGCTTTTTGTTACCGCGTTTGCTGACCCAGTCACTGTGATTGTATGCGAAGCGTGACAAATAATGCACCACCAGTGGTGCCGACAAACAACGGAGGCGCCGCCAGTCCAGCCAATGCAATAATTAATGACGGCAACAATGCCTGCAAAAGAAGTGGCGCAGCAGGGGTAAAAAAATGGCGAGTCGCTGAATTTGGGCACTGCAGCGCCCAAAATTACCAAAACATGAAAAAGGGCACCAATCTCACACCTGCATAGAACAGGACGCGCGACAGTGTGCAAATCGAGGCGAAAAAACTACTGACATGGACACATGCAGCGCCAACCGCACAACGCAGTCTACTTCTTCTTTGGGGGAGCCTTCTTACCCTTGGCCTGACCTACTTTGGCGTGAAACATATTGAGGGGGGTACTGTCCTTGGCCTTTTTGGCTGGCCTTTTGGGGTTTTTTGACGTTTCAAGAGTATGATAGCACCAGCTGTACAATTAAGGGACCGGTTCTCATTACCAGGCACAGGCCGGAAGTTACGTCTATCAAAATTATCAAACCATAGAACAGCGGGTTTACCTTCCAAGGTCTGCCAAAGACTGGTGCACGCAGTTGCTCCTTGAACTGCAAAGGAGGGTACACGGTAAGAACATTGACCCGTATGAGCCAAACACCTACGTTGCACACGACTCTTGGGTTGAACACCTACAGCCCTCTTGGCACGTGGACGACACCTCTTGTGTAGAACAGACCATATATTAAAAATCTCTTGCTCAGCAACACGGAACCATTGGTCCGGTAGACAATTAACGGTCCGCCTGTCCCTTTGTTGGATGTATTCACCAACGGACCGCCTACTTCTCCACTCCAGACGGAGATCTAACACCCACGTACAAAACGCATCGGCCCCCTTATCCACACCCACAGCCTCAGATAGATCCTCCTTTGAAGCATATACCTTCGAACTAAGGAACAGCCGGAAGGGAGCCGCATCCATGGACAAAAGTCCTGTTCGCAGTCAGCAAAGGTAAGGGGACAAAGAAAACAGAGACACTATCACAAAACAAACCTGATGCGGCATAGACCAAAAGCAGCTAGCGAAGATCCAAACAATGTATCCCCCAATGGACGTGGAACGTTCCAAAGCCCCGGTACACTCCAAGGTGGCAGTCAGACAACCGGCAATATATTTCCAATGAGCAGAGGATGAGTACCAACGTCCGATGATTCATAAGTCCTTTGTCAGTTGTTACGCAATGGGAACCAATAGGAGTGAAATACGGGGTTTTAAATTTTTTGGACACTGCAGTGCCCAAAAGTACTGGAAGTCCATTTTCAAGTGCACATTTGGACAGGAATGGAAGTGATTGGGCAAGGTACATTGTTCGTGGCCTTCCGAGTATAATACCGCGGTGCGATGACCCATGGATAACGGGTATGCCAAGTTTTGATGCATGCTGCTGCAGTATGACATCACCTGTGGAGATGACTACAGAGGTGTACTGAAGAACCCACTGAAAAAAGCCATTTCAAATTTTTGGGCACTGCAGTGCCCAAAAATTTTAAATGATACAATTTTCAGCCCGGAATAGGGGGTGTATGCGTACACCTCTGGAAGCAACAAAAGGCGAGGTTGTTGTATCCCACGATGAAAATCCACGTGGGGTTGGCCGAAAAAATGATATGCTTTTTTTGGGGGCAAAAAACGGATGTTGAAATCGCCATGAATCGTGCCTTTTAGCAACGAAGTCTACGTGCGTAAAGGGCCGCCTAAGTCTGATGCCGGCGCTCCACGACATGGCGACAAGGGCTTCTGAGCATTCCGCGGGATCCCGGCGATTGAGTCGTTTCCATGCCACCCACCATGATGACTGGTCTGCCGGCTCTCCCACCACTCCCTCCATTTCTCGCGACGGCGCCGCACCGACTGCCCCCCCCTCCTCCTGTTCTTCCCCCCCGTTGGGACACCGTCATTCAAAGTAGGGGCAGGCAAAAAACCAATGCTTCTTGCCCGGCGATCCATGGCTCTTGCATGTGCGGCAACCCGTTGCTAGCGGATCCGTCATGTCGGTCCTTTGCTGATTATTATTCTTCGGGATCCAGATCCTTCGCCCGTTTTCATACGAAAATCTGCTCCTCAGGCTGGCTAGCCTCCGACAGACTTCCTCCACAGGGACCGTAGTGTCACCAAAATTTTCGGGCGGTTCTCCCACCTCCTTGGGGGTCTCGCTCCCCCCGCCCACTGCCCATGTGCTGACGGTACGATTCATCGTACGACCCCATCGCCGACACCGGCAGCACCCACAAGCTCTCCACATAATTAGCGATCAGGGCCGGAATCGGGGGGCCTCCTCCGCCGTCCGACCCGTCCATCGGGGCGGTTATGGCCTCCAGCCAAGCCCCCGATGTCCAAACATCACTAATCTTCGCCTTCTCCGGCGACATAACCAACTCTTCTTGGAAGTCGGATGATTTCCAGGCTGAAGTGCACTCCATCAGTTGGGGATCCACCTTCTTTCCGTCCAATACGGCCTTAAAGAACACCAACAAACGGCATACCCACTGCGGCTTATGATCCATCTCCATCAAAGCTGATAGTTCCTTGTTGCTGAAAGGGGGAACCTTTCTGACCGTCTCTCCTTTCCCCAGCTTTACCTCCTCCAATCTCTTCTCCAACTGCTCCAGCTTCTTGAGGACCTCATTGATGCCACTGGACGAGGTCTCGTTGTCCTCCTCCACCGCCTTCGCGAAGTTTCCTGTGGTCACGTCGAATCTCAGGTCCTCCAGCAAGCAATAACACGCAATGTACTCCACCAACTCCACCGTTGTCAGTTCCAACCCATGTGCCTTGACAGCCTTCTCCACCCACTCATCTCGCCTCTCACCCAACGTGTTGAGGTCGGTCTGGATCTCCATTCTCAACCTCATGCAGTCCCTCTGAGGTGCCACAAGACTCCATTGGGCGTGTAAGTCCCGATTGCGGATATTCCCGGAAAGAAATCATCTTCTTCCCTTTTCCTTTGTCGCTCCTCTTTGCCTTGGACTTGTACAGGACTCCGATGGGGTGCCTTCCCGCGCCGTACCCTTGCGCTCCTCCTCTTCCCGCATGGCCTCCTCGATCTCGTTGGGGGTAGCAAATCCAGGGTGCATACCCCCTACCCCGCGCATACGCACCTGCACGTGACCACTTTCTGGGGGTAGCTCCATGTCGACCCCAAGAACGCGCCCCTCGCACGTCATCCAAAAATCGTCCTCTTCACAGCCCCACAGCCCCGCAATCGCAAAGCGCAGCTGGCGCGGATCCTCGGAGTGCACCCGCACCCAACCCCGCGGGCTCTGCATCCAAATGTGGCGGGGGGTCGAGGTGCGTGGCCGATCCGCCCGGGGTAGAACCTTCACCCTTTCCCCCTCAGCTAGCCCCCCTGGTTCAGCCACAGGTTGACCGTTGTGTTTGTTTGGGGCACCAGGAGGGGTCGCCCAAGGCTCCAGGGATCCGGCGCCCCGGTGTTTCAACCCGACAAACCCCTCCCCCCCTTTGCTCCGGTCGTTGGCTCCGCAGGGCTGATCACTGCTGCCGCCCTTTGATGGGGCACTTCGGGCCTACACTGCTCCCGGAACAGCGTGCCAGTGGCCTTCGCGGCCTACCAGATCCCTGACAGCAACCCTATGGGGTGAACCTAGCCATGGTGGCTGGTGGCTGGTGGGTCGAGAATAGGGGGAGAACCCCCCCCCTCTAGACGCGGCTAGCCGCGGCTGGGGGGTGAATTGCGCCGAAGCCCCGAGTGGACAAAAATATTGAACAAACGCTTACCGTAGGGCGCTCCTAGGGATGTCAAGCAACTGAATCGGATGGAACACAATGCAATTGGACATGCATGCATCGGAGGTGCAATCACTATACAGTATTTGTGCCTACAACACAGATATTTGCGTTGTATCCCCTTGTATATGCCACGGGATACAAAGGCAAATGGACCACAACTTCTCACCATATCCCATCGTGATAGCCCAAGACAGCGGGCCATATGTTGGAATGTTGGAATGTTGGATAATTGGAAATTCCAATGAAAGTGTGAGGTAATGGTTCAAGGGGCAACCAAGTTCGAAGTACTGAAGAAGAAAATTGCAAAGGGCTATGCAAAGGCCGAGAGGGGCCGAGTTTGCATTGTCATATCAAAGAGCATTTGCCCATAATTATGAGGGTGGGTGTGTCTACTCATGCTCCGCATCCCCATCCCCATCCCCATCCACATCCCCATCCTCATCGCTGCACTCAAACGAGGCCGGCCAGAGGACCGAGAACAGGAGGAGGACCCCCCCCCCCTTCCCCCCCACATGGTCGCTTTGACTCCTATGTCGCGGGTGTCCATGGTGCTTGCTTGATGTCACTAGCTGGAAATAATCATGACTTGCGAGCTTCAAAAGACGTATGCTTCTGGTGGTTTGGAAAACCGTTACAAAACTGCCATTGCACGTACGGCGATGAATCCCCCTTGTGAAGACAAGGTTGGTTTGACTCAGTCAACTCGGTCACGAGTAACGGTTTTTCGACTCAGTCAAGTCAAGTCACCAGTCACGCCGATCCAGTCGACTCAGTCAAGTCACGATGTCGTGGTGACTGTGACGGAATAGGCACTAGGAGTCACTGATCGCCGGCTTATATCCGCTATCTGCGATCCTTGAGGCAGATAGCATTTCTTCCCAAAGAAATGCTACTTGATAGCATTTCATGATAGCATTTCTTGATTGGTGATAACATTTCTCTCCGAAGAAATTCTATCTCATCCACTTTTAGCATATTGACAAAATGTCGAAAAAACATGTAGGTGTTGTACCCCAAACCCTTGCGGTGTTCATCAAAAGGGTAAAAAGGTGAAAACACAAGCAGCCATGTTGCAGAGTAGGTACAATGTGGAGAATCCTAAAGACGAAAGTGAAATCAAAGCCGAGCCTTGCCCCAAACCACCAATGAAAGCAGAACCTTGTCAACCACTGGCAAAGCAAGCTTCACCAAGGGCTGAACCTAGCCATGGCGGCTGGTAGATGGTGGGTCGAGAATAGGGGGAGACACCCCCCCTCCCCTTCCCTTCTAGGCACGGCTGACCGCGGCTGGGGTGTGAATTGCGCCGAGGCCCCTTGTGGACAAAAATATTGAACAAAAGCTTAACGTAGGGCGCTCCTAGGGATGTCAAGCAACTGAATCGGATGGAACACAATGCCATTGGACATGCATGCATAGGAGGGGCAATCACAAAGGCAAATGGACCACGACTTCTCACCATATCCCATCGTGATAGCACAGCGGGCCACATGTTGTAATGTTGGAACATAGAGAAAGTGACATAATGGTTTAGCACTTAACGTGTTGCCAGTGGAAGGTAACACGTAATGGTCATGGAGGTACCCCGTTGTGTTCCAATGAAAGTGTGAGGTAATGGTTCAAGGGGCAATCCATTGTTCGAAATACTGAAAAAGAAAATGCACATGTGCTATGTGGGGCTCTGTGGAATGCAAACACAAAGCAAGACAAGGTCTACACCAGCTGGCCGGCCGGCCGGCCAGAGGATTGAGAATAGGAGGAGACCCCCCCCTCCCCCCCTCCATGGTCGGTTTCACTCGCAATGAAAGTGGAAGCTAATTCACAACCAAATTTTGCACCTCGAGAAGCAAGCGTAGTTACCATCTCTAATGAAGATTTACTAAGCTCACACTCGGCTGATGTGTTGAATATTTCAGTGGATTCATCTTTGCATGATGAGGAGGATGATTATGAAGAGTTTCCTCCCACCCAATTGTGTGAAAGGGGGGATGTGTTTACTTTGTGCATTGCTGAACTAGTTGTCACTTGCAGAAGGCCACGATGCATACCGTGAAGCGGCTTTTGCAGCCCCACCTAGCGAGGAGGGTGCGGCCAACACTCAAGTCTTCACAAACATGCCTTTCACAGGTGCCAAGAACCAAAGGTAGCCCCATGTAAGCCAAAACAGGCCTGGTGAGATTACCTTGTTCCCATTGTTCTTTCAGCTGGTGGTTCCACAGGCGGACAGTGGGTAGGAGGTCTTTGCAGTGAGGCATTTCTAGCGTGCGCAAAACTCTGGCACCCTCTGTGAGAAGCATTTGGAGGCAGCGGCTAATGTGGCGACCAAAGGCGGAACCTGGTGTATGCTATATGTGTGATGAGCCAATTGCCCGAAAACGTGACATTGCTCTTAAATCGGTGTGATGTGATGGCCGCACAACTAGCTCAGCAAGCACGCAGGCACCAACTCCTCAGCCAATAACAATATTGCTCATGGTAGGGTCTGAACAAGAGTGTGTGCAATGTCTATACTTCTCTGCGGGGAAATTTTCACATCAAGTACATCCTGAAATTTTCACTGCATACACAACCTGCCCAACCCACCCTTTTGTGGCACAGCAAAATGTTGCTTCCATCATTTGATCATTTAGGGTGACTTCGGGCCATGTGTGGCTGGGCTTGTGTGTCTACTTTGGGAGCCAAAAAATTTTCCCTCAAGGCTTCAGCAACAAATGCACCCTATCCCTCCCACTGTCCCCCACACTGTCCCTCCCTCAACTGTTGGGGTCTGCAGGGTGTAGACTAGCCACTCTGCCCAGCCCACATCCCAAATTCATCTCCTACTACACACATCCCCACACAGTCACACTACTAGTTGCACTATGCATTCTGGCGCCTATTGTACTCCTACCACCTTTGGTGTGCCAAGTTGGCCCGAGTTCCTCGGCATGGTTCATGGATTTGTGAAAGCTGCGCCATGACGCTGTAACTGTTCTTTTTTCTACATGATGTTAATTCAGGGGAATCAGAATGGTAGCCATTCTGCCTCCAGTGATGCGAGGTTCCATAGTCCACAAAGTGACGTTTTGAGGCTCATTTGAATTGTTCGCCCCTCTTGATGTCACCCTATTATGAATGTGGGTTTTGCCATCCAGGGTCGGTGATAGTGTTTCTTCATTGAGAAATTGTGAGACTCAGATAGTGGATATTATACAAAAATTGGGCCTATGACCCGGATATCTGCGCTGTATCCCAGGGCATATGACCCGGATATCGACCGTAGGGAGATATCCGGGTCATATGCCCCGGGATACAGCGCAGATATCCGGGTCATTAGGCCCAATTCTTATATCCGGGGCATTAGGGCCCGAGGATATCCGCAAATATCCGGGGCATATGACCCGGGATCCTTGCGCGCAACCCTTCCCTCGCCCTTGATGCCTCAACACTTCAAGTGGAACAATTCCGAGACACACTTTCTCTCATGGTGCTTCAAGTAAGCTCTCTACAAACATGGAATATAGCCACATATTCCTTTGGCTACCAGACCGGACGGAGGACCGGTCTGGTCTTGTGGGGAAAATTATCACTTTCTGGCAAAGGATTGGGTCAAGGGTTTTTGAACGTGGCGGAAATGATGGTTTTGGTGGTTTTCTTAGACTCAATAGTATTTTAGAGAAAAACAGTAAGACTAGTTTCAGCGACCGGTGGGACCGGTCTTTGCAAACCGAACGGACCGGACCACTTCGGTACACTTTGGAGCACTTTGTTACACTTGCCTCCCAAACCTACCTTTGCGCGCTCGTTGCAGCATGCACGCCACCACACACCATGCACAAACCACACACACATACACAGACTTTGCTTCCCGTGTCCTCTTGGGTGTTTCAACGATGCATGATGGGTGGGATGCACCATTAGCATGAAAATAGATCGGTTCAAACAGTTTCATGCAGACCGGTCAGACCGGTCTTCCGAACCTCGCTCCTGGTCCCCTACTTCCTGCTACCTTTTCACAGGACCGGTCAGACCGCTCTTCCCTGCTTTGTTGCTTAGTGTTCTTTAATGCCTATTTCAGGCCCCGGCTCCAAGATCCCTGGCGTGAAGGATGGTGAGACGCCCGTGCCCACGTCCTTCAAGAAGGTACGGGCCGGAGACCGAGTGGTGCTGCTGCTGAAGGGCTCGCACGGCGGCCGCTACACCGGCAAGTGCGAGTCGCAGGGGTTTGGCAAAATGTCCCTATCCGGGACAATGTAGGGCAGTGAGTCCGCCTCGTCGCCCCGCACAAGCAAGAAAGGCAGGAAGGCCTCCACCGAGGACGAAGAGAGGTCGGCGGAAGAGGTGCGCATGGGCAACGCCTTGGAGGCGTATGGCACCACCTTGCCAAGGCTTGGGCAACACGTACGGCAATGTCTCCGTGGCCAACCCGGCGCCAAGACACTTTTGGCGGCAGCGCTGCAGTTGATGTTCGAGTGCCCGAACAGCATTCTTCGTGGTCCTCTGTACATTCAGTCGGATTACATCGTGGCGCAGCGCAAGTGTATGGAGCCCCTTCGTCAAGCCGGTGGTCCCCAATACGAGGAATACGCAGGTTTGTGCAAACTGTTGTAAACCGTTCGGACCGCTTCACTTTAGCACACTTCACACACAGACCGGTCGGACCGGTCTGTACAAACTGTCGTAAACCGTTCGGACCGGTCCACTTTAGCACACTTCATACGAAGACCGGTCGGACCGGTCCTTGCAAACTGTCATAAACCGTTCGGACCGCTTCACTTTAGCACACTTTATTCCATTTCTCCACAGAGAAGGTCTTGCATGGGGCTGCAACGTGTCCGAGGTGCTTGGGGATCAAGGATGAGCCCGACATGGACATGCCCGCCCTGCCCGCCGGGCCCGCGGCGCGCCAGCTCGCCATCCCCCAACCCGCCGCAAGGACCGTTCCTCCGGAAATGCCGATGCACGTGCAGACCATGGACCAGCTCACAACTCCACAGCTGCGGGAGAAGTTCAGGGCCCTCAAACGGGAATTGCAACGCACCGAATTCGAGCTCGTAACGGTATGGAGCACCCAATGGCCGTTCGGGGTTGTGTGTGCAACTCGCTCCCCCCTTTGCCGTGCCACTTTCAGGTTCGTGGGGGTACCCTTCCTACAAGTGATTGGCATGAACCACACGCCGAAACCAAGACGTTGGGGGAGCAGATTGAAGAGATGCGGACAGTCGGTTGGTTCCGTGCACAAACGGAGAGGATGAGGTTGTGGGGTGTAACACAGTAAGGGGGTGCATAGTAACCCCCCCTTACTGAGTTTGACTTTGCCCCCCCCTCCCAAACATGTGTCCCGGTTGTTTTTCTCCACCCTGGATGGTCCAACACACTTCCTTATGTCCACTCTAGAGGTGTATAACTTCGTTTACCCGGAACTCCATGGTGTGTCGATTTCGCGAAACCCCCCCAAAACTCAGTAACCCCCCTTACTGACACCCTTACTACCGCAGTAACCCAACTCAGTAAGGGGGGTTACTGACCCCCTTAGTGACTCGGTAACCCCCTTACTCACTCAGTAACCCCCCCTTACTGACCCCCCTTACTGAGTCAGTAACCCCCTTACTGACCCCCCTTACTGTGTTTTAACCGTAGCAACACTAGGGCATGAAGAAATCAGGCAAGTATCAAATGTATCACTCAGCCCTTCGTCGTTTGTGTGCCAACAAAGCCTCCCCTTGTCCTCCCTTGGCCTTGCGCAATTGTACACCCACCGCGAGTGCATCCGTGTTGACCACATGGGCCATACCACGCCTCGTCACTCGCGGCTTCTTCAAGCACCAACCTCTCATACTGTTTTTCAACCGGACTTTGAAGGTCCGGTTGCGGTACTCAATGGGGATGCTAGAGAACAGGTACAAAGACCTATACATCCCCAAAATTTTGCCACTGTGACACGCGGCCCAATGGGCCCACGGTGTGGGCTTCCACCCCAAGGCACTCCAACACTCGCCAAACTGACGGGCATGTGCCTGAGCTTGGGCAACTTGAGTGGGGGTGAGGTACTCCTTTTCCCTCCACAGACTATACATACCTGCGAAAGACCGCAACAATAGCTTAATGAGGACATGGGCACGCATTCCTTTCTCCCCGACCACCTCACACTCAAAGTGGCTACACAAAATCACAACCAACTTGTGTGGTGTTTGGTGATTCCTCCAGAACAAGGCACTGGAGGTCAGACTAAACTTTCCGTCCTTTGTTTGTTTCTGCTGCAAGCGTTCAGCAGGTGGGATTGCCTCTGCCTCAGCTTGTACATGCTGCCAGAGTTCCTGTAACTCCTTCACAGCACCACGCTTGCTGTGGTCGGCTGCTACCCAATCCTCAACCATCCAACCCACCCGTGTCACAATGGCATTTAAAACACGGCAGGCACAATGATTATAATCGCCAATGCGCCGCCTTGGTGGGACGGAGGTAAGAAAAGAGCCCCAACGGCACAGGGCCTCGACAAAATCGGTGGGAACCATGCTTCCCACATTGCCACAACACCAACACTTGTCGCCAGGGTTACTGACTAACATCAACTTTCCATCCCCGGTGACAAACACCTCAAAAGTGTACCTTGTACCCCCCCACATTATATCCCGATCCCGCTCAAGGTCTTCAACCTCCCTGTCTAGGCCGGCTAGCCGGTCGACGGCACGGAGGCATCGTCCATCGTCAGGACCATCAAGGGCCCACCATGTGGCCCACCTCCTTACATCGCTGGCTCGACTCGGGGTACCCCACACGTGGACGTAGACGTCGCAGCGCGTGGCCGATGTGCGCCACAGGGGTGTGGCATCTGGGGCTACAATGACCTTGATCTTAGTGTCCGTAGGGGGAGGCATTTGGCACTGTTGTGCCAATGCAACTTGTGTGCTCACCACATCCCATAGTGGGACGGCGGCAGCGGCTCTTTGGGACATGCCACTGCCAAAGACAGCCATCGGGTGGGCCGTGTAGGGGCGCATGTGGCGGCGGGCTTTATCCAAGTCGGCCCGCGTGCAAGTGCGTGGCAGCTTGTATAACTGCCGCACACTAGCTTGCACGTCGATCATCCGCTCAACAAGGGAAGCAGCCTCCTCCACGTGGGGTATCAGAGTCGTCACCGCCGTCACTTGGGATGCCCAAGGTTATCCCCGTGCCCGCTATGGTAACGTTGGTGACGTTGGTGCCTAGCAGGGCGCTTGCCACGCGTGCAAGGCACTTCTTGCGTTGTGCCTTGGTCTTGGGGTCTTTGAGGGCTTCCAGTGGTGTAAGGGTGAGACGTTGTAGGTGCGTCTCAAACGTATCCACCGCCGCTTCCATTATAAAAAGCTGTGCACAAGGAAAACGGCATCCTTGTTGCGTTGGTCTCTACTCATCAATTGGGGGCAGTAAGGGGGGTCAGTAAGGGGGTTAGTGACTCAGTAAGGGGGTCAGTAAGGGGGGGGTTCCTGAGTCAGTAAGGGGGAGAGGGCAGACCATGTACAAATTCACACGTGCAGGCGGGGGAACTCTTTTAACCATCAAAATGCGTGATACAATATCCAACCTTTTTACACCAAGTTTGGCAGCACACGGAGGACAGACATCGGTGCTACAGGGGCACAGGGGCAAAACAGGCAGCAATGCATACAAAAAATAGCAAAGGCAAAAAAAGAAAGAAACACATTCACCTGATGGCATGCACACATGTAGTCCCCCTTCTTGCCTTGGGGGTTGTCCCGCACGTGACCCGAGGCCGCCAGCACGGAGATGTCCATAATGGGCATGCGGGGGGGCAGCAGATTCCACCGCCAGGCCGTCACCTTGTCGGTGTCAGTGGTGGGCACTTGGAACCCTGCAAATCGACCCCCATTAACAACGAGGATGGTGCCCGGCCTGGTCTTCAGGACCATGCGGCAACCGCCGACACCCGGCTGCGGTAGCGGGGTGTCATCCTCGTGTTGCACCCAGAATGGGCAGTCGCTCGGCGCCGGGGTGGTGTCCTGAGGGACAGGGCTAGCATCGAACGGCACAGCAGCATAATGTGCCGTCAGCAACTCGCCTCCACCTGGCATCAGGCATGTCAGCATTGTGGGGAAGTGGCTTGGCAGTGCGTTGCTGGGCTGGGCTGCTGGCGCCTCATTCGCGGGCTCATCGCAAGCGGTGCACAACACACCCTTGTGTGTCCCACACAACAACGCTTGCTTGCACCCGAAACACCGCGCACTCGACCCACCCACCTTCCGCCTGCACGACACCACACCACACATGTACCCTTCGTGAACGGGGGTTACGTGGCCGTTTGAATAATTGCGTGAATTTCACGTAAATTTACCCAAATTTTGAGGTTTTTGGGGGGAAATGCCATATTTTTGGATCCTTCCGAGGGATTTGAGGGGCCAAAATTCTTCCCCCGGCTTCATTACGCATCATCCAATGAAAGTCCCGCCCCAAAAGCATCCATCATGTCCGAACCGTGCCCAAAACGAGAGGTGCCGAAACCCGGCAAGCCTGTAGCCGATTCACAGGCGTGAATTCACGTGAATTCGTACGAAATTCGCACGAATTTCGTACGAATTTCACGTGAATTCACGTGAATTCATACAAATTTCACCCTTGTGCACCCCCTCATTTGTCCTAACACCCGGGGTACCCCCCCCCCGAATGCACCCCTGCAGGCACCTTGGCTACATGCAACATGTGCACATGTGTGTGGGTGTGCCTTTGTGTGGGGTGTGTGGATTTGTGTGGGTTTGTGTATGGGTGTATGGTTGGGTTTGCATGTGGGTGGATGCATGACTTCGTACGAAATTTGCCCCCAAAGTACCGTGAATACGTACCGTGAATGTGGTTGTTACGAATTTCGTACGCAATTCCTACGAATTTCGTACGAATTTCGAACAATTTGCATGAATTTGTATCATTTTTCTCCAGAACAAACACACTCAGCCTATAGCACACAGCACAGCAACACCACAACAACACAGAAGAACAACACATTCAGCCCATAGCACACAGCACAGCAACACCACAACAACACAGAAGAACAACACAGTCAGCCCATAGCACACAGCACAGCAACACAACAACAACACAGAAGAACAACACAGTCAGGTCATCAGCAACAGTCACCAGTGAGAAGCAGCAGACACACGAAGCACAACAAGCAGCAAGCAAAACAGCGATACCAACACAGCCGAAAAGCAGGCATTACACACACATCATGACAATCAGCAGCAACGAACACAAACGACAGACAGTCACAAACTACAAACAGCACAAAAGTATTGTCCCACATGATTCAACAACAGGCAGCCACCCATCCAACCATCCACACCCACCCATAGCACACAGCACAGCAACACAACAACAACACAGAAGAACAACACAGTCAGGTCATCAGCAACAGTCACCAGTGAGAAGCAGCAGACACACGAAGCACAACAAGCAGCAAGCAAAACAGCGATACCAACACAGCCGAAAAGCAGGCATTACACACACATCATGACAATCAGCAGCAACAAACACAAACGACAGACAGTCACAAACTACAAACAGCACAAAAGTATCGTCCCACATGATTCAACAAAACCACCCAAGAACCCAAGAACCACCAATGCATGCACATATTACCCAGGCACGCACACACCATGCACCCACGCCCACACAAACAACAACCCCTCTGACCAGGCACACCCACACACACACAAAAATGACACAAGTTCATGCAAATTGTTTGAACTTCGTGCGAAATTCGTACGCAGTTCGTACGAAATTCGTACGAATTTCGTAACAACCACATTCACCGTACCTATCTGTGAGGCACTTTTCGTACGAAATTCGTACGAAATTCGCACGAATTTCGTATGAATTTCGCACGAAATTCGTACGAACTTCGTACGAATTTCGTACGAATTTCGTACCATTTTTGCAGGACACTGCACGAAGAGCCACACCAACACCACCTATGCATGTACCGAAGTCCCCACACCCACACACATTTCCCTATACCTGCCCCCCCGGCACACACACACACATACACACACACACACACCGCACAGACACACACACACACACACACACACACACACGCAGACACACACACACACACACACACACACACACACACACACACACACACACGGCGTGAGGTGACCAAAGAACCAAGCACACACATTTCCCTACACCTGCCCCCCGGCACACACACACACAGACACACACACACACACACACACACACACACACACACCCATACACACCCGTACCCGAATCATCTGATTAGTAAAGCGGCTGTGGAGGTAGTGGTATTTCATTGCAAGCTTGCGCGTAGCAGCGCGGAGCCTCATCCAGAAGGAAGAGCCGACAGTCGAGATGGCCGCGAAGGCCATGATCAATGCCATGAGTTGGCGCGCACTTCCCACCTGTGCTACACCCTCCATGCTGCTGCACTCTGTCAGACTAGAGTCAAACTCAACAGGGTCTTCTTTCCCCGCTGGAACACCCAAGCCCGTTCGCTTGGCGGTTGGTTCACCAGCCAGCATCTAGGGACAGCAGGAATCTCGTTGATCCATTCATGCGCGTCAATAATCAGTCGACGAGGCATTTGGCTACCTTAAGAGAGTCATAGTTACTCCCGCCGTTTACCCGCGCTTGGCTAAATCTCTTTGCATTGACAATCAGAGCACTGGGCAGAAGTCACCTCGCGGAACCAGCCAGCAGGTCCCATCGCAAAGCTGTGTTTCAATTAAACAGTCAGATTCCCCTGCGTAGTACACAGTTCCGAGTAGACACGGGAGCATACTGTAAAGTCGGCGCTGACTTGATTATTTGCTGCCAAAGCATGAGCAACTAGCACATGAGAGCCATGGGGATACACAAAACCTGTGAAGAGAAAAAGGATACCCTCCCTAACCTTAACCGCACTGCAACAAGCAAGACACCCTCATAACCCCACACCCAGACACTCAGGGGCTGTAACTGGGGGGTATCCTTGCCCCCCCCCCCCCCTCCCAACCCTAGACGTGGTTGATTACGCTCCTATGGTTTGACCCAATGGACCCCCCCACCCCACCCTCATGCATCTACTAGCAACTATAACCTTTGCCCTTCCAAACAACTGTGTGAGCAATGCAACAATGGTTTGACCCCAACGGACCCCCCCACCACTGCATCCACTATCACCTATAACCTATGCCCTTCCCAACAAATTTGTGAGCAATGCAACAAAGATTAAGAAATGTAATGTGTATTGTTTTGATTTGTTATTTGTGTTCTAGTGTAGAATACATCTAGGCTAGAATGATTCCTGTTCTAGTCTACGTTCTAGCTAGATGTTGTAGGCTAGAATGCCCTCGCGATGTCGTTTTAGGCTAGAACGAAATTGTGCGTGCTAGCGTGTATCTAGGGATCTACAAAACAAATTGTTCAATATCCAATGTGTGCAACAAATAGCAGTGACAAGACAAAATTGGGGCCGATTCGTACGAATTCGCACGAAATTCGCACGAAATTCGTACGAAATTCGTACGAATTCCTACGAATTTCGTGCGAATTTCACATTCTCGTGGATCTGTGAATCTAGCGTGAATTTATGCGTGAATTTGGGTGCGTGAATTTCACATTCACGCGAATCTCACCAAATGTGTTGAACCATGCGACTACTTCAAACCTCTAAATTGCACACATTTGTTGGATCTTACTTTGGGCGAAGATAGCACGACAAAAGCACACAATGGCACCAAGTTACGAGCAAAAAGCAGCAAAAATAGGTGAAATTCACGGTACCGTGAATCTCGGATTCAAACGGCCGGTTCACGAAGGGTACACACATCCTTGCCCACCGCCTCCGCCTCACGCCGTGCCCATGGGGGGGGGACCACAGGGTCTGTGACATCGTAGTCAACCGGGACGGTTGACAGTCCGCAAAATGCAACCACGCGCGGGAGGGCATCCATGTCACCGGGCGCAGGGAGGTCCAAGGCCTTAGGAATACCCCCCCCCCCAAATGGACTAACAAACTATGAATGATCCACAGGTCGTTGCGGCGCATTCCCATCGGCACTTCATGCCACGGGTCGGGGGTGCATCTTGTGGACCCGTACACAAATGTGCTCTCGGTGCCATCAAGCACGTCCAAGTCCATGGTGATGGGAGAGAATGCCGACCATGCGAATTGACCGCTTGGCAAAAAATCAGGCGGGAAATCGCGGTGCGGAAACTGCGGGTCATGTGTATTGGCGATGATATAGGCCATCGCCGTCACCATGTGGCGGAGCTGGGTGGCTTCATCGACCTGCTGCCGCACATGTGCAGCCCAGCGCAAGAGCGCGGGTAAAGGGTGCTCGACACCCGGGAACTGGGTCCTCACCAAACCCGGCGGGGGGGGAGGCGGCACTCCGTACACCACTTGCCGTGCGGGACCATCCTCAGGGCGCGCATACGTGGGCATGGTGCTATTAAAAATGTTCTTGCGCAGTTTGTGGTCCAAACCACCAAACTCACTGCGGAGGTCTGCCGTAAACGAGGCAACCCCACCTTGAGCAAACCAATGCTCGAACTCGAGCAACTTTTCCTTGACCTGGTTAACCATTGGGGCAGGGGGCAGAACAATGGCGGTACCAGGCTCAGCGCTACCTAGCAAACATGGGCCGCTCTGGAGTGGTAGAGCTAAAATAGTCCCGGTGGTGCATTTCGTTGGTGTTGTTGCACCAGGAAGGTCTTCGAGCCAAGCTTGTGGCTGGCGGCTGTGAACAGAGTAAACCAGCACCCGCTCCTCACAATCTGTTGAGCGAACATAGCGAAGTTGCTGCACGCATTGTTGGGGGCACCATTGTCCCTCTTGAAAATCGCGAGGTTTCGGCTTCTGGACACTAAATTGAACTGCACCATGCAACGGTGCAACCCAAAGTTTTTGGCTTTTGTTCACTGTTGTGGTGATTTCCTTATCGAGCACTTTGGTAAGGTGGTCATACTCTGCGAAAGGGAGGCGGATCTGGAAACACGGCACGTGGGGGTGGCGAGCTGCCATGTCGAGGATAAAATCGGAAAGCACACACGGTGCCCTCTTGTCGAAGAGGGGGAAAGTCACCTTGACGGAACCAAAATCCGTATCCGCGGGAAACTCAACGAACTCACTCGCATGCTTAACAACCGCACCATGCTCGACAAACCCATCCCCCCCCCCGTACCCGCGTGTCCCAACTAGGTTATTGACATGGTTGACCCACGTTAGGACGGGCGGGAAGGCAGCCAGCAGCCCAGCACAAGCCATGGCACTCCGGGGCCACAAAAAGTCTAAAAGGAGAACAAAAGTGTGCAGGAAGGACACAGCGCAAAACTCAGTAAGGGGGGTTAGTAAGGGGGTTACGGAGTCAGTAAGGGGGGTTCAGTAAGGGGGGTTACTGCTCAATAAGGGGGTTACTGACCCAAGGTCAGTAACCCTTACTGACCCAAACGGGGGGGGTTACTGACTTTTTTCAACTTTGTCTATTAATACCGAGGGCATACGGGCGGAGAGACACATGTCCTCCCCTATTTTGGACATGGAGAACATAAATATGCGCCTAGGTCCTAGCAATATGGGCAGATGTGGTAATGGCAGAGGTGTCCATTTTGGGGGGGTTACTATGCACCCCCTTACTGTGTTACACCCAATGGTCGAGGAAGAAGAGGCGCGCGAGGAGTTTGAACGACAAGAGGAGGAAAGAATCCAAGCCGAACGTGCAATGGAGGTGTGTGTCCAGGGGTCCGCTAGCCTACATTTGTGCATGCATGCAGTCAGCACTGTGGTCTGTGGTCTGCAGGCCGCCCGACGTCGTGAGGAGGCCGCGCGTGAACGCAAAAAGAAGGATGCGGAGACCTCGGCCTTGGAGGCGAAGTTGAAGGCGTTGCAACAGGAGTTGAACGAGGCACGGAAGAGAAAGAAGGAGCCGACTCCGGAACCGCAAGAACCCGAAGAATCGCAGGAACCGGAACCAGACCCGCAGCAGGTCCCAGCGGAGGAGGCAGGCGCAAGGGAGCCGATCGCCCAGCAAGCCGATGCCCCCAAGCCAGAATCCGGAACTCAGGCATGCGTGTGCTTCAATTCGTTTTAAAGTGTGCTAAAGTGTGCTAAAGTGGACCGGTCCGGACGGTTTACGACAGTTTGCAACGACCGGTCTGACCGGTCTTCGTGTGAAGTGTGCTAAAGTGGACCGGTCCGAACGGTTTAGGACAGTTTGCAAAGACCGGTCCGACCGGTCCCTGAACGAAGTGTCACGAAGTGTACCGGTCCGTTCGGTTGAAACCACTTTACTTCCTGTTTCTGCACGAGCCCTCCACCCAGGCACTTCAGCTGCAGGCGGCATCCGCTGCTGCTGCTACCGGGATTCCGGGGATGAAAATCACCCCGGCCTTCGCCGCACAACAGGCGCGACTCGCGCTGCAGCTGGAGGCCTGCAACAAGAATACCGGGGAAGAGAAGAAGGATAACGGGGATGAGTAACTCGTTTTTCCGGTTTTTGCTATTCCCTTTTGATTTTATCGACGAACTGTTTCGGTCCTGTGTGGCCGGTGTGCCAGACGCCTTGTTGGTTGAAATGCCAGTGGCGAGTTCGCTGCGGCGTTTCCCACAGTGTCTGTGCATGATGGGACACCAGCAACATGATTCCAGGATTGCACGATTCCATGATTTCTGCTGCGTGTTTGGTTTGGCGGGTGCACCTACCTCGGTTTGGGAGCAAAAAGTAGTAGCTAACTCAAAGAAAGTACAAAGTGTACTAAAGTGGAGCGGTCCGAACGGTTTAGAGTAGTTTGCAAAGACCGGTCCGACCGGTCTGTGGACAAAGTGAGCTAAAGTGGAGCGGTCCGAACGGTTTAGAGTAGTTTGCAAAGACCGGTCCGACCGGTCTGTGGATAAAGTGATCTAAAGTGAAGCGGTCTGAACGGTTTAGGGTAGTTTGCCAAGACTGGCCAGCAAAAGCTTGTATTCTGTTTTTTTTTTAGGCATGCCTGCTGCTCCACCATGGGAACCAAGACCCCTGGCCCCCCTAGAGGCCCGATGGGATTTTGCAGATGAACTCCGCAAAGGGCGCAGCCTCCTGGAGGGCACCGAGGATGGCAAGACCCCCGTTGCCGTCTGGAACTTCATGTTCCAGCCAATTTTGGAGGCCATGACGCTGTGTTTGGAAGAGGCCAACCGGGTAGACCTAGTGGACCTTCTTCCGCGGTACGTGCTGTTTCGAGTTGGCTTGGGCATGCTGCAGCCGCGCAGAATATATGATGTGTGGGACAAAGAGAGTATGCACTACAATGCATACATGGCGGAACTGTTTCCTAGCAGGCGACAGTTTTATGTGCTGCAGCAACTTGCGGACCCGGATGCGGATGCGTTGAATGAGTTGTGCACGATGCACTGGCAAGGCGGATGGGAACTAGGTGACGTGGTGTGCGGGGATGAGACCGTGGTCCCCCACAAGGGGTTATTTGTAATCCGCCACTTCATACCGCGCAAGCCTCACAGCACCGGTGTGAAACTGTACGCGTTGTGCGACGCACAAAGCCATTACATTTGGCATGTGTATTTGTACCGTGGTGCAGCCCCTCGTGTGGGCCCAGAGTCCCGGAGCCGGTTTGCAGGCCACTACAATGCTTTTGAGATCGTGCAACTTTGGAATGATGTGACTCCAGCCGGAAAGGTGCTTGTGGCGGACTCATTCTTTGGGTCTCATGATGCGGCGGCGATGCTAAGTGCACAAGAGCTTCCGTTCTTGATGCTCACTTCCACAAGTGCTTTGGTGCAAGATGGGAACGTTGGATTAGACCCGGGGGATGTGAACACGGTGGTACACAAGGAACATGGGTATGCACTCTCGGTATACAAAAACCCCAAAGTGGGGCGCAAGCCGGCAAAGGTGGTACCACTACTAACCAATTGCTTGACCGGAGGTTCGCTCCCACACCGAAGTGGACGATACCACCTACTGGGGATAATTGCCAACTACCGTAGGTTTGCCCCGGGGGTGGATACGTTTAACCAAATGTGCTTACAACACCGGGAAGAGCACCGGTTTCAATCATGGTGGAAGGCACTTGGGGGGATGGTGTTAAGGATAGCGGCAACAAATGCATTTACGTCATGCCAAGCGTTGCGCCTTAGTCCGGGGGGTGAAACAATGTTTGACTGGCAATGGAGGTTGATGAGATACATTTTTCCGGCAAGGCAAATTGAGGTGGTGGACAAGCATGTACCAATAGTGGTTGGGAAGCGGGGCGCTTGTGTACATTGTGGGATGGGCACCACTCGATACAAGTGCAAAGCATGTGGGTGCTATCTACACGTCGAATGTTTTGCGGACCATCATGAATGAACCATGAATTGAGGATTGACTCCCATGCATTGCAATGTCTGTGCAAAGGTGTGAACACGCACAACACAACACACGCACACACACAACACACACATGCGGACACACACACTACACACACATCACAAAGTGCTCCAAAGTGTGCTAAAGTGGTCCGGTCCGTTCAGTTTGCAAAGACCGGTCGGACCGGTCCGACCGGTCTCTCCGAACTAACCGGTTGGTTACAGAAAGCTAAAGTGGTGCGAAACGGTCTCAACTGAACAGTTGGTGATTTTGCCTAGCCAAAACGGTGCGTTAACAAAGACCGGTGGACCGGTTGTGAAAATATTCGCATATTCCTTTGGCTACCATATGCGAATATTTTCAGGACCGGTCCACCGGTCTTTGCAAACTTACCACTTGGGGTCACTTTAATCACCAACCGTTCAGTTTAGACCGCTTCGTGCCACTTTAGTGTTTTGGGCTGAAACGTTCATTTCAGGAAGACCGGTCGCACCGGTCGGACCGGTCTTTGCAAACCGAACGGACCGGACCACTTTAGCACACTTTAGCACACTTTAGCACCTAAAGTGGTGTAAAGCGGTCTAAAGCGAAGCGGTCCGATGCGGTTTAGATCACTTTGCAAAGACCGGTCTGACCGGTCCTACTGTAAAGTGTTCTAAAGTGGTCTAAAGTGAAGCGGTCCAATGCGGTTTAGATGATTTTGCAAAGACCGGTCTGACCGGTCTCTGCAAACCGAACGGACCGGACCACTTTAGCACACTTTAGCACCTAAAGTGGTCTAAAGTGGTCTAAAGCGATGCGGTCCGATGCGGTTTAGATCACTTTGCAAAGATCGGTCTGACCGGTCCTATTATAAAGTGTTCTAAAGTGGTCTAAAGTGAAGCGGTCCAATGCGGTTTAGATCACTTTGCATAGACCGGTCTAACTGGTCCTACTGTAAGTGTTCTGAAGGTCTCTAGAAAGTGTCAGACCACCTTATTTTATCTATGTTGCGTGCTTTTCATGTTACACACAAGGCTAAAGTCGTCAAAGGGACATGGGAAGCACATTAGGTGTTTGTGTGTACCGTGTGTGTACGGTGTTTGGTGACTTGCATGCCGCAATGGGCGCGCAAACGCAAGTATGGGAGGGAAGTGTCATCAAGTGCTCCAAAGTGCTCCAAAGTGTCACCAAGCGGTATAGAAAACAAAGACCGGTCTCACCGGTCTCTGAAACTGGTCTTACTGCTTTTCTTTAAAATATTGTTGAATCTAAGAAAACCATCTAAACCATCATTTCGGCCACCTTTCCAAACCCTTGACCCTATCTTTGCCCAACAAGTGGCAATTTTACCCACAAGACCGGACCGGTCCTCCGTCCGTGTTCCCACCCGTATTGTACCGTTTTTGTGCCCGAGTAACTTCAAAACATACACTTGAGCTGTTCTTTTTGCCGCTTTTTTTACGCATATGTGTGCACTTTTATGCGCGTAAACAACACACTTGCTTGTGCGAAAAAGCGCGCGTGTGTGTACACATGTGCGCGTGCGTATGTGTGTGTGTGTGTGTGTGTGTGTGTGCATATGCATGTGGGTTGCACACATCCTTGTTGGTCACCATGCACATGCAATAGCAAAGCAAATCCCCATTTGTCAACGTTGACCAACAAGTCCCCTGAAGGGACCAGTCCAAAACTCGGACCCGTAGTCCGTCGTCAATTCAGTGCCGGCTGGGATCGCTTGTCCCAGAGTGCGTAGCCTTCCGGCACCTCGGTGCACATATAGCCTGAGGCGGTCGGCGCCTGTCCTGCCGTGCTGCACCTTGGCGGACCAATGGGACGAGTGTTCCCCATCCACGTATATATATAGTCCACCAAGGCCTCGATCCGCACGAATCTGCAAAACATAACCTGATGTGTGGCCTGCTGGAAACAACTCACGCACGTGACCTTCTAACATCTTGCCGTGGTATTGAGTTAATCTCAAACCACCGGGCAGAGCAGGCAAATTGCATAATGTAAAAACACCGTCACCAGCCCCTACAGTACTTGGCCCGACACGGACATGCACACCCTCAAGAAGGGGTGGACCGCTGGTGACACTAGGTGCTGCAAGGGGTGGTGCGTCCCGTCAAGGAGACACGTCGTTCTCCTTGGACCTCAAGCACTGCGGCAACAACCGCTCCCAAGAGGTACAATCCTCTGCGGACATCTCACTACCAAATGAGATCCGCCACTGCTCTTGCACCTGTGCCCGAGGCAACACACATGCATCCTTCTTAACATCACCAACCAATCCCACAACCATGAGCTGCAAACCCAACAACCCAACAGTAGATTCTGCCCGGCGGCGCCGCGTGCGCTCTTGCTCAAGCTCGTCGCGAACTTGCTTTAACTCCGCGACAAGCTTGTCGTCCGACTTCATAGAATTCCCGCTTGACTGTGAGGGAAAGACTGGTTGGGGGCCCGCCGCTTCAAATCCATCGAGACGGGCCTTCATTGCCTTCAACTCAGCATACAAGGCTGCAGTACTGGCTAACGAGGGCACTGAACTGGCCAAGCTCTCCTCCGACATATAGCCACTCCCCGCATTGTGCGCCTTCCGCTTGCCTGAGAACACATCACAGGGGCCACGGGTGATAGGCCACGCGCCCCGGTTCATAAACTTCGTAAACTATCTACTCATGGGCAATGGAAGGGGGCAAAGTGTGGCTCTGAGACGGTCATCCAATATAGTATTGCAACTTGGTCTCTACTCAAACTACAAGTGCCTCTTGTGGGGAGATCATTCCATGTTCCTAAGACATATGGCTCTGCAATGTGGGATGAATTTGTGAAATATGTTCGACAACAAACCAAGGACCGCAATGCATCAGAGTAGTTGTGATGTACCCTTCCCTTGTGATGTGCATGCACGTGAGTGTATTTGTGCGCATGCTCACCTACACGCGCACGCCAAAAAAAACAGCTCAAGTGTAAGAATCAACGCCAAAAAAACACCTGCAGTTTTTGGAAAATGCGCCAAAAATGACAGTTCAAGTGTATGATTCTGAGTTACTTGGGCAAGAATACGGGTGGGAACACGGTCTGGTAGCCAAAGGAATATGGTAGCCAAAGGAATATAGATGGTCTATTGGGAGCCAATCATGTCTCTAACACAAGATTCGCAGGCCCAGGAACCAAACTTCAGAGGAAACCTGAGCTTGGCACAAGACATATGGTACACAGCATGGCAAATGTCACAGGTGACCGATTGTTGGCCACCAACTGCATTCTTCTTAATGGCATAATCACAACGGTAACATTGCATTTCCTTTTTCACCTGCATTTCCTTTTTCACCTTTTTTTTGGGTTGCTCTTCAACTGCAGCCTGGGCAAAAGGAGATGGAATATTGGACAAATCTTGACTTACTGGGGCCTTGGCAGGTGTTGCTGGGGCAGCCCATGCACGGGAACGGTACATCTCACGTTCATATACAATGCTCTCTTTCTCATTAAGCACATACATAGAAGGTTCTTTCTCACTCAATTGTGTCAACGGGAAGGTGGCATACTCCTCCTCCGCTTTTAGATCAATGACGATCTTCGGAGAGGATGGAGAAGGTGTCCTATCCTTCCGTTTCTTCTCTGCTTTGACTGGAACCACAAACCACAAAACGACGACGCAATTCCATTCTTTCTACCTATATTTCTTCCTCAATGCAAATTACATGTTTTATGAATTATTCCTCACGTCACAACGATGTCATCATTGACACCTACGGTTACTTTTGGGTACAATAGCGGTTTTTTCGGTTAAAGAATGGAAATTGTTGCTGATAGGCTCATTGGAACCGCCTCGGAAAGGCGGTTTCATTGATTGGTCACAACCCTAGGTGATTCTGTTGTTTGCGGTGATTAATCTACAAATTTGATGATTTGCTACATGCCCCAGGGATATCAACAGATATCCGGGGCATATGACCCAGGATATCACCGCTGCTGTATCCGGGGTCATATGCCCGGGATATCTGCGGATATCCTCGGGCCCATGCCCCGGATATAAAGAAACGCTATCACGATAGCGTTTCTTGGGGAAGAAATGCTGGGGGCCCTACCCCAAGAAATGCTATCATGTAGGGGCCCCAGCATTTCTTCCCCAAGAAATGCTATCATGTAGCGTTTCTTGTATAGAGCCCCAGTGTGGCTTGTACCGTGGCGCGCTGCCGATCGCGCAGCCTGTGGGCGATCGGCAAGATCGCTTCGATCGGTAGGGATCAAACTTGCGCTGTAGCATTTTTTATAAGGAAAACGGGCTATTAACCCGTTTTTTTACCAAAATAAAACAGGCTGTAGTCAGCGAAGCTGACAACCCGTTTTTTTTTTTGTAAAAAAGCGGGTTAATAGCCCGTTTTTTTAAAAATGTGTTTTACAGCCCGTTTTTTTTGGTAAAAAAAAGGGTTGTCCGGCCAACGCCGGGGGACAGCCCGTTTTTTTTTTGGTAAAAAAACGAGTTGTCTAGCCAACGCCGGGGTACCAAGTCGATCTACCTTGTATGAACCACCCAAGTGTCTGGTGTGGGTCCCCCTTGTCCAGCAAAGCACCCTTTGAGAAGAAGCAAAGCAAGAGAATGATATACAAACTCAAATGTTGGATGACGTGAACAAAAACCCTGCCACCGGCATGGGGAAAAACGTCTCCACTGTACATACACTGCATAGGATAGTTTTGAATAGTCACCTTTGGTTAGCATGTTAGTTTCGATGATTTTGTCCTCCGAATCCGAGTACCATGTGGTACCATGAGAAGGAAAGGATGGGAACAAAGCAAGCCAATTGCGAGGAGGTCACACTAACCTTTCCTGGGCTCGAATCTGCCACAGGTGCAATGGGGGCTACCTCTTCGGGCACGTGAGGAACATCCACAGGTGCAATGGGGCCTACCTGTTCGGGCACATGAGGAACATCCACAAGTGCAATGGGGGCTACCTGTTCGGGCACGTGAGGAACATCCACAGGTGCAATGGGGCCTACCTGTTCGGGCACATGAGGAACATCCACAGGTGCAATGGGGGCTACCTGTTCGGGCACGTGAGGAACATCCACACGTGCAATGGGAGCCCGTTTTTTTTGTAAAAAAACGGGTGGTCTGTCCCCAGCCACACAACCCGTTTTTTTACCAAAAAAAATGGGTTGTCTCTTGATAGCCCGTTTTTTTTACCAAAAAAAAAACGGGTTGTGACTTGTTTTTGGCGCCAGGGGGTTGCAAGGGGGACATTGCTCACAAAGTGGCAGGCATCTTGAGTGGACATGCTCCAGCCTTTAAGCCCGCGGCGCCTAGCCTCTTGGACGAGGACTTTCTTTTGGAAAGCACCTCGCTCGGCATCCCCGAGAATGATGCTGAGGTTGTTGCTGCTGTAGTGGCATCCCCTGCTCAAGATGTTTCTCATGTGCCCGAACAGGTAGCCCCCATTGCACCTGTGGATGTTCCTCATGTGCCTCAACAGGTGGCCTTGTGAACCCATTTTTAATGCCAATGTCACCATACAATACTGCACAAGAATCTTGTGCTTGGAAGCTCATCTTGTGCTTTTGCATGCTTTGTGCAGTGCCGGGTTCCGCCGGCACCATGCTTTTTCCAAATTTTTCGAAAAAAAACTGAGTGTGACTCTCATGAGTCAAGTTTTTGGAGCGATTGAGTCATGACTGAGTCACCAGTCACGACTGCCGATGACTGCCGATGCCTGACTCGAGATTTTTTGACTCATATTGTGAGCATAACCTGGCATACCAAGAATACCCCCCCAAAACAGCCATTTTGGCACATGTACATAGTCGTTCCGTGTGCCCATGGGATATAAAAAAATGAGTTTAGCACCGTAAAAATAGGGGGGGGGGTCAAAAAACCAGAAAGCCAATTCCATACACCCACACCTGTGTGTGGCAATCTACACTTTTTGAGGTATTTGTCAGTATACTCGAAGTATTGGAGAAGTATTCTTGCCGTATACTTCGGAGTATACGGCCGTATACTCAGAAGTATACGGCCGTATACTTGGAGTATACGGGGACTTTCTGCCTCCCACCCATGCCACCATTCTCATCACCTACCCCCCCCCTTGCATTTACTCATGACCCTGCAACCCCCAAACACATTGTACACACAAAAGAGCACCATATGAGCAAAGCAGAAGACCACAAGAAGCAACCTTGTTTGATGTCCCATGCGAAATGTCAAATGTGATCCACTTCCCCATGTTATATATACCTAATATACACACTTACGCATATTGCACATCACATGATATATACCTACATGTGCTTTGGTGCACGATGCTTCTTCCGCATGTGTTGCATGCCAAACTTGATCCCCTCTCTACCCAAACCCTTTTCCCCAAACCACAACTGGATGCCCCAATCAAGGGCATCAAGGTGCAGAGCATGCCTTAGTCCCCATCGGGTGACATAAGGCTTGCTCAGCTTCAACCCTTGAAAACAATGGCGGATGTCCATTTTAAAACTTTTGTTCCTCCATTCCGTGGGAATGGAGGAAAACTTAATAAAATTCCCCCACCTTTGGAGGTGTGCCCCACTGTGGCACACCACCCAATGCACCCAAACCGGAACACTCCACCCCAATGCCCCCCATGCCTTGGTGAATTGTGTAACCATGGATGCATAACGTTGGCGTTGATCCATGGGAACAGGACCCACATGGCGCCAAATCTTTTGCATATAGTAACAGGCCTGCAACATGAGGTGCAAGACGGCACTGGTTTTGAGCCACCTGTTGCCCTCCCACTTCACAACATGGGTACAATACATTGCAACAATGCGCACCAACTCGGCGTGCAACTCAGGTGTTTCGAAAAAAAGACGGGAGGCGTTGATGTCGAGAGTGTGTTCCTTCTCTTTCGAGGGAGCACGCATCACTCTCTCAGCCACAGGGATGTGCTTTGCTTCTTGCCGGAGGTTAGAAATGAAATGGGACACGGCCCTTAGAGCTCCTAGTGAACCCCATGTGCGGGCGCTGTCCTTGAGACGTTTCCCAATGCCTGTCCCCACCCTTGCAAAACAATGTGCCACATCTCCAACATTGCGGACAGGAGGGATGCAAGACATAAGGGACCCAATGCGAGGAAGCACTGGAAAATCTGCAATTGCAAACAAATGGGCTTGAAATTGGTCATACTTGAGATTGCAATTCCAACATTTCCCACACGAACCCGACATCATGACTTTCCCATCCCCACTTTTAAAACACAATAATCACCTCGCAGAGGTTGTTAGATCAAAGCCAGGCAGGCGTATATATGGGAAAACGCCACATACCCCCCCATTTTGGCTTTTTTGGGCCTATTCGCGTACCCTACCCCAAGGGGTTGAATTGTTAGTTTAACCCCTTGTAAAATCATTATTTTGTCCAATAAACGCATCCCCCAATGAGTTTTTGGTCCGGACCCCCCCAGACCCCCCCCACTTGAAACCCACTTTTTGGAGGTTTTGAGGGAGGGGGGGGGGGGGTGGGGGGGTGGGGGGGGGGTCAAAAAATGACCCCCCCATTTTTTGGGTCGAAAATCATGAATCTTTTGGTTTTTTTCGATTTTGAGCCGAAAAAGTGTTTCCGGGTCCCGACTCCATAGGGTTTGTATGGGGCGGAGTGGGACGAGCGCTTATGCAGTTTATGCACTTTTTCAGCCATTTTTGCTATGTTGGCGGTTTTGGCAACCTCGGTGACCCCGTGGTATCCACTTTGAGGGGTGTGAGTGGGGATGTTGTGACAGTATCTGCCTCCTAGTATACGGAAGGACGTTTTTTGCAGTCTCTAGCCTTTCTTAGGGCCGTTCACAACCCGTGCCAAAAACGCAAAATGGCTCTTTCCACCAATAATGGCTTAGTGAATGGGCTGGTACACAACCTGCTTATGCAGTTTTTTACCCTGGACAGCTCAAAAATCGAAGTTTCCGAAACTTACTTTTTTGACATCGTGATCACCTAAAATGACCATCCAAGCTATGTAAAGCATGTTTTAGGCCGTATTTACGTGTTTTTCACCCGATTTGGGTATTAGGTCCGGGGGGGGGGTCTTCCAAGGGATTGGTACACAACCTGCTTATGCAGTTTTTCAACCCGGACAGCTCAAAAATCGAAGTTTTCGAAACTTGTTTTTTTGATGTTGTGACCACTTAAAATGACCATCCAAGCTATGCAAAGCATGTTTTAGGCCGTATTTACGTGTTTTTCACCCTATTTGGGTGTTAGGTCGGGGGGGGGGGGGTCTCCCAAGGGACGGGTGCACAACCTGCTAATGCAGTTTTTCAACCCGGACAGCTCAAAAATGGAAGTTTTTGAAACTTTTTTTTTTTGATATTGTGACCACCCAAAATGACATTTCAAGCTATGCAAAGCATATTTTAGGCCGTATTTACGTGTTTTTCACCCTATTTGGGTATTAGGTCCGGGGGGGGGGGATGTCTCCCAAGGGATTGGTACACAACCTGCTTATGCAGTTTTTCAACCCAGACAGCTCAAAAATCGAAGTTTTCGAAACTTGTTTTTTTGATATTGTGACCACCTAAAATGACATTTCAAGCTATGCAAAGCATATTTTAGGCCGTATTTACGTGTTTTTCACCCTATTTGGGTATCAGGTCGGGGGGGGGGGGTCTCCCAAGGGACGGGTGCACAACCTGCTTATGCGGTTTTTCACCCCGGACAGCTCAAAAATGGAAGTTTTCGAAACATATTTTTTTGATATTGTGACCACCCAAAATGACATTTCAAGCTATGCAAAGCATATTTTAGGCCGTATTTACGTGTTTTTCACCCTATTTGGGTATCAGGTCGGGGGGGGGGGTCTCCCAAGGGACGGGTGCACAACCTGCTTGTGCAGTTTTTCAACCCGGACAGCTCAAAAATGGAAGTTTTTGAAACTTGTTTTTGTGATATTGTGATCACCTAAAATGACCATCCAAGGTATGTAAAGCATGTTTTAGGCCGTATTTACGTGTTTTCCACCCGATTTGGGTATTAGGTCCAAGGGGGGGGGGGGGTCTCCCAAGGGATTGGTACACAACGTGCTGATGCAGTTTTTCAACCTGGGCAGCTCAAAAATGGAAGTTTTCGAAACTTGTTTTTTTGATACCGTGATCACCTAAAATGATCATCCAAGGTATGTAAAGCATGTTTTAGCCGGTATTTATGTAGTTTCCACCCTATTTTGGGTGTGTGTTGCTCGCGGTAGATTCTCTGCGAGGTGGACTTGCCGAAGGCAATAGAATTTTTTGGGAGTACCCCCAATTTCTATGCCGCCCTCGGGTTCAAGTTTTTTGACTTGGTCATTCAATTTCCCCACGGCATCCATCCTTTGCAGATGGGCCATATCGTCCCCCCCATCAAAAACCCACCATGAGGCCCATGCCTGACCATCATGGTGTGCCCCCCTATCCTCCCATAGGTCCACAAACACGTCACAACGTGTGGCACTGGCATTATGAAAAACAGTGGCATTAGAACAGATTACAACAGCCAAATATGTATTCTCCTCATACTTCTGAATGCTGTCTTCGGCATGGGCACATGCAACCATGGTGGTGACAATATCATGCAATTCCACCACCCCACATGTCCGGGTACCCCCTTTAGTGGCCACCTCCAAAACCCTCCCCTTGGATAGGTAAGGTGTGAGGGTCTTACGCATTGCCATCACATGGTCCCAAGTGCATGTGGCCCTCATGCAACCCTTCAATGCCCGGATGGAAAGGTGGTGCCGCCGCATCCATCGGAGTAGGTTAATTGCCTCCTTGTCGGCCACATCCACCTCACCATCTTTGAAAATAAGCATGAGGCCTTGGGCATGGGGTCGCAAAAGTACATCGTCACCAAGCAATGCTGATGCTACCGATTGCATCCACAAACGTCTTTGCCGTTGCCCTCTTTCCCCGCAATCCTATTGTAAAAAAAACAGGGTGGGCCATAACATGTGAAACAAAATAGGGTGCTGGTGTTGACGTTTGTGGATGCAGAGCACATACTGCATAGGGGGTCAAATGCCGGCGTTTGATTCCCTCACAAAAATCTTGAATGCTCTCCAAACAAAGCCCCTTCTCCTTCGGATGGGCATTTGCAAACATATTGCTTACAATAATTGCTGTGGAGAGATGTGCCAGGCATATGTGGGCCAGTTGCCCAGTGAAACCGTGCGCACAGGCGCATGCAGCAGGCGCACAGCATGTACGATTCAGCACAAATCTTTCGCCGTATACTTCGAGTATACGGCCGTATACCTCCAGGTATACGGCCGTATACTCGGAGGTATACGGCCGTATACTGGTAGTATACGGTGCTCACTAGTGGCCCCAAGGACGAAAGCCATAGGCCAATAACTCATCAACAGACTCATCGGGGAGGTAATCTGTGTTGCACCCATTGTAGAAAACAATGGCATAGCGCTCCCCCCTCCATCGGGCAGGCCCGTGGTGAACTTTGGAGTTGAAAACCACACCCGGCCAGCCCTTGTAGGCCTTCGCATCCACAACACCACCTCCATGTACATCCAACCGCATCGGGGTCCCTTGCATGGGACTATGGAGCACTCCACCTGTTTCAACACACACCTCCCCACCACTATGCGCCCCGACAACGCAGATGGCGGAAAGCGGAGAAGGATCCCTCATATGGCGATGGCCCGGCATTCTTTGTGAAGTATCGCATTGTACCACTTGAATGGTGGTCCAATGGAACCACCTTGGAAAATTCGCATGCGCATGTGCATTTGAAATGCAAATTAGCTCCCTTTGCCTTTCATTGCCGCTGCACAAGTGCGCACGGCGCCAATCCTTCCCCTGCCTGCGTGTCCCTATAGCCCCAAACTGCACATTGTGCACTTGCACACCCAAGATGTGCACCTTGCGGTACACCAACTCTCGGCATAAAGCTGCAAGGGCGGGGTTGGATGGGGGTAGTCATTGCGGCTTTGGGGGCAGGCCACGTGCTGGGGAGGCGGACTGACTGCCCTGACTCCCACTGCCCTGACTCCCAGACCCTTGGGGTGGGGGTGCACTCCATGTGACACTATGGGCCACAATGGACCTCGCCCACTCCTCGTTGGCCTTGGCCGCTTGGAGTTGCGTCTCCAACTCCTTGGCCTTGGGGTGCCAGTCATGGGCACTTGTGGTGGCATCGGCCAACCTGGTCTCCAGGTCCGCAATCCTCTTGTCCTTGGCGTCACCCTCAGCATGGGCAACCTTCAGCTCCTCCTTGAGGGAGGCATTGGCCTCCCTCAAGGAGGTCAGGGAAGTCCGGCTGAACTCCCCGATGTCTCGGGAGATGTTCAGCCGGGACTTCCCCAAGCCCGCCACAACACCGCTGACAATGTCAGCGGTGCTGGGCACATCGAGGTCCCCCAGGGCCTCGCATGTGCCACGGCGGGCAGCTGCTTCAATCCCCCCCACCCCCCCAATCCCCTCAAGCCCCCCCGAGCCAACAGCAACAGCAGCAGCACCAGACCCGGAAGGCTTGGGGGCCTTCCGGGTGGGGGTGGGTGCAGGGGTGGCCCTTGGCTCAGCGGGCTCATCATGAGCCCGCTTCAGCCCCCTCCCCCCAAGCTGTTTCCCCGCCCTCCAGGCCAACTCGGCATGGAGGGCGAGGGAGTGCTCCACGGGGACAGGCTCCCCCCCAAAACTTTGGAGCACCATAATGGAGTCCGAAATGCTCCATTTTTCCCCCGTGGTGCTCAAAAAAACCCGCACCTTCCCGGAGCTCTTGCTCCACACCGCAGCCCCCCAAATGGCCTCCACAACCCCCCCCCCCCTTTACGACATTCGCCAATACCCTAATGGGCACGCGAATGCCGTAAAGTGCACCACTGGCACGGACATTCAATCGGGAATAGTATCCCGTGTCCTTGCCGGTGGTACACGCCAGGTTGCAGGGCGCACTGGCAACATCCCCCCGACCCAGAGGAATGGGGTCCATGTACTCCCGACCGGAGACCACTTGCCCTGCGGCAGCCTTTGGCGCCACCAACTCCACCTCGGGCTCGGCCACCTCGTAATCGGTGATGCTCCGCAGTGGCCAGGGATCATACTGGACCTGAATAGGAAGAAAGGGTGGAATTCTAACAAAGAACTAGGCAAAATAGATCGAAATTGGCAACAAATACTATGAGTATACGGCCGTATACCTCCGAGTATACGGCCGTATACCTCGGAGTATACGGCCGTATACTCAAAATGGGTGGGCAGGTATACGGCCGTATACTCGCGGTATACGGCCGTATACTGGGAGTATACGGCCGTATACCGTGGGTATACGGCCGTATACACAAGGTATACGGCCGTATCTCAAGACCATGGCACTGGCTGGGTGAGAGGTATGGATGCTACACTTGCAAACGACATGTTCCTGGTTCAAACCCCACTGCCCTCAAACATGCAAAAACATGTGTAGGCCACTGAAGAATCCTGGGAAGGAGTTGAAGAGGTTGATGATCAATTCAATTCAACTCAACCTGAAGAACTGCAACCATATAGGGAGGCGCTAAAGACAGGCCAAACAAAAAAACCCACCAGTGACCCTACCTTTTGAGATATTATTATTCGAGATAATAAACGGGACTTAATTAAATGAATAACAACAACACAGTTCAACCCATGCCCGGATCCCACAAATACCTGATTGCAGATGCACCACAGCTCTTGCTTCTCCTCTTCCTCCTCCTCCACGTCCTCATCTTCTTCTCCGGCCTTCTCCTTGCCCTTCCTTGACTTTGCCTTGGGCTTCGGGTTCAACTTCTTCTTACTCGAAACCGTCTTGAAAAGCCACCACTTCACCCAACCATAGCTCTCCGCCAGTGCAACGTATCCATGCATGAGGTGGTGCTTGTGCCCAAGTGCAAACCAATGCAAAACCCCGCCAATTGTGGTATCGGTGGAAGCCAAAGCAACACCACCAATCAAACCCCGCGAAACCACCAATGAACCGGGGGGACAAGCAAGGAAAGTGCCATCCGAGCCCACAGAAGGCAAGGGGTTAGCATGCATTTGCCGCAATGGGCACTCCTCATATGAAGGGTGACCCTCAACCCCAACTCGAAGGGGGCTAGGGGACAAATGTTCATGAACTGCAAAAAAAGTAGCCCCATCAACGGGCATGTAGAACCGCAGTGGGGCCGGACAACGACCCCATGCAACACCACTGTGTTGCGTCATTGTCTCACCCTGATTCCAAGCGCCCTCCTCGCAGGCACCACACTACCCCTGCACGGCGTGGGTGGGGCACAATGGCACGTTACCACATGTAACACAAAAAACTGTGGTAGCATCACTCACATCCAACAACACCTCACAACCAACTGCACCACAAGTGGCATGAGGGCCTTGAGACCCTTCGGGGGATGCAGCCGCTTTGCCGGCCCAAGGGGGAACAACAACAGGGCAAGTGTTGTTGTAGTCAAACCTGGAGGTACCAACCGAAATGAAACCAAAAACACGGGGCCGATGGGGATTTGTGGTAGGGCAAATACCTCCGCGATGCACAGTCAGTGCATTGCCCAACCACACATCCCCGATGTCCAATGGGGCCATTGGGGCCACCACCCAAGGGTCCGGGAGGCCCGTGTGGGATGCAACCACAAAATCCCCAGCACAACCATCATCGGGTGTGGGGGGGAACATCGGAAACAAGCAAATAACATGGTGTTGGTCCGGGCCGGTAACATAGCTGAGGTGAATGTCACGGTGCCAACACTGTTTTTTTTCCACATCCACTGTAGCAGCCTTCACCACAATAAAGGTGGTAACATTCACGACCGGACACTTCCAACCCAAATGAGTCTCCAAGTGGGGTATGAGGACCTCCCTTGCAAAACTGTACATTGCACCCCCCTCCGGTGGAGTCATTGTGCGGCGGGTGTCACTGTCCCCTGCACGAGTCTCGGCGGGCCAATCCTCATTAAAAATATTGAGCCCCGCATCTTCCCTAAGTTCCCCATACTCATCCTAAAGCTTGTCCATCCAATTGACAGAAATGAAGCCAGATTGGAAAGCATGGCCCCATTGCTTGAAATCCTTGAGGTCGTCGACATGACGATGATCGACGACGTCAACGGGGATGGAGACACGATGGTGTTCAACACCAAAAAGGGGGGTGGTGGTGAGGGGGAAGAAAAGGGAGGGGTGCATCGCAGTACCCTTGTACCAGGTGGGGAGGGTGTGGTCCTGGCATGCCGATTGGGAGTGGAGGGAGTAGAGGGGGGCGGTGTCCTCCCAGTGCCCCCGTTGCACTTGCTGGGCCTTGCACTCCCATTTGCGCCAGCCAGCGGCCACGTCCCCCGAGACATGAATCCCCGGAGAGCCATCCTGCATCTCCCATTCCCTCAAATACAAACTCATCCCCCTATTGGGCCCCCCACGGCTTTTTTTAACATGCTCCACGACAGCGCGGGCATCCGAATCATGGAGCTGCAACACAATAGCTTGCAGATTAGGGTTGTTGTCAAACAACGACAACAAAGGGTCAGTGAGGCTGTGGGGTTGGGCAACGCCGGGGTGCGTTACCCTGCGTGCGCGCAAATTTTCAAAAATATGACCTTTATAGCGCGCCTATTGCGCGCGCTCTACCGCACTATATTGTCCCGTTTTTCAAATTTTTCAAAACCGGAAAATGTTTCAAAACCATGCTTTTTCCAGGGTCCTGCGTTTCTCAAAAACCCCTTGCTTTTCAAAAACATTCCCTGTTGCTCATCCAACCCAAGACACATGCAAAAACACTGTCTGAAAGGTCTGAAAAGTGTGCAACAGTACAGGTCCTCACGGTCACAGACAGTGTAGCGCGCGCAACATATTTGCAGCGCGCGCTATGAGCCTTACGGCGCGCGCTATACCAGGTATAGCGCGCGCTGTCATTCAGCGATCTCCTTAATGGTTTGGACCACCACTTCGGCCTCCCACTCCTTCTCCCATTCGGGTCTGTGGTCTTCTGCCCCAGTGGCAGCTGGGGCTGCATCCCCTTCTTCTTGTGGGCTTGGGTCGCCTTCTGGGGTTGCTCCTTCTGGTGCCTCTTCTTCTTTCGGGGCTGCTTGTACCCTTCGTGAACGGCCGTTAACTGGCCGTTTGAATAATTGCGTGAATTTCACGCGAATTTACCCAAATTTTGAGGTTTTTGGGGGAAAATGCCATATTCTTGGTTCATTTCAAGGGCTTTGAGGGGCCAAAATTCCTCCCCTAGCTTTGTTACGCATCATCCAATGAAAGTCCCGCCCCAAAAGCATGCATCATGACCGCACCGTGCCCAAAACGAGAGGTGCCGGAACCCGGCAAGCCTGTAGCCGATTCACATCCGTGAATTCACGTGAATTCGTACGAAATTCGTACGAATTTCGTACGAATTTCGTACGAATTTCACGTGAATTCACGTGATTTTACACAAATGTTACCCGTGTGCACCCCCTGATTTGTCCTCACACCCCTAGTAAGCCCCCCAGCATGCACCCCGGTCACAGGCAACAATGGTCTGGGTTCGTAAGGTCATCTCATGTCCGTCTCTTGCGGCACCGGAACCGCCGCTGTAGAGTCTGAAGGTGCTGCATGTCGGTTAGAAGCCGTCTTCTTGTGCGGCTTGCATACGTTTGTACACTTATGGGCCCTTGCCCATGTTGAGCCCTTTTGGTCGCATCCCACCCATGCAACCAAAGGCTATCGTCAATGGTGTGGTTGTCCACAACCACTTGCACCCCTAGTCTCCCCTAGAGGAGGCTTAGGCCCCCGCTGTTGCGCAACATGCGCTTCAGCCTCCGGTGACTTCCCTCCATGGCAAAGCAGGAGAACTTTGACAAGATTCTCCACTTCTTTGCAAAATAATACATGCGGTCGATCCAAAGATGCGTCCACAGAAGTTTGCCCCACTGGAGCTCATTGTGGGCAGCGCCCATGGCTATGCTATGGTTCCGGAGCCGCCCCAAGTCGGCCCCGGAGAACCATGCGGAACGCCACGCGTATACACACATGCTTGCAAAATTCTCCCACCACGTTTTGCACACCGACTCCCAACTTTTTCCCCCTACTTGATGCTGCCTGACACTAGGCTGCTCTAGGCAAGCATCTATTATCTTCTCCCAACCCCTATTGCGCATGAAATGGATGGCAGCAGCACACTCCATCCTCACCTTCCCCTTGCTGTTTGCCTTGTCATTATTTAATGAGGCACGGGTGCAAGTTCGTGCAGCAAGCCGTGCCTCACCTAAAACCGGTTGCAGCATGGTGCGTGCCACAGTGGCCGGTGCCTTCCCTGTCAATTGTACAACTAGGTCCCGTGTCCCGTTGACTGCACACAACAGGACACGAAGGACCCCATGGAGGCCATAATCAGGCACTCGCCTATCACTCATAATGGTCCTATAGATAGCACTTATGGCAACGGCTGGTTCCCAGTTGCCGTCTATCGCACTTGCTGTGCCAAAGGTAGCAAGGCACAGAGCACGGTTACGCATGCAGACCCAACACACAATGGCACCAGGGGATTCTGCCTTCAAGTTTTGGCAGCCCGCCATGAGCACCTGTGCCTTACCATCTGCACACAGAAAAAAAAGGGACTGCCTATCGTTCCCTGCCGTATCCTTAAAACTTACGGTTGCGGCCTTGCGCAACTCATCATCAAAATCAATTTCCTGGGGGGCCGCGTAGAGGGTCTCCCACTTTTCACTGCCCCCTAGTAGCCACCAACTAGATAGTTGGTTGGGGCTGGCGGTGCCACCAAGCGTGCAATGGACGTACGAGGCCTCATGCCTCGATGTACCGTCCACCGCAATAGGCAACCAATGCAGCCGTCGGTCCCCGGGCTGCATGATGGCCGAGGGTGGTGGTGGTCGACACTTGAATAGGTGGGCGATGCGGTCAGGTAGGTAGCAGGCCGCACCATTGATGGCCGTGTCGTCACCCGTATAGGCAGTGAACGCCCGGGACTCCGGCAACGCTAGCTGCCGAAGCATGCCGTACACCTGGTCCCATACCACACCGTACGTCATGCTCCCCACTAGGTACCGGGACTCTGTCCTAGAGAGGTGCAATGACCGGATCCTCCACACGGCCATAATCAACCTCTCCTCCTGGGTGGGCACGGGCTGGACGGTGGCTACAATTCTTGTTTCGGGGGTAAGCACTATTTGCCCCGTGTCGGGCAGGTACTTGACGGTGTAGGGTGCTGCAAGCTCCTTGGTAACAACCTCCTGGAGCTCTTGTAGGCGCCGCCGTCGTGTACGATCCGCTACCAGATGGAATGGCTCCTTGGGCCGTGGCATGGTGTGAGATACAGGACCTGTTGAATGGGCAGGCAGTCATCGCAAAGTTTCTACCATCCCCCTCCCGCAAACAACTCTCTCTACTGTGATTCGCATGCAATTAAAAGAAATTCACATAGATTCGCACGAAATTTGTACAAAATTCATACGAATTTCGTACGAATTTCGTGCGAATTTCACGTGAATAGAAATGTGTGAATATTCTAAAAATGTGAAATTCGTACGAAATTCGTACGAATTTCGTACGAGTTTCGTGCGAATTTCACATGACTGTCAAAGAATTTGTGTCCAAGCCTCATCCTTCTGCCCTCGTTGACCCTCACAAAGCAAGCTCAGGATGGTGCTCATGGGCTATCACACACCCGGTCCAGTGGCTGTCATTCCGGCTGTCACTCAGCCAGCAGTGTAACACGTCAGGGGGCATAGCATACCCCAAATAAAATACAAACAGTTCCGCAGAAAAAATCGCAAACAGGTCAGGGGGCACACCGTACCCCAATTAATGTACAAACAGTGCTGCAGAAAATTTCGCACAGTGGGGGGGGAGTACCCCACATATCGGTCAAACTGCCCATGCTTGGGGGGGGGGGGGAGGATAACATTCGTCGTGGTTAGAAAGGACAGGTGCTCCGGAGGGTACCTACGCACCCCCCCCCCCCCCCCCGGGAGCAGAGCTCCGGCTAGCGGTGCCCTGGGAGCTCTTCTCCGCCACCGCCTCCACAAAGGAGGCGTCCATGGCCGCCGACGTGAGGCGGTGGGGGGGGGTACAGCCGGCGCACTTCCTCCATTGCGGCAGTCACCTTGGGGGCGTCAAGGGCCACGCTGTCCACATCGACCTGCTGGCCACTGGCCATCATGGCCATCCTCAAGCCGGTGGACGGTGCGGACATCTGGCCGGCGCATGCCTCCTCTGGGCATGCTAGGCCTGTGCGCCGGCCAGGAGGTACCGGACACCGGCAGCACTGGCCCCCCCCCTGTCACCCGGGGGGGCGGGGGCCTCGGCACCCTCAGCCCTCTCCACTGCCTCTGCTGGTTGTGCCGCTGGCTTTGCCTTGCGCAACGTCGCCACATCGCGCTCAAGAGTCCTCACCTTGGTGGCCAGCCGGTCACGCTCCTTGGTGACGTCCGCCAACCGCGACTCGCAGTCCCGCCTGTCCTCGTGGACCCTGGACAGACGGGCCTCGAGGTCGCGGTTGGCGGCCTCCGCGCTGATGGCACATGCCTCCCACGCCCCCGCCCGCTGCTGGTCCACCCACTCCTGCACCAGCCCCCTTTGCCCCCGCCCCCCCACCGGCTCCGCCTGCTCCGCCCGCACTGCCCACTCCGCCGGGGTGGCCGTACGCGGGGCTTTGGGGGGGGGGGGGCGTGTCCCCTTCGGGGCGCCCTTTCCGCTTGCGCGTGGGGGGGGGTTCGTCCTCCTCGACGTCAATGACGTCAACCACCACCCCCATCTTCCGCTGCCTCCCCACATGGACGCGCATGGCAAGCCATGCCACGTCCACCCACTCCGGCCTCCGCTGCTCCCAACCCGTGAGCACATTCAGCCCACAAATCCCAGCCGTCGTCACCGTCCCCGCCTCCCCGATCCGCGACACCCCCGTCTGCACCCGCCAGTGCCCACTCACAAGCCGGTAGGCAAACATGCCCACCAGCTCCTGCCCCACAGGCAGGTTGGACCCCCCCCAGAGCACAATGGGGCAGGGGAAGGAGATGCGGAGGGTGCCCTGCACCCCTCGCGACTCCAACTCCATGTCCCACACGGCACTGAGGTGCCGTTGCCGCCCATCGGGCCCGGGCGGCACCTGCTGGGTCCACGCCGGATCCGGCTGCCTGGCGGCCAGGGTGACCCGGTCCAGGGGGGGGGTCGATGTGGGCGTCGCCCAACTCGTCGCGGGACGGCTGGGGCACCACCACCTCGCGCGCCACATGCCCCCTGGCGGTGCTGGCCTCGCTGCCTCCCGAACGTCGAGAGCGCTGCGACCCCTCACTGCGCACACTGCCAGCCTCGCTTGGTGCCCGTCCACCGCCGGTGCCTGCGGGCTGGTCGCCACCGGGACCTTCGGCGGGCTCGGCGTGCTCCTCGGGCAATCGGGGCCAGGGCTTGTACTGGCGCTTGGTGTGGTGCCGAATATCTAGCGACCAAGCGGTGAACGGGACCTGCATGCAGATGTGGGGAGGTGTGCAAGGCACAAATTGAGAAAGGGGGAGTGGACACGAGGCAATGCAAGAGCAAAAGGAGCAAATTGGACGAAATTCACGGAAATTCGTACGAAATTCGTACGAATTTCGTACGAATTTCACATCTCGAGAAAATTCACACAAATTTATTCACGTGAAATTCGTACGAAATTCGTACGAAATTCGTACGAATTTCGTACGAATTTCACGTGAATTTCGTCCAATTTGCCAATACACAAAGCAAACACACAAGCAAGCACACCTTGCAGTCGCATGGGCAGGTGATGCTCCATGCCCCGGTCCTCGCGCACTTGGGCGACCGCCACGCTGGGACCGTGTTCACCAGGTGCCACAGTGTGGTCGGCTGACCCGGGGGGGCAATGCCGGACAAGGCGAAGTGGATCTCCGACTCCGCGTCGACATCGCCCCCCTTGGCGACCTCCAGCTGGTGCACGCTGCCCACGAAGAACAGCATGCACTGGGGGCCGACCTCGATGACGGCGAGGTCGGAGGCCGGGGCCGACCGGGAGATGAAGGTGGGGTGGAAGGGGCAGGTGGGGGGGCCTGCCGGGAGCGTCTGGGGGGGGTCGGCGAAGAGGGCCTGGGCAGCCTCCCCCTCCCACAACCCCACCCTCCCAACCGCCCCCTTCCCCACCCACAACACCTGGTCCACGCTGGGGAGGTCCCAGCTGGACAAATCCCCAGCAACGTCCAGGGCCTCCTTGGGGGGGATGGCGTCCAAGTGTGTGGGGTTGGCCTGGTGGTGTTTGTGTCGGGGGTCGGGGGTCCACAAGTTAAAAAGAGCCCCCTGCAGCCCATCCTTGGAGTCGGGGAGGGCAGGCAATCCATGATGGCGGCTGGTGGCCACCATCAGCAGCATGTCCCCCCGATGCAGCTCAATGGTGTCCCAGCGCGCCTCCCCCGCCTCTCCCAGGGCCGTCCCCGCCTGCACCGCCACATGGTAGTCCTCTGACAAGCAGAGGAAGCTACTCAGGTGGCAGTCCCCCACCTCTCTGTCGCTGGGGGGGAGGACGTCGGGGTGGGTGGCCACGTCGGTGTGGGGGAGCTGCGGCCCACTCCCCACACTGGCCACAATGACGCTGCCCGGCGTCATTGGGTGGAGGTCCCCAACCCCAGGGACACTTTCGGTGAGGTGGGGGTTGAACTTCTTGAAGAGAGGCCCCCCCACCCCCGACCCCAAGGTGCTCTTGCTTTGCCACCGGCGGGGGAGCGCAGGATCCTTGGCCTGCTCCTCACTCCGCGCGGCGTTGAAAAGGAGCTCAAAATTCTGTGCGACGACTTTTTCGTCGCCGCTGCCCCACGCCTTCATCACCTTGTTCCACCCCACCTCACAATCCCGTGCCTCCACAAGCCCCCGAAGCACAATGTAGCCGTTCTCATCAACAAAGTTGAGGGGCGGCTGAGAGGGGCCAACCCTGTCGGGGGCGGGGTCAGGGCTGCCCGTCACCCCATGAGGGGGGTCGGGAAGGGGTTCGGTGCGGAGGGGGGGTTCACTCGAAATGAAGGGGGGGGCGCATGAGGCACCACGGTACCATTGCAAAGAAGTTGTGCTATAGAAGGTGGGGTGGGTGACGTCGGGGACGTGCACCTGGGGGGGGATGGTGGGATGGAAAGGGGCGACGCCCAAATCATCCCACCACCGGGGGTTGGCAAGATGCCAAGAAAAGGGGAAAAAAGAGTGGTCTGCCGGTGCACCTGCAGCAAGATGCAGGCACACCATATCGCAGTGGGGGGGGGGTGTGGACGAGATTATGGTGGGGTACATCTGGACGTAAGCGTCCTTAGGCTTCCCCACAGGGTTATTCCTCATCGAGTTGAGGAGCTGGTCAACACTGGAGGGGAGAGGGGTTAGATGGAGAAATTTGAGGGTGCGGAGTTGGTGGCGCAGTTCCCTCCACAGGGTTGTGGCCCATCCCCTCCCCCCGAGGTAGCTGTTGCGGGTGGGGCTGCGCACGTCGATGTGGATGACATCGGGGGAGGGGTCGAGGGAGGCTGCCCAGCCCACGATGTCATCCACCCCCAGTGCCTCCGACTCGTACGTTGCCTCCTCCAATTGATGGTGGGCAACGGGGAGGGCTTGGTAGTGGGCGAGGGTGTCGGCTGAGGGGTCGGGGCGCGAGGCGAGGCTTGCGAGTTGAGACATAGTCAGCTGCGACATTGTTAAAAGAGAAGAACGCGAGGGCTTTGAGAGCTGTAACAAAGCGAAAGAGTGGAAAGGAGGGTAAATTCGTACGAAATTCGTACGAAATTCGTACGAAATTCGCGCGAATTCGTACGAAATTCGTGCGAATTTCACATTCTCGTGAATCTGTGAATCTAGCGTGAATTTCTGCGTGAATTTAGGTGCGTGAATTTCACATTCACGCGAATCTCACCAAATGTGTTAAACCATGCGGGGACTTTAAACCTCTAAATTGCACCTATTTGTTGCACCTTACTTTGGGCGAAGGTAGCACGACAAAAGCACACGATAGCACCAAGTTACGAGCAAAACACAGCAAAATTGGGTGAAATTCACGGTACCGTGAATCTCGGATTCAAACGGCCGGTTCACGAAGGGTACACTCCTTCTCCTTCTTGTGGCGCGGCCGCCAGTGCCTCTTCTTCTTGTGGTGAAGATGGTGCGTCGTCTTCTTGTGCTACTGCTGCTGGTGCTTCTGCTGGTGCTGCAGCTTCGGCAGGTCCCTTGTCTTCTTGTGGGGGGGCTGGTGGCTGGGCTGGTGGGTCTCCTTGGGGCTTCTTCTTCTTTGGGGTTGGTGGCTTGGACGGGGACATCCTCATGGTCTTTGGGTCGGGGCAGAGGTCCACAATTTCATCGGCCTCGTACGTCTCCCACCACGACTGCCACTTGTCCAACTCCTCATACGCTTTGCTTTTGGCAGAGAACACCTGGCAGCTGGGCATGAACTCCGACTAGTCGTCCTCTGCCTCCTCCTCCTCCCCTTGTTGGCTGGGGCTCCACTGATCGTTGGGGATGATGACGGCCACGTGGTCCTGAGGGGCCCTCCTGGCGCCTGCTGGCTTGATTTCGGCTCCCTCCACAATCATCGGCGCGATCGCAGTGGTGCAGTAGATGATCCACCGAGGCTTGTAGCCGTCTTTGTAGGACCAATCTCGGCGTTGCATGAGCTAGTTCATCTCTTGCCTCCTTGTCCGCGTCGGCTCTGCTCTGCTACTTGGCCTTGGGAGCCGTACTGGGTGGGGTGGAACTGCACGGACCTCCTTGTTCTTTTGGCTGGTCTGGGACTGGGACAGGCTGCTTCGGTGCTGGCTTTGATGCGAGCTGCGGCTGGGGTGCCTACTGCGGTGCCGTCTTGCTTGCCTGGAAAGAGTAGCGCAGAGGCATAGCACAGGCATAGCACGCGCAATACGGAGCATAGCACGCGCGACGAAATGCATAGCACGTGCAATGACAACGATAGCGCGCGCTGCATTACCTTTTCTGCTTTCTCCTCCTCTGCTTTCTTCCGTCTCTTCTCCTCCTCTTCCTTCTCCTTCTTCTTCCTCCTCTCTTCCTCTTCCTTCTCCTTCTTCTTCCTCTTTTCCTCCTCTTCCTTCTCCTTCTTCTTCCTCTTTTCCTCCTCTTCCTTCTTCTTCTTCTTTGCTTCGTCCTCTTTCTTCTTGGCCTGTTCCGCCTGACGTTGGACTCTCTGTGCCGCCTGTGCCAGCAGCTGCTGGTCGGCAGTCTTCTGGGCAAGGACCTTTCCAGGCGGGTGGGGGGGCTTAGCGGTGTGAGAGGCGGAGATGGCTGGTGGTAGGTGGCTGGTGGCTGCTGGCTCCTCGGTACGCTTCTTCTTGGGCCTTGGGACTGTCACGGATTCCGTCTCCGGCACAGCAAAGGCATCGGCCCAGTCCACCTCCAGCTCCTCCATCTGCCCCTTAGCCCGGGCCAGCACCGGGGAGGGGCCTTGCTCCTTCCGTCCGTCAAGCCGGTCGGCCGCATGCTTGGACTGCCCGGCAATGTCCGCGGGCACGCTGATCATCAACGGCCCTCTGCGGGATCCCAGGCACAGGAGCTGCTCGAAGCTGCCCACCTACGTGACAATGGAACAGAAGGTAGGGCCGTAGCGCGCGCAAACAATCAAATCGTGCGTGCTACAACAAATGAAGCGCGCGCAACAATGTCGAAAGCGCGCGCAATGGCAAACATAGCGCGTACCTGTGCCTGTGCCAGTTGTTGTTGTTGTTGCTGCTGTTGCTGGGCCATCTGCACCCGCTGCTGCTGCTGGAGCAGCTGCAGTGTTGCCTGCTGCACGGCTCCCTGCTGCTGGAGCTGCGGCTGCTGCACTTGCTGCTGCTGCGGCTGCTCCTCGTCCTTGACCGCCGTGGTTTTGACTTTGGCGCCGGTTGCAAGTGCCCTTGCGGCACTGGCTCCTTTCTTGGCTGACCCCCGCAGCAAACTGGCACCCGCACTTCTCACCGAGGCGCACTCGTTCTTGAAGGCCATTGCGCCCGCGTCGGTCGCGTTCATGAAGCTCGGTGGGTCCTTGTTGAAGTAGAAGTGGTGGACGGTCTTAATTTGCGGTGGCACCCGGAGGCGTGTGGGTCCGAACGTGACCCCACCCATAACTTGCCCAGCACGAGAACAGCAGCTCGTACTCCTCCACCTTGCAGTGTCCACAAGCAGCTTGTCCTTCTTGGGTTCGCACGGAGGGGTTCAACAAGTTCGCCAGACTGCACCAGTGGCCAGTAATGCTCTCGTCATGCCAGCAGGGTTTCACGGCTCCGTCTGGGATCTTGGCAATGGCCGTGGCCCTTTGGCGCCAGAACTTGTAGAAGGCCACCTCGAAGAGGTAGGCCGGTGTCACGTCCTTCAGCCATGCCCAGTCCGGCCCTTGGGCGCAGATGGTGCTGTTTTGGTTGGGCAAGATTCGGTTCTGGAAGTCGCTGCTGAAGGCGAAGCCTGTACGTGGCCCGGGTGGGGGAGACTGAAACTGTGCTTGCACTTGGGGTTGCTGCTGTCTTGGTTGGACCTGCTGCTGCTGCTGCTGCTGCTGCTGTTCTGGGCTACCGACCTGCTGGGCCGCAGCCTGCACTTGCTGCTGCTACATTTGCTGCTGCTGCTGCACTGGCAGTGGGCCGAAGAGCACTTGCTGCACTTGGCCCACTGGAAGACTGCCGCGCACTGGGGAGCCCAAGGTGGGCGACCCACCGGGGAACAGCATGGGAGACAGCTGCTGTGAGGCAGCTCGTAACGGGGACTGCGGCGCGGGCCACAGAGGCTGAGTTGGGGAGAACTGGGTCAGCTGCTGGAACAGCGTCTGCGGAAAACAGGACAAAGCACGCGCAACGAGGACGTGCGTAGTGCGCACAACGAGACAGCTAGCACGCACAACAAGAGCGTAGCACGCGCAACGGAAACAGTAGTGCGCACGGCAAGTACCTGTGGCTGCATGCTCCACGGCGTCGTGGACGGCTGCTGCAGTCCCGGTTGTACAGCTGCATGTGGCGGTGGTTGCGGTGTCGCACCTGCTCCTGTGGCCCCTGCAGCAGTTGTTGGCGGTGCTGCAGGAGGCGGATACCCCCAGCCCACGGGCTGCATGGGCAAGAGGGTTACATTAAAGTACCCCTGTTCCAGCAGTAATACAAAAAGGAAAATGCAGTAACAAAAAAATCGAAATCACCAAAAAAAACGGACGAAAAGGAACAAATCTCTGTGTCTGTCAATGCATTTCAAATTGGAGGCTCATTTGAAGTGCGTAGTCATAGCACGCCACTTCCAATTGTATATCGCGATTTCAAGGGTTCCGGCGCTTGAATACAGCATAGCGCGCGCGATAGTGATCATTGCGCGCACTAGATAGCATGTAGCGCGCGCTAAAGAACAAATAGCGCGCGCTACCACAGTTCCTCATCCGCAAAATATGCCCGAACGTCGTCAGCCAATTTTTGTGCATTGCACAGGTTGCTTCTGGAGGTCCCATTCCACCTTGGTACTTCAAAGTACAGGAACAGACGCTCATTAACCTGCCTGAGCATCTTAATGCGGCGCGACACCAGGGTTCCTGTGGGATGCAGCGTTCTAGGGCGTGGTGCGGAACCCCTAGTTAGAACGCAATTTCTGGAACACCCACCTACCCTCAATTTTGGGGCAAACCACCTAAAAAAATGGATTCAGCACCCTCAAAACCCCCCCATCCCCTTTCTTTCCCCACATAACCCTCATCGTAGGGGTGGTTTTGGGGGGGGGGGGGTCAAACAGTTAGAGCACAGTTAGAACAGAGTTAGAACGCAGTTAGAGCACCTTGCTCTAACTAGTTATCGCGCTAGTTATCGCGCGATAACTCAGTTATCGCGCAGTTATCGCGGGTAGTTATCGCGCACCCCTCCTCCCTCCCTCCCTAGGACAAACAACACAAAACACTTGGCACAAAGCATGTGTGGTCGTTTTTCATACAAAGTCATCAATGTCTGAGGCCTTGGCTGCCTCCAGTCCCAAAAGCCCTTGCTCCAGGGCGTTCATGGACATGCAATGGTGCATGTGGCAGAGGGACATACTTGGCCTCACCAAGGACCAACCCTTAAAACAATTTTTGAGCCTCCTCTTGTAAGGCCCATGCCGATACTCCGTTGGGATGGAGGAAAACTGAAAAATGTTCCTCCATTTCTCGGCAAAAAAGGTGGAATGTGCCAAGCACCAATGGATCCACCTGGTGGGGGACCAACCTGAGTCTCCCCACGCTTTTGAAAATTTTGCGGTCAACGCACGGTGGCGTTCCACTTGGGTTAGAGTGTACAACTCCCTCACCCTCCAAAGCTCATACAAACCCTCCATGCATTTCACCATGACATGCACAACAACCCATAACATAGGTCCCCCAGGGGTCCTCACTGTGGGGACATGCTCTTTGAGGCAATCCACAAATTGCCTTTGGAAGGGGGGGGGGGTTAGGAAAACTTTGGTGCTTGTTAGATCGAAATCTTTTTCTGTGGCCCTCGAGGCCGAAGGGAGGCGTTCCCTCAGAGGGATGCCTGAGGTCTCATCCTTGAGGGCTTGCTTGAAGGCCTGCAAAGCTGCAAGAGCTTGGGCCTTACCAGGGGTACCAGGGGGGAGGGCCTGAAGGGTGGTCTCAATGCGCTTTGCAACGCCGTTTAGGATGCGGCATGCTGCATGTTGGTAGTCCCCCGGCCGCCTATCAGGGGTCACACTTCTCAAGAATGCCCCCCATCTTGAGGTGGACTCCACCCCCATTTGCTCAACAATCCCATTGGGGTCTTTGCACAACCAACACTTAGACCCAGCCCCCCCCATTGCTTGCATCCCCTTCCCATCCCCTGTCAAAATGACAGTGCAAGTCAAAAATTGGTTTTGAAAGAGGACAACGTCCTCTTCCACATCCCTCACCTCTTGGTTGAGGTTGGCGGAGATGTCCAGGCTTCTCAAAAAAGCCTGTTCATCCCCGCCATCCATGCAAAACCATGAGGCCCATAGCTTCACCTTCGAAGCATATTTTGCCCCCCCCCATGCATTAACCCATACATCCGCACGGGTAGAGGATGCCTTCCACAAGGAAGTCGCATCAACTGAAATAACAATAATGGCAACGCCACTAGGGGGGGGTTTCCCAATAACTCGGGCCATAGATATTGCATTTTGCACAATTGATTGCAAAGGCACATGGGCAGCTGCCCTATTGCGGCCTGTGGTAGACTTTACAATGGTGGTTTGGGGAAAGTAGGGCATGATCCGTTGCCGAACGGTCCTTAGGTCCCGTTGTGTGCAACGGCGGGGCATTCGCAAAAGGGCCCGTTGGGAGAGATGCATGCTGCATGCCATGCGTAGCATGCTCAGGGCCTCATGCTCCTGAGCTGTTAATGCAAGATGGCCGCCAAGTGGGCCAGACAGGGCAGTGCACGCCCCACCACTTAAACAAACTTCGCCTTTGGTGTTGGTGCCACACACGACGTCTGGGTCACCCAATAGAACTCGCACCAGCCGCTGAACCGCCTTCAAACGCCGCCGCCGGGCCTTGGGGCACTGCAGATCGGTGTACCGCCGGAGGTTAGCTGTGTTGAGAGCCCGCAGGGCCTCATTGACAGCACTGTCCATGAAGAATAAGAGGACCTGGACACGAAATGAGGGAGGGTTTTGAAGCAAGGGCCCAAAAAACACACGCGATAACCCACGCGATAACCCCCGCGATAACTAGGTTATCGCGCGATAAACCCCGCGATAACCCCCCGCGATAACTAGTTAGAGCGCGATAACCCCCCGCGATAACTAGTTAGAGCACCCAGTTAGAGCGCGATAACCCCCGCGATAACTAGTTAGAGCAGGGGTTAGTGCGCACTAACTGGTGGTGTGAGAGCAAGCGTTGGGCACCCTAAAACCTTCACAAACGTTGATTTTGCACCCAGGAAACCTTGGAGATGTCAAAAATGTGCAGGCACGGGGTACATGGCGCCACAATCACAAATTCAAATCAGTCAAATGGACATGTTCCGGGCTAGTTGCCCCTCCTCAGAGTCCACAGAGTACAGTAATAGAAATAGTGGACAATAATCGAATCACAAATAACACTAGCTGGAGGGGTTAGAGGAAGCATTGGGCACCCTAAAACCCATGGACAGCAGCTGCTGCCGCCAAACAAGCGTGCAGTGCAGAACCCCCCCCGCACTATAAAAAATCACGCTCCATCGCTCGCCCTCCCATGGCAATGGAGCGTGTAGTGCCCTGGTGTTGAACAACACCGGGGCTTGGGGGGTGGCGGTGCATGCCCAACCCTCCACCGCCCTACCCTTGCACACACGGGTGTGCCGCTTTTTTTCCCTCAAGGAGGGATTCAGCAGGCCACCACTCTCCACCCAAAACTCACCCCCCGTGAAAGACCCCACACACACAATAAGCGCCATGGGCGCCCCATCCCGCAAATGGGAGTGGAGGCCCATGGTGTCCGTCCCTTGGGGGCGAACAATTTGGATGCTACACCATGTGAACCATGGTGGAGCATTGGAGGTGCAATACCCATTGAGGTCTGCAACCAAGGGGGTGAGGGCAGGCCTGACGGTAGCAGCGGCCATGTGGGTCGCCCTAAAATTAGAGGGGTTGGGGTTTCCACTTCCCACAAGGCCAAAGTGGCACATGTCCACTTGGGCCCCATATCGCTCCTCCCCACGAAAAATGCCCTTGGGCAACCCCTTGAGCAAATCCACTAGTCATTGGCTCCCACTCCTACTCCCGCTACCCTGACTCTGCAACCCTTGCGGCGCCAGCCCCTGCTGGGCCTGCTGCGCCCCGAAGGAGGCACAGAGGGTGGAGGTGAGGCTGCGCACTTGCGCCTCAGCCACCCCCAAGCGCTGCCCAAGGTCATCCCCCCTCCTCCGCTGCCCCTCCACCTCCACCCTAAGCTGGGCCGCCTCCACCTCCGCCTTCCGCCTCCCCTCCTGGGCCTCCCTCAGGGCCTCCCTCATCGCCTCCACCTCCTCCCCCCTCTTGGCGGCCAGGTTGAGGGCCTGGTCCAGGGCACGCTGGGTGTTGCCCTGGGCCTTTTCAGCCTTCGCCAAGGCCGACTTGTGGTCGGCCGACCGACCCTTGGCCAGTGCGGCCTCGACCCCCGTGGCGGCCGCCTGCTCCACCAAAACCTGGCAAGCGTCCGTCACGTGGGTGGCCACAGTGGCCCCCAAGGCCTCCACGTCCAGGGCCTCATGGGGGGGCTGGGCTGCCGCCACCTTTGCCACCTTCGATGGCTTGGGGGAGGGCTTGGGGGCGGGGGTTTGGCCCTTACCCCTAAGGGGGGGGGGGGCATCCGGCTCAACCACCACCACGTCTGGTCCCCGCTTCGTCTGGCCTTTTCCCGGCCTTCCCCCCTTGGGTGCATACTGCCGAACCCAATCGGCAGTGGCGTCCACCACAGAAGGGGGGGGGTCATACCCACCAACCTGGTGGATGTCCCCCCCCCTGTGCAGCTTCTGCCACACTTCCCTCCCCGTATACTCCCCCTCCCACAAAAAACACACCCTCAAAAGGAAATAAGATTTCCTTTGGGGGGGGTCGCTCATCCCAAACAAACACAAAAAAGCCGCAACCGTTTCCCCCTCTGCGGCTTACGGCCACTTGGCCGTTTCCCCCCCAACCCACACATAGGAGGGGAGGGTGAGGTTGGTCTTCCTCTCCACCCCCCCCTCCTTCTCTGTGATGGTGACCTGCTAGTACCATCCCGTCCCCCCCATCCTGCAGGCCTCATCCCCAGGCTCCCCAAACCGCCACGACGCCCCCTCCGGCAGCCTCTTCTCCCCCTCCAGCTCCAACCGGGCCGCCACCGGCTTGGCGGGCCGTGCCCCCGCTGCTTCTGCCGCTCCGCCTGCTGCCTCGGCTGCTTGGGCGTCGTCCTTGACGAAGATGCGGGGCAGCTGCAAGATGGTAGCCTGAAAAAAACAAAAGAAACAAAAAAAAACACGCGATAACCCGCGCGATAACCCCCGCGATAACTAGGTTATCGCGCGATAACCCCCGCGATAACCCCCCGCGATAACCCCGCCATAACTAGTTAGAACGCGATAACCTAGCGCGATAACTAGTTAGAGCACCTAGTTAGAACGCGATAACCTAGCGCGATAACTAGTTAGAGCAGGGGTTAGAGCAGGGTGTTGTGGGAAGTTTTCACACCTGGTGACATGGACACATGCCTTGGCCCTCCTTCTTGACGTCGTCCAGCACCAGGCCCAGCCTCCGCAGCCACACGAAGTCCGTGACGGCCGCATACTCCCCCACCTGCCGCCACTCCACCACCTGGGCCACCCCCTCCACCTCAGGGGCCACCCTTGCCACTCCCCTATACAACCCCCTCCTCACCACCAAAATGGTGCCCGCCGGCACCTTCATCCCAAAATGCCCTTGCAAGGTGGGCCAGGGCAGTGCCTCCCCATGGCACACCTTGGCCAAGGGGCACTGATCGGGGTGGCCTGCGACCGCCCCCGCCTCCTCATTAGTGAGGGGGGCAATCACCTCCCTCCCAATCCCCCACCCCGACAACAAAAAATGCCCTGTGGTTGTTCCCACCGGGAGCAAGCACTGAGCAGATTGCTCAATGCTGACCCCATTGGGGTCCACCACCACCTCCTCCTCCCCCCCCCCCTCCACCTCCTCCCCCTCCTGGCATGGCACACAAAGGCCATCTTTGTGGGCGGTGCAGAAAATCAGCCGATTGCATCCGTAGCAATTGGCTACCACCTTCCCCCTACACCTAACCGCCCCATCACACTGGACTGTCCTGGCCACCCGGCCAGCAGGTGCCCCAAGCTGGGGCCTCTTAATGGACTGCGTCACGTGCAGGTTGGGGAATCGAAGATTCCCCCCCCTGGGTAAGCTCAATGGCAAAAAATGCCATGAGGCGGGGGTGGGACACCCCCGTGGGGGAGGCCTTGGGAATCCCCGACCCCCTGTGGACATCAAGGGCATTAAAAAAAAAGGCAGTGCCCCTCTTGAATGGCACAGCCCTCTCCACCCAAGGGTCAGGGAACCCCGAACTGCTGGAGGGCACAAAAAGAAAATGTGACCCATCCTCCTCCTCATGATTATGGGTTAGCATAATAAGGCAATTGACAATCAATGTGCCTTCAGGAATGGTGTAGGGGGGGGCGTCGCGATGGAGGTGCTGGGGGGTGTGGTCATAGCTCGAAATTTCGGCCATGTCAAGGATGGTGCAGCTCCATCCAACCCCCCCCACCACAGTCTTCTTCGCCGTCTCAAGCACACGATCTGCCACCCTTTTGAGGACTGGCAGATCATGGAGCTTGTGGGGGTTGTGCCTGTGGTGGTTGGCACCCCCATAGTTGCCATACAATGTACGGCGGGTCCCAGAATCTTGGGGCCTGCCGACAATGGGGGGGTTCTCATTGAAAATGGGTGCCTTCTCTGAGAGAGGCACCCTATCCAAATCATCCAAAAGACTTTGCAGCTGCACATCACTCAAAAAATCGTGCTCCAGGAGGTGGTTGACCACCAGCTTTCCCCCCACCGTGAGCACAAGGTCATTGGGGTCCCTATTAAAGGCCCCCAAGGGCTCGGCGGCAACCACCTCCTCCGCCTCCCCAATAAGGGGGGGTGTTGCCCCAAATGGAAAAAGAATCACCCCCTGCCCCGAAACAATGTTGGGAGTGGTGACCCCATACCACTCACGCTCCCACTCCCTTGTGGGGCAAAGGGAGTGCATGGGGAGCTTGTTTTCGGGGTCGTCAGTGCACACCCGGCGGGTGTTGTGGGTGAGGGGTTGGGGGAACCAACCATCCGACTTCCCCTTCCCCTTGCCCGGTCGGATCCTTACCTTCTGGAAACTCATCATGAGGGGGTTGTGGGGCTTCTCCTTCCTCCCCCCAGCCCCCACCCCCCCCGCATCCTCCTCCTCCTCCTCCACTTCCTCCTCCTCCTCCTCCTGACCCACATAGAGGGTCGTCTTCGTCCCCGCACCCTTCTCGGCATGGGCGGTGACGGACTCCACCACGGCGTCCACATCGTCCGGATGAAGCTGGATCAAAAATCCAGCAACCCCTGGATTTACCTCTAGCAACTCGAAGATGTAGTTGCTGAGAACCAGGGGGTCTCGCTTGTCCGCCATGAAGGGGGACTTATGGACAAGGAGTCCAAAGTCCACACCATGTTCAAAGCGGGTCGCCACAGGGCGCCTCACATTGGCATCACCCATCGTAAACCCCTCAGGACCGCCAAGGCGACGGACCCCAAGGAGCTTTTGATGGTGCTCGCACCAAGCGTGGGCAGCAGCAAGGGCCATTATCAAAGAATATGAAAGGTTTGAGAGCTAAAGCGAAAAGGGGAAACATAAAATAAAGCGCGATAACCCACGCGATAACCCACGCGATAACTAGGTTATCGCGCGATAACCCCCGCGATAACCCACGCGATAACTAGGTTATCGCGCGATAACCCACGCGATAACTAGTGCTCTAACCCCGTTCTAACCCCGCGATAACTAGTTAGAGCACACAAAGATCAAATCGCAAAAAGTGCAAAACGGGCAATATCGAGCAAACGAAACATGGAAGGCACATTGTTGCATCATAGTGCACCCATGTAACATGTGAAATTCCGGGTTCCAACCATACTAACAACACCCAAAATTGGGGGGGTTCCGCACCACGCCCTAGAACGCTGCATCCCATGCCCCCCCACCTCTATCACAAAAGGAGGACCAAATGTCCTTCAGCACCCTGTTGCTCCCTTCCAAAAGATCCCCCGAAAACATTCCTAGGCAATAGGGCCTTATGGCCTGAATAGTGACTGTAGCATCGTGCAACATCCAGTTAATATTCCTTTGGCTGCAGGTACGCATTTCATAAAGTCCGGTCTTCCGGTCTGACCGGTCTTCCCGTTTCGCGCAGTTTATTCTAGCAAAACTTCTACTTTACGCCGGTTTACGCAGTTTATGCAGTTTATGCAGACCGCGCAGTTTATGCAGTTCGTGCGGGAACACGGAAGACCGGTCCGGACCGGTCCGCCCGTTCTGGTCTGGTCTCCGTACCAACTGCATAAAACCCCTTAAACCGAGCGGTCCGATCAGTTTGCGCAGTTCATTTCACTTCATAGTGTATGTGCGTTTGTGTGTGTGTGTGTGTGTGTGGTGTACGTGTGTTTTTGTGTTTGCGCGTGTGTGTTTGTTTGTGCCACGTACCAATGCCTTCCATCCCCAGCCAGAGCCGTCGAGGGGTGGCCGCATTCGGGGTCGTTAGCTCTAGTATACGGCGGGAGCTTCGCAATGGGGCACTTCCCCCCATGCCATATGACCGCCCTTCAGCCCTACTGATGGTACTTCGCAAAGCAATCAACGTGCAGCGAAACGCCACAAGCTTGGCATTTGTACACCGATGTGCCGCCCCGACAGCACACGCATGTACCTCGCTTGGCACGGATAGGGAGGTGCTTTGCCTGCACCTCAATTGTTCGGGCTGGAAAGATGTACCGCATGAGACGCCACTGCCAATTGTGCATGGTTTCCCCCGGGGCACAAAGTTTCAACGCTTTGCACGAGGTAAAAGTGTTGGTGGATGCCATGCGGAGCAACATGCCGTTCAAGGCCTTCCACCAGTTTGGGAACCGCCGCTCCTCCCGATGCTGCAAGCACAGCTGGTTGCACACATCGACCCCGGGTGCAAATGTGCGGTAGTTGGCCACAATGCTGGGTAGGCGATACCTACGTTTCCGCCATACATGGGGGCCATGGTGGCAGTTGGTGACCAAGGGCACGGCACGTGCCGCCTTCTTGCCCACCTTTGGGCTTTTGAAAATGCTCAAGGCATACCCATCCTCCTTGTGAACCACGGTGTTCACCTTCCCAAGGTGCAGCCCCTTGCCCCCCTGCTCAACGAGATCCGCTGATTTGGGGATTAGCATCAAGAAGGGTCGAGACTGTGCCGCTAGAGACCTAGCTGTACCATGGGAACCAAAGTAGGTGTCCGCCACCAACACCCGGTTGCTGGGTGCCACATCATGCCAGAGCTGCACAATCTCCGTGGGGGTGTAATGGCCAGCATAGGTGGTTGCAGGTGGGGGGTTGTCACGAGGCATCGCACCACGGTACAAATAAACATGCCAAATGTACCGGTCCTGAGCATCAGACAGCAGATACAATTTTAGCCCTGTGGTATGGGGTTTCCGAGGGATAAATTGTCTAAATAGGAATAGGCCCTTGTGTGGGACGATAGATTCATCGCCACACACAATGTCACCTAATACCCACCCATTCTGCCATTGTTCGGTGCACAGTTCAATCAGGGCATCCACATCCGGATCCGCGAAGCGCTGCAACTTGTAGAACGCCCCACGGTCCGGGAAGAGGTACTCCATGTAGGGGTTGTAGTACATGCTATCCCTATCCCATAGGCACAGAGACCGGTCTGGACCGGTCTTGTACAAACAGCATAAACCGATCGAACCGATCGGACCGCGCAGTTCGTTTCAGTTGACACAAAGACCGGTCTGGACCGGTCTTCGAACAAACAGCGCAAACTGCGACGAACTGCAAAAACAGACCTCTTCCAAGGCCCATTGATGCTTTGCTTCCTCCATTCTTTCCCATTGCCGGGCGAACCACGGGATCGACTGGATCTCCGCCAAAAGCTCCTCGGTGGTACGGGTGCTCTCCAACGGTTCCTCCCAGCTGGCATCCGGCAGCTCCCCTTGACGGACCTATGGGCATAAAGGGTTAAGACAACGAACGGAACAAGACAAGTCGAAGGGGTGGGGGGAACAATTGTTGACATGTGTAATATCATGCTCCGTCCGACAAAGCTCACGGCGCAGCAACTTGTACCGGTTCCGCACGTCCGCAGTCGACAGATCCTCCAGCGGGGGCGTGAGGAGGTCGAGCAACCGCTTCGCTGGGAACTGATGGGGACGGGGGGCGCCGGTTGCGCCGGTCACGGGGTTGCGACGGGGGTTGGATCGGAGTGAGCGGGAGGGGCTGGAGTCGCACGGCGGGGAGTAGGGGTCGTAGTCGGGTTCCCGGGGTTCTTGCTTCACCCCACATCCTCGGCACTTCGCGATGTTGCGCAAGAGGTCCTCTGCAGAAAAACAACACAAAAGGGTGTAAACTGGTCGAACCGGTCGGACCGCGCAGTTTAGCGCATTTTATGCAGTTTGTTCAAACACCGGTCCAGACCGGTCCAGTCCGGTCTTTACACGAAGTGAAATGAACGGTTCGGTCCGGTCGGTTCGATCAGTTCGTGTCATTTTATGCGGTTGACGCAGAAAGTGCAAACCTGAATAATCCTTGTACTTGTAGGCTTCGGTGCGGAGCGTGGACACCACTTTCGTCGGCGCGGGGATGTACTCGCTGCGCAGAAAGAAGTGCCACCTCAGCAGGTTGTTGGGGACCTCCAGCAGCAATCTCAGCGCGGCCGCCAATTGCTTCTTGGCGTGGACGTTGCTCCTGAGGCAGAGCTTGACATGGGTCCCCACGGAGTCAATCGAAACCCCGTATTGTTCCAACCCATTGTTGACCCGAACCACCTCCCTGTTGGCGAGGGTGTCGTCGTCCTCCTGTGACCCTTGCGCCTTCCGCCGCCTTTTGGGTTCCCGCCTCCCATGGGGGTCTTCCTCGATCCTCGCTATCCGCCTCCTGGAAGAACTCTTGTGCCAAACTTTTCTTGCGCCTACCCTTCCCCTTGTCCTATTTCTTTGGTTTCTCCTCCTCTTCGCTCGACGGCTCCTCATCTACAATCCCTGGGGTGTCCCACAGTAAGGGGGTCATATACCAGCTTGATCATAATGGTTTTGCCCGACTTTTGCCCCCTTTGTGGTTTTGATACGATGTGACGTGGGTCAAACCGCATTCGTCACACCCGAATTGAGGGGGTATAGGGAGTGATACACCATCTCCCACAAAAAGTGCTCCATAGTAAGGCAGGTTCACATTAGGACACCTTACTATGCACCCCCTTACTGTGGGACACCCCACCCTCCTCGCCCTCGGGCTCGTCATCCTCCTCCCCCTCATCACCATCCTCCTCATCACCTTCGTCCACATCCAAAGGCCGTTTGGACCTCTCTGCCCGACTCCCAGATGCCCGCTGTTGCACCCTCTCCTTGGGGGTCTTTGCCTTGGCACCTCCCTTCTCAATCAACCAACTCCCCACAACCGTCTCAACGTCAAACACCACATCCCCTTTGTTTTGTTGCCTCTTGACGTTTCCGTTTTTGTCTTCGGTGTATTCCTTGGTGTTTGTGAGTGTCACCTTCCCTTTTTCCACCTTGGACACCAACCCACTGAAACGGGCTCCGTGCGAGCCCTTCTTCAAGAAAACGACCCATTGCCCTCTCTCGATGTTCTTGAAGGCGTGGGGGACCACCTTATCATCCTTGGTGGCATGGGGGAGGGCTTGACCGGGACCTTCCACAAGCATGGCAAGGAAGAAACTAAAGCAAAAAGGTGGAAAAACATGTTGAACACTAGAAAAAAGCACAAACTGCACGAACTGCACGAACCGGTCGGACCGGCCCGTTCATTTCAGTTTAGATGAAGACCGGTCCGGACCGGTCTGGACCGGTCTGCGTACCAACTGCGCGAAATGTCATAAACGGATTGTGCTACACGACAAAGCCTATTAAACCATCATGGTGGCCTAAGGTCCTTTGGGGAGTATGCATACACAAGCATGGCAAAGCAGGGAGACTGCAAGACACCTGCACCATCATAAACTGCAGTGTGGTTGTCCAAGTAGTTGGGCCGCTCGGTTCATACTAGTTGACACGGAGACCGGTCTGGACCGGTGCAGACCGGTCTCTGGACGAACTGCATAAGGTGATCTGTCACAATGGCTCTACATTTACATGACCATCATGCAATGTTAAGGTGTTGTAATACCCTGAGAACCCTAGGGAAACATCCATGCAACATGCGGAGCAGGTGGTATGTGTGTGCACGCTCTGTAGGTGTGTCGTATGTGCATGTTGTGTGAAGTGTGGTGAGCTGCGCAAACTGATCGGACCGCCTAGTTCGTTTGAGTTGGTACAAAGACCGGTCTAGACCGGTCTTGTGGTCTGCCAAACTGGTCTAAATGCAAAACTCTAAACCTTCATTAAATCATCAAAAAACACCAAAACCACAAGGTCCGCCACATGCAAATACCCCTGACCCAACCCTTCACACAAAAATCACACTTTGCACAAAAATCCAGACCAGACAAGACCGTTGTGCTAGTAGCCAAAGGAATATAAGGTGATCTTATTGCTGGACAAACCCACCTCTGGAAAGCCTGGGCAACCTCTGGAGCCTGCAATGCACCCTCTTCAAACATTGTGCCATACATGTCCCCCAGTCTAAGTAGTATGTACATGGCAACCACTGCTGTGTGCATCCTCATGTCACCCCCAAGGAGGGGGGCCAGGTCCTCCCAAACCTTTAGAAGGCACCAAGTCTCTTCCCCATCTGGCTCTGCCGTCCCTTGCAGTGCTATGTGACAACCAGACCTGTGAAGAATAGCCTGAACAGAGACCCTAGTACTGGGACGCACAGACTTGGCCAATCTGCGTACCAAGGCAGTGGTGACCTGCCTCCCTACAAAAATCAGAAGGTGCAGAACACATGGTATAAGGTGACGCCGCCTCAGAGGCACCTTCAACCACCTGCTCTGGACAACACCAAATATATCCATGGGCCTGCACTTGGCCCCAGGTGCAATAAGCCCTAGCAACTGCTCATCTCGCTCGGTGGTTCTATCCACATCCTGTTGCAACCACGTTGCACTGGACTTGCACCACGTCATGTAACTGAACAGACTACCTGCCATCCAATGTGTAGTGACACCCGACAACCGACGCAGCCAAGGGCTATCCCCACCGCAGAAAATCCTGCAGCGTCTGGATGCACCCCGGATGGGAACCACACCACTGTCAAGGGCACTCTGCCGAAAAGCAAGATTGTTAGCCCAGACCTGGGACAACACAGAGGTGGACTTCTCACCACAAAGGGCGACGTTAACAGTCCAGTGGTAGGACAACGTCCTTGCCAAGTGACCATGGTTGGCAAAAGAAATGGACATATGGCACCACGATTTCCCCCCACAAGGCAACCCATCCCCCCTCACAATGATCCACAGCTCTCCTTGGCACTCCCTGGGGTATTGGAGGTTAGAAACAATGGAATCAAAGGAAAATATATAGTCAAAAAAGTGCTGCAGGGGCCACTGCGAAAAGACTGTCACAGTGACCCCATCTGTGTGCACGGCAACCTGTAAATGCTGCCTACTTGCAAGCTGGTTCCATTCTGTGGCGAAACTAGCATAGGACGGGAGAGAAAAAAGGTGTGTGGGGACCTTACTTCTCGTCCAAGTAATCAAATCTTTGTACCTGAGTAAAATAGCGCGCGCAACATCAGGACGTAGCGCGCGCAGAAGTCAACGAAGCGCGTGCTATGAGCGGAAGTGCGCGCAATGTCACATGCAAAGCGCGCGCAATAATACCTTCTTCTTGGAATCTTCAGGAGCAGGACCAAGTCCACCACCGACAGGGGTGTGACGGCGTTGGCAGCCTCGGTTCTACGACGCTTCTTCTCTGCTTCAGACACGGGGACCCTTTTTTCCAACTTGGCCCACAAAGACCGTTGGACGGCAGACCCTGAGCAAAAAAACTCAACTAGGTCCGCCAAAAGGTCCTCGTTCTTCCACAGTGACCACCCATAGTGGGGGCCCAAAATGCTGGCAATCTTTCTTGCCATTGACAGCGTCACATGCGGTGCCCGAAGCATCTGAAACTTTAGAAAAATAGGCGTTTTTGCCCTGCTTATTAGGACACGGGGTTACAAACCCAAGACCCCGAGCCATAGCGCGCGCTATGCTGCGCGCTATAGTTTTGTAGTGCGCACTGAGCCATCGCGCGGCAATACCCTGTAGCGCGCACGCAGGGTAGCTTCACCAGGGCCACAGGGGTGTCCAAGGTGGACCAAGCACAATTCTCAAGAGAAGTCCAAGACACGGTGCGTGTGCTGTCGGGGCTGTAAACACCTCTGTGCACTGTGCGGAGAGCTACGGCATCGGCCCACTTCTTCAACAAGGCATGAGTGCCGGCATCAGTCATGGTGGCAGAAAAAGAGGGCCTGGGAGAGCAAGAAGCAACATAATATGGATTGGAATGGACACATATGGAGACATACATTGCAATCATGAGTGAAGTATGAGCCTAGATTGGTTTCAAGTGGTGTGCAATTGTTGGGCAAAGGCAAAGCATGCAACAAGATGGGCACCAAAGGCACAACAATGGAATTTTTCAACTTGAAACAACCACCTAGTGCAAACAAATACCCCCAGTATACGGCCGTATACTCTAAGTATACGGCCGTATACTCCAGAGTATACGGCCGTATACTGAGGTATTGGAGCCTTGAGTATACGGCCTGTATACCCCAAGAGCCCAAAATGGGGTATTTTCAAACACAACATTGATCATCACAATTGGCAAACTAGAGGTATTCCCCAACCCACCTATGCATGCATTGTGCATTATACATTCGTACCCACCTGTACATGCCACATACCCCTTTCTCCCAAAACCCCCTTTTTTACCCGTATACTCCCAGGTATTCCTGGTATGCCAGGTTATGCTCACCATACAGTCAAGTCTTAGTCACAACCTGTCAATTTTGTGGTGTGGTGCACTGGGACCTCATGGAAAAGGGTACCTTGTTGCACCCAAACTTGTAAACACCTAAAAGGTGTCTTGTAGTACCCATGGGGGGTTTTAAGGGGTCATGTGTCCTAAGGGGGCCCAAATGACCTATAGGGACTCTGCTTCCCAACCTTGTACTCCAAAAATGGGTACAACCCCTTGTTGCACCCTTGTTGCACCCCTTGTTGCGCAACAACCCCCCCTTGTTGCACCCCTTGTTGCACCCCCTTATCGCGCGATAACCCCCCTTGTTGCACCCCTTGTTGCACCCCTTGTTGCACCCTATGAAGCATGCACAAGACAACCACTTTGTGACATCTCTTGTCTACTGCAACCTGCGACGTCCTAGTAGGATTTCTCCTTTGTCTCTCTCCTCTGCCTCCTGTACCTTCCGTGCAAGCAACCCCATGTCCAGGTTATTCATATTTACAACATGGCCCATGGAGAGCCTAGATAACCTTGGCTTTAAGAGAGCCCATCCCTTACAACTGTTGTGTAGGTCCCTCTTGAAAGGGCTATTCCTTTTTTCACTTGGAATGCTTGAAAATATATATATATTCCTATATGCCTGTGCAAAATAAGGTGAGTGAGCACATGTCCAATGGACCCACGTGCTCACCTTCCACCCTAAGTCCCCCCATGCCTCGCGGAAGCGGTCCACCGCATTAGTGTACATGGCAACATCACTATCTGTAAAAAATTCTTTTTGCCTCCAAAACCTATGGATATGTGCAAAGTGGTGCAAGAGGGTACGAAGGACCACCCATACCAAAGGCCCAGCAGGGGTCTCCACATTCCCCATACGTGCCTTGGCAATGGTGACAATGTTGTCTGCCCATTGGGGGTTGGCCATGAAGGCATTGGCACTTGTAAGGTCAAAACTTCCCTCTTTGGCCCGCCTTGGTGCAATCCTCTCTGCCTCTGGGATCCCCTTGCAAAATTCTTTGATCTCGTGCATCTCCCCGTCTAGCTCACGCACCCCAACATGGATCCCTCTTTGGTGGAACTCCCCCCTTAGCCTTTTCACGAGGATGCACAGGATTCTACATGTTGCGTGCACGTAGTCACCTACTCTCCCCCCGGTTGGGATGCACCTGAGGTAAGTACCCCACCTCACCCCCCCCTTCATGTCTCCTACAAAAAATGCTAGGCCATTATCTTCCTCACAAATCCAACACTTGGATTTGGAGGAGGGGTTCCCGGCATGCATATTTTTCCCATCCCCCGTGATGACACACTTGAACCCTAGTGTTTTCCCTTCCCACACAATGTCACAGTTGTGACACAAATCCTGCACCTGACCATTGAGGTCATGTGCCTTGTGCATGGCTAGCATGAAATGTGCGTCATCACCCCCCCACATGGCCCACCAAATTGGCCATAGGTTAGGAGCCTCTGCATCACTTGGTTGTTGCCAACAGTGGACAGAAATGTCACACCGCGTTGCTGATGCTTTCCATAAAGGGGTGGCATCAGCCGACAACACCACAATGATGTCTGGGCCATGGGTCTTAAATGTTTTGGCAGCTTGCGACAAACTAATTTGGTGGTTGACAACCTCAGCAAGCTTGTTGCTCGCTGAGGCCCGAGGTGCACCTGTCTCAGACACAACAGCCCTAGTGGTACACCAATAGGGTGTGTGCTGTTGTCGTGCTGCGTTCAAATCTTTTTTCCTACAAGCCCTTGGCAACCTATACATTTGCCTGATACTTAAACGCATTCCACGGACTAGTCTGACAACCCTTAAGGCCTCCTTCTCTTCCACTGTGGCATTACTGTCATCCTTCACACTGGCGCACCCCCCACGGAGATGTACAACTCCTTGATATGTCATCCGAACTTGTACTTCTCCGTCTTGTAATAGTGACCTAAGAATCTGCTCAGCCATTTTCAAACGTTTCTGTTGTTGCTTCCGGGAGACTTTCTTCAGTGGCTGCATGCGTAAGCCTTCGAGGGTTGAACAGCACTTCTGGATGGCAGTTGATGCCTTGACTTTCATTTTGAAAATGCTGCGATTTGGAGTAACAGTGGTGCAACAAGGGGGTGCAAAAAGGTACCTGATCACGCACCTTGTTGCGCAACAAGGGGGTGCAACAAGGTACCTTATCGCGCACCTTATCGCGCGATAAGGGGGCGCGACAAGGTACCTTATCGCGCACCTTATCGCGCGATAAGGCGCGCGATAAGGTACCTTGTTGCACCCCTTATCGCGCAAACACAAAAGGTCCCATTAGCATCATTTAAATTGCCATGACAATTGGCAATTGCAAACACGGCAAAGACAAAGGTCAACTGGCAATTAGTTGCAATCAGGTGATCCGCAGTGCCACCCGCCGCAAGGCTGTCCACAAGGTGCAAACCCACGTGCCATAAGTTCCTCACGCTCCTGTAATGAGGCTCTGCTTACATCTGCACCATTGTACAAAACAATGGACCACCTGTCTCCTTCCCAATCCCACGGCCTGTGTAGGGCCCCGCTGTTGAAAACCAACCCTTTGCACGCGGAGCACGCAACCCCTTGGACCTCTCGACCCAAGTGGTTCACCACTTGCACCACCTCTCTAGTGGTCTTACATTTGGGTGCCCACAGCTTGCCACCACACTCCATCCACAACCCACCACCACGGAAGTCACCAAGTTCAACCACAGCACTGAGAGGTGTGCCATCACGTGGGTGTGAATGAGGTACCATGGGCTGCTGACCCGTGTAGTGTGCCACTTGCACAGTGCACCAATGAAACCAACTTGGGAGGGTGGCCAAAGCCCATGCACGCACCAAATGCAAAAAATGAATGGCATTTGGCTTCAATGTTGCCTTTAGAATGCGGGCCTCCTGCCATGTGGGCCCAATTCGGCCCCACCCGAATTGTGCAGTGTGGACTGGGGCACCAAACTTCTCCCCTCCCTTCAATTGCAAGGCCCGTGCAAACTGTAGCAACTCCTCCTCACTGGGGGTGGCATGCAACTCAGGCCGGACCCCTTAGGAGTCACTCCTGAGAAAAAGGAGGCTTAGATGGACTGGCAGGCCAAGAAGTTGAAGGCCTGGGCTGCTTTCGGGGCGTGGTGAGGTCAGCTGTTGACGCACGGGGGCTGTGCACATGGGTTCCCAAGGCTCCATTCAAATTATCCTGAAGGTTAGCCTTGTCTACCTCCAAACTCTCCACTCGCTCTCGCAAAGAATCCCTCTCACTTCTGAGCCGTGCAACCTCAGCACTACTTGCTGTCAATTTGTCCTGCGTTTCCTTGGAGGTTGCCTCTGCCTTTTCCTTTGCCTCCCGCAGCCTGTCGTGCCACACGGATGTGGGCAAAAGTGGTGGTTGCATCGAATGTTAGCTGCTCATCCGATGCCCTTACCGTGGCAGCTTGCAACACCAGCCCCGGTCCCACCACCCTTCGGGTCCCCAAAACCCGCCAATGTTGTTCCACCCAATCCCCAATGCACACTCCGGCTGCACCCAAAGCCTCCATGACCACCGGCAAGTCCCCACGGACCCAAGAGAAGGTCTGAGAACAAAGGAAGAGGGAAAAGTGGAATGGAAACCTACTAATACATTACAAAAGGGGGCGCGACAAGGGGGTGCAACAAGGGGTGCGATAAGGGGGTTATCGCGCGATAAGGGTGCGCGATAAGGGCGCGATAAGGGGTGTTATCGCGCGACAAGGGGCGCGACAAGGGGCGCGACAAGGGCGCAACAAGGGCGCAACAAGGGTGCGACAAGGGTAGTTCAGCACAAGCGAATTATAGGTTTCTGCTGCTGGCACTTGGATTTCTTATTAAAAGCAACATTTAAAATAAAAGATTCATCAGATTTAGCAGAAATTAAATTATGGTCTGGCGCCAAATGCGCTTTCAAATTCACGACCCTTTTCCATCAGCGCCTGTCGCGCGACACCAAATTTGGCTCAATCAATTTAATTTTATTTAATTTAATTAATTAATTAATTTAATTAATTTAATTTAATTTAAACCCAACCCTGAGTGAAGATGCCGCCAGGGGATTCAGAAGAAGGGTAGGCGAGCAAACGGAGCAACAACACACAGGAATACACTCCCTATTGCCGGCACCGGTGTTGCTGTGTGGCAGTGTGAAGTGAGCGAGCCTATAAATAACGATTCCAAATAACCTGTCGCGCAGTGTCCAGGTTCAGGACCAAGACTATAATCGGAAACACGCATTGGAGCTCGTTAGGGAATGTTTCACGGCATCTTATGTTCCTCGGGTAAAATAGGGGGGGTTGGGGGGTCCAACCATCCCTTGAGTAGCAATGTTTTACCCGGTGCCACGCATTTTTGCATGGTTGCCGCGCAGTTTTGAGTAACAAGGAGAGGGGGGTAGGGGGACAAGGTCTGATGTTATCTGAGTAACGTTGCGTGCCGTGAAACCTTCCCTTACAAGTGCACATGAATGCGGTCGTAGGAACCTTTTTTCCATCATGTATCGTGCAAACGCTGTCACGACCATACAAGTTTAAGCCTGTTTGGGGTTGTTTCGTAGTCCCACTTTCATCTCGCAAAGGGGGGCTATCAAGACCCACTACGTTCGAGGACGTCTAACCGCGCAATGAGACGGGAAAAATTATTCTTACCTCCTCAAGCCCCACAATACTCTGGCACGACCTTTCTAATGGTTGGTGCCCGCTTGGTGGGGGGGGTTGGCAGTTGTCAAGGAGTGCCGCCCGATTCCGTGGAGCGAGTGCAGCCGGATTGTGTCCAGGGAGAATGCTTCTGCGCACCTTGGTAGGCAGAGTGAGCAGCATCAGTTTGTAATATTCTTGCATCCTGAAACTTTAGACAGCACCTGTTCATCCGATCAGCCCGAGTCTGTCAAGGGAGTGCCGCCAAAGTCTGTGGAGGGAGTGCAGCCAAATTCCGTCGAGCTAGTGCAGCCGCATTGTGTCGAGTAAGTTCGGCAGATGCTTCACAGCACGCTTTAGGCCTTGGTTGTCCCAGTGGTCATGCCTCAGATGTGGAAAACTTCGAGACGAATGCATAATTTCGGCGATTTCAGGCTTTTTTTGCCTGTTTGGGGACGGTCACTATCACGGTGAGTCAAATGGGCGTTGATCCATTTCGATTTCGAAAATTCGATTACTGTGGCATGGGACACCACACTTCTAATAGTTCTTGGCGACAACTATCTATTGATTCCAAAATTGCTAGCCCTCCGCGAATTTGCATTCCGAACCCTTTATGTCCTGGGACGATCAATCCTGCTGTCGCCGCCGCGCGTGCAGACGTCGAATATAGCGGTCATATGAACCACCAGCATCAGGCAGTAAACACTCAGATGGGTCTACCGCCGCCGGCTGCGGACCGCACTGCTTGCCACTGCGCCCAACGGATCCACATTGGACTTATATCCTAGTAAGTTAGCGGTGCAGGCAGCCTACGCGATTGCCCAGCGGATATGAACCGACGGCTCACCCTTCTGAGGTGGATACCCATGGTATTTGGCCGGGGGGACATCCGTGGAAGCTGCGCATTTCAGGATGTTGTTTTTATCATTGCTAAATTCCTTGCACAACTTGAACAAATTGTTACCGGGGTGATCAAGCAGGAGGTACGGTGCACTTCGCATTTATTTTGCGAGGTGCTTAGGTGATCAGAAAGGATGCTGGAAGAAGATAGAGGACACTTCTTGCGGGTGCTGCCAGCTGCTCAGGTATGCACTTCTCCCAGGGCTTGCGGTGCATGATTGAGGTGTGGCGCACTTCTTGCGGGTGTTGCTGGCCGCCTGGGTATGCACTTCTCCTAGGTCATATGAACCACCAGCATCAGGTAGTAAACACTCAGATGGGGCTACCGCCGCCGGCAGCGCACCGCACTGCTTGCCACTGCGCCCAACAGATCCACATTGGACTATATCCTAGTATGTAAGCGGTGCAAGCAGCCTACGCGATTGCCCAGCGGATATGAACCGACGGCTCACCTTTCTGAGGAGGATACCTATGGTATGTGGCCGGGGGGACATCCGTGGAAGGTGCGCATTTCAGGATGTTCTTTTTATATCCTTACTAGATTCCCTGCACAACTTGAACAAACTGTTATCCCCAGAAAATGTAGATGGGCATAAATGGCATGGGTTTCCCATGAGCAAGGCACACGGGTGTACTGTGTTTTCAACTGTAAACATTGTCACACTTTGTGAGTGTCTATTTTCTTCCAATACACACCCGTATCCGCAGCTGGATGGAGATACGTTTTGAGAGTCTATTTTATTTTAGTACACATGTCCGCAGCTGGATGGATACACTTTCAAAGTGTCTATTTTATTTTGGTACACACCCGTATCCGCAGCCGGATGCGGACACTTTTTATGTGTCTATTTCATTTCGGTACACATGTCCGCAACTGGATGGATACACTTTCTGAGTGTCTATTTTATTTACATACATACATACATGCCTGCATCCACAGCGGGATGGATACACTTTCTGAGTGTCTATTTTATCTTGTACCCATAGCGGGATGGATACACTTTCTCGGTGTCTATTTTCTCTCGGTACATACCTACCCTACTGGTACCTGATACCATCTGCCTTGGTGATACCAAATACAATCCACAAACTGAAACATACCCTAAGCCATGATGCGAGTAATGGCCATGGGTGGTGTAGGAAAACACCATTGATTGATGATGGGCTTGCTTGTGCTTTCCCCAACCTTCTCCTAACCCCCCCCCCAACCCTATCCCACCTGTCTCCCACTCTGTGCCAACCCTCTTCCACCTTCTTACAACCCTCTCCCAACCCTCTCCCAACCCTCTGCCGGCCTGTCGCAACCTAAGGAGCCACAAGTTGTGGTTGAGTTTTAAGGAGCAAGCTAAACACGCCCATGTAGCATCACTCACAATGCACACACCGACACCATTGTGCATATCATCTACACTACCCGTACAACCTACATTGCGCACACCGCCCACACTGCCTACACCATCTGCATTGTCCTTAATGGACACACCAATAACACTGCCCGCACAACTCGCGATTCGTCTATTTTTCTTCCACAACCTCACGGCTTAGACATTAAGGAAATCGGGTTTTTCAGGATTATTCGAAAATTTTTACTAAAAGGAACACAGAGGAATACGCTCTCTATTGCCGGCACCGGTGTTGCTGTGTGGCAGTGTGGAGTGAGCGAACCTATAAATAACAATTCCAAATAACCTGTCGCACAGTGTCGAGGACCAAGACTATAATCGGAAACGCACATTGGAGCTCGTTATAAGTGCACATGAATGCGGTCGTAGGAACCTTTTTTCCATCATGTATCGTGCAAACGCTGTCACGACCATACAAGTTTAAGCCCGTTTGGGGTTGTTTCGTAGTCCCACTTTCATCTCGCAAAGGGGGGCTATCAAGACCCACTACGTTCGAGGACGTCTAACCGCGCAATGTAATCTTATTCTTACCTCCTCAAGCCCCACAAGACTCTGGCACGACCTTTCTAATGGTTGGTGCCCGCTTGGTGGGGGGGGGTTATGGCTATTTGAGAATGCTTGCTCTCTGTGCCTTCGCTGCGTGTTGCACCTTGGTCCCCAATTGCCTTCGCTTCCAAGGGGCCCAGATTGCATTGCTACCGAAAACCGGGCGAAGCACGAAATCCTTGTGCCAATACGAATTCTTTGCGCATCCGCTTCACATAGGGGTATTGTGGATTCACTAGGCCAGAGGTTATTTACGGGGTCCTTTTCGATGTCGAATACGTCAAATGAACCCCTACATCGAGAACTTAATACGGATTAGGTGAGCGTGATTGCTAACACAGAGGCACTCTTCTGTTTCGCAAGATGGTCCGCTAATGTCAAAAATATTGCAGCATGGCAACAAAATCCAAGCTCGGTCGGGCGAGAAGTAACAGCATTCCGCCGTCTCGAAATACTGAAGTTGATGATGGGGTTCGCAACTCCAATGGGACTGCGCCTCAACCTTGGGGCTTGTTTGGGCCAAGGTCGGGGCCACCAAAGAACACCAGCGTGAGGTCCTATCCACTTCTTTCGTTTGCCCTGGTGCCCTGCCCCTCTTCTTTCTTTGACAACTTGTGTTCGGCAAATAGTCACGAGGTCATACGGCGGCGGCTCCAAACTTGCCTTGGACTTTCGACCAACGAAAAAGAAATCGGGAAAGAGGCACACCTTTACGAAATTTGCTCCCCACCGGATTCAACCTTTACCCTTTGGCGTTGGTCTTGTTAGGTTGCACCCGGAGAATGTAAGAGGGGTTGACCTAGAGGACTAGTACAAGTGTGGTACAATGCTCAAAAAAAAAATAGATTCTCACCTATGGGGGCGCAAGACGCAACGGGAGAAGGTTTTGGACATTCGACGACAGCTATGCGCTTCGCCTCCGTTCCACCCTTTCCGCAATTTCGTTTCCTTCGTCGCGTTCTTAGCATGAAGCAAAACCCCGTGGCGCAAGAAAACCCCAACTCCACCGAACGGACGCCACCTACGAGTCCCCCGAAGGACACGGGCGATGCAACACAAAAGGATGCCGTGATCCAAGAGCTTTTACAGGTGCCATAGGTGCCATAAGTCTCGTGATTCGTCCGGTAGTGAGCATTCTCCGGGCGCGTTGGCGGGTCGCCATCATTTCGAATCGTGTCGTGCCATGCTCGTAGCATTGGTTGAGCCATCCCGAAGCCATTTAAAACCAATCCTGCGCTTGCTTGCAAACTTGCTCCACAAAAATAATGTCCACGCGGACCATGGCACTGATGGTTTCTTTTCAACATGTTGTTTTTCTTTTTGGATGATTCGTTTTAGAGCGGTTAGGCCTCAATTATCAATAGTACGTTGTCACCGGTTGCCCCAAAGGGTGTCTAAAATCTTCCATTCGATGATTGTGTGAGAATTTTCACAACCTAGACCATTTGTCACCCCTTTTTGTGATGAACTTTGGGAAGAGGTCATGATGGATAGCCTCTGAACTTATTGAACGTACTTTCTTGTTTGTTTGTGAAACAAGATGGCACCGGCCCTCGCTTTTTTGAAATCCAAAAGCAGTTTTGCTCTCCAAGATCTCAAATGCGGCACACACGGAGCGGCGGTCACAAAACCCTCAAAGTGTCAATCATGGAAGAGAGTACCAGGTTTTGGCAAAACATTTTGCCCTCATCAACTCCAAAGTAGCACAATCAGAGTAGCCCTTCGTGGGCATAAAATGCGTCCACCTATGCCAATCTCTTGGCCCGAACACGGTTCGTGATGTGCAAGGTCAATTCCCCTTGCTCGGGAGCGGCTAGTGTGCGTGTGAAACGGATGCTCATGCTTGAGTTGGACAACATGTGCAGCGCAATGCAATGTAGTGGCCAAAGCAAAGCCTCAACAACCCAAGAAGGCATGGTTCATCAATTTTTTTCCATGGTTCTTCTCTTTTTTTCTTCTTTCGTGGATTGCAGGACAAAGCTTTTTGCCCGACATGTGGTTGTGTGTGTTTGCGTGGACACGTGCATGCTCGTGTATTTGTGAGCAGTTTGCACTCGTTTCCCCCCACCACCGCCACAATTCGCGTCGTCATGCTGTGATGTTCCGATTCGATTGAATTTCTTGCGGCAAATAGAAGTTATGCATGAGGCAATGAAAGGCGTGTGGGTGTTGTGGGCGGTGCATAATTGATGAGGGCTACAGGGCGTTCTAAGACATGGTTGTGTGTGCATGATTGATGAGGGCAGCAAGGTGTACGTGGTTGTGTGCAAGCTCATGATGGGACACCATCCTATGACCGGCCACTCACAATTTTGCTTTGTTTTGTCGTGCTCACTTGCTCGTGACCTTTGGGGCGTTTGAGTTCATTGGGCACATGTTATCACGGCAGGTTTGTGTTGTGTGAAAAACAAAGGTAGGAAGCACTGTCCCTCCCTGTGTCCCTACGACAACGGCAATAGGGCACACACATAATCCGCAAGGTTCTTTGCCCACAGAGTGTTTACTAAAATTTTGAGGCCATCGTTCAAGGGTGTGGTTTTCAATCGTACCGTTGGGCATGGTAGTGGATGCCCCTCCGGGTACGGCTCCGTGATTTCGGCTAATGAACGAAGTCCCGTTGCACGAAGCAAACTATGGTACACGCGGGGTGTATCAAAGGGACGGCTTGGGTGGGCATTTGTGTGGTACTTTACTATCTCCTGATTGCAACTAGTTTTGGCGAGAATCGAACACCTCTATGTTGTAGATTACATGCTTTTCTAAGGTGTTGAGCCTCGGCACGCTTGCATTGTGTGGCACAATAGGGCTATGTCGTCGTGTGTTGAGGTGTGTCGTGGTGTGTTGTGTGGTGTTGTGTTGTAATTGTGTTGTGGTGTGTTGTGGTGTGTTGTGGTGTGTTGTGTTGTGTTGTGTTGTGTTGTGTCGTGTTGTGTTGTGTTGTGTTGTGTTGTGTTGTGTTGTGTTGTGTTGTGTTGTGTTGTGTTGTGTTGTGCTTACGCCCGCATTTCGTACACACCGGAGCTTACCCAGCCACGGCGGGGGGGGGAGGGGGGGGGGAGGGGGGGGGGGCTCGGGCCGTGCCGTGCCACGGTGCCGCCACATAGGGTGTGTCGTGTCACACGGGGCCGCCACTGTGTCGTGTTGTGTGAGGGTGATCGGCACTTGCGTCACCTGTGTCACCTGTGCCGGCGGTGCCACCATGACACGGAGGGGGGGGAGGGGGGGGGGGGGGGGGGCATCGGAAAGTGTGCCGCGGCACGTGCCATGACATGGGTAAGCTCCACCACAACGCAACACAACACCATGCAACGGAACACAAAGCAAACACAACACAACGGCATAGCACAACCAAAAGTGACACAGCACAAAACCAAACGTAACATAACACGAAACCAACACAATAGTGAGGGGGCATTTTGAAGTGGGGTTCACATGGACCAACCCTCCCCAACCCCCTCTATGTTATAACGATGTTCAGCTTTGTCCCGGTGCTGCTGCGTGCTTGCTAGCTCACCCCACCTCCCCGATACAGCCTCTCTATTGTGTTGAAACAACCCCAACACGGGTGAAAAATACCTACCCCCTTGCTCATTCATGCGAAGTTTTCGCCAAATCAATCATCCTTGGATTGTGGACGGTCTCCGTACATCTCTACTTCGCTGACATCCGGTTTGCCCGAGATCAAATGATCGCCTGTTGGTTACGCTATATCTCTTCAAATGCATTTGGGAGCAGTTTTCCTCTATGCGTATTCTTGCACGCCCGCTGTCACTTCACAGGCGTGTTCGTGTTGTATCCTTGAAGTGTGGTTGTAGGACCCCACCCAAACCTTGTCCCAAAACGGTGATCGCTTTGGTGTGCCTTTATGATGGTTGAGCCTCTTGTGCCTTGCTAGATTGCATGTACTAGCATTTGCCTTCCTCGTCTTTGTAGTGTGATGTGCTTTTGACCCTATTGTCAGCCTTTCTCTCACTTGCACCATTCCTGTGCAGGAGTTAGAGGATGAGCGTGAGCACAACCGTTTGCTTGCCGAATCCCTACCTATGTTGCAAGCTTCCATAAAGAAAGAAGTGGACCAAGCCGACGTTTTGGCCACGGAAAATGCGAATTTGCGGAGCGAAGTTGCATCCCTCACGCAAAAGCAAGAGCAATTGCAAAGGGAAAATGCTGCGTTGGAGAAGGAGCTAGATATTATCACTATGAAGAAAGCCCAACTCGAGGAGGCGTTGGGTCCAGAACACAAGGTTTGATGTTTTCTCGAGGGGGTGTGGAGTGAATTTCGCCTGTGTCGGGGAGTCAAAGCCGTCGAGGTGATTAGTGACACCGATTTGACAAATCTTAGCCGCTCAGGCGATGCAAAGCTTGGCTTGCGCAGTGCGTGGAATGAATATCAAAGAGCACGAGTGTGTAGCCATTGCAAACAATGGGTTTCCCGTTCCGATCACACGCAATTTGGTTGTGCCCATCTTGGTAGTAGCAATGGAACTAGCGCCAACTATGGCAAATCTTTCGCCGGTCATGTGCGGTCATGGAAAATTTCTTTAGGGATGCATTGAACCAATGAAAATGAAACGATGAACTAGTCCCCCCCAACCCCACCCAACTCACAACCCCCGTCCTCGCCGCCACCTCCCCCGTCCTCCCCACCACCTCCCCTGTCCCCCCAACCTCCCCCGTCCTCCCCGCCACCTCCCCATCTTGCGGGTGCTGCAACATCGTGGACAGTTGCGTCCACGCAAGCTTCGCTGCAAGGGCAACGACAATAAAAAGGCTTTGTGCACGGTGGGGGGGGGGGGGGGGGGTGTCGTTCGAGCTCCCTGAAGGAGGGTTGCCAGTCCCAGGCGAGTCTAAAAAGTCTAATGATGACTCACCACCTACGCCGCAAAGTGGCCCGAAAGAATTTGTTTTCAAAAAAATTTACCCTGTTATACTTACCTCAAAATCATCAGCGCATTGTGGGGATCATTTTGAGCCATATGTGTTGGGGTGCCTCAGGAACCCCCCCCCCCCCCCAACCCGCGGCCTTCTTCTGTGTAGACTCGACATGGAGAAGTGAAACAGGGCAAGTCCGGGGGCTCCGTTAGCACAACAGACCAAGGCAAAGGAAAGGTAAGGAGTGGTGAGAGGCCGATGGGCACCACGGCCTATGGAGGGAAAGGCCAAGGGAAAGGAAAGGGAAGTAGAGAGGGAAGAATAGGGCAAGGAGGAAGAGGAAGGACACAGGGTGAGAGGTCGGTGGGCACCACCGCCTATGGAGGTAAAGGGTGCAAGGGAAGGGCAGCGAATGGCCATCGGCCAGTAGGCGCCGCCAGCTGCAGACAAGAACAATACACCATGGCGTCATGCCAAACCCCCCCCCAACCCCCCCCCCACGCCCCACCAAGACCCTGGGGCAGGTGACCTTGACGTGGTGTGGGGGCCCGACAGTCATTACTGCGTGAACAGGCCGGAAAAGGGGAGCTCACAGTCAGAACAATCAAAACCCCTGATATATAATATGCACACCCTTGTAGGATGAGACACTCAACAGATGGCAGTACAAGCACAAGAGGGGCATGGGTCCACTATTACCAATGTCTTTCGGGGGGGGGGGGGGGGCAGAAGAAAATGCATATCATCCCCGAAAGATGTTGATAATATGTTACGCAGTGGAACCGCCAAACCCATGTTTTTCACCCTCAGGGAGTGTATACCGACCCCAATAGATACATGTAGGTGTAAAAACACAAGTCAAGAAACAAGAGCAGGCCAGAGCAGCAAGGCATTGAGTGTAAACACGTGCAGTCAATCACAAGTCACATGCCAGAGTGGCTCGGTGTTCAAATTTGAACATAACCCATGGGGCCACCCCCATGGGAGAGTGCAGCAAAAACTGTACAACAACCTCCACAGCAATCAGCACAACCCCAGTACGCCGCCAACTACTAGGCTCCGCTATCGCAGAAACAACACCTCAAGGAACACAGGCCGCAACGGCCATCAGAAAGCATTGACACGAAGCAGCACGCAAAGGGAAGGGGTCCATAAAGAAACAGCAACCCAACGGAATGTCACACAGGGGGGCAAAGCAACGGCACCGGCAGGTATGTTTGAACCGCATTATATTTTGTGCTAGGTCCCAGAGGCGTCCACCCAACAGCCAGCCACTGCACTGCAGTGCCAAAGGCTGCAGGTGGTGCTCGAGGCGGAGCGGCAGGCGAACATGGCACTGCACAATCAGATCCAGGCACTTGAGGAACAGCTCCAAGCGGCGGCCAAGGAGCGGGAAAACTGGGCATTCGAGCGCGAGGCGCTGCTGGATGACGTGGTGCGTCTGGAGCAGTCGAGCAAACAGGGCGGGTCCGAGCCAGAGAAAGAGGTGGCGCAGCTACGCATGGAGCGGGGCAAAATGGAAGAGGAAATGCAGATGATGCGGCAGGTGTGGGCCTTATTTCAAAATATCTGGTGGTTGTGGTTTTTTTTGGGGGGGGGGGGGGTGATCGTCTTTCACGGGTGTAGGGTGTACGGTCCCCCACTTCGTTCCCTACTCACACTCACCTCTTTTGTGCGCTTGCTCCCCACGCTCACGGGCGGAAAGAGCGTTCTTGCACTAATGCTAATGTTGGAAATGATCAAGGCACGGCAAAGTATGTGGAAGAACCCGCTACTGACCGCCAGCACATTACACATGAAGCACACCAGTGGACAGGATGAGATGGGAAGCGTGCTGCTACGGGCCTGCAAGCCTCATTTCGCATGGTGTTGTGTCGTGGAGTGTAGGTTGCATTGAGTCAAGTCTAAATCGGCGCACGAGACACATGACAGGCGCTGTAGAAGCAACATATTTGGCACACATTTTGCTGGTGAGCATCTCAATTTGCATTTTAGCATACTCCCGCTTGTCATTGGGCATACATTGTTGATATTGCGCCGTGTAGTGCCACTAGCCTTGTTGTTCATTGCATTGGCTATTGGCACGTGACTAGTTGCGCGTGCACCCCCTTGCATTCTCACATTCTTCAACTTGGTGGACTCTCAGTGATTTTGTTGTTTCATTCTTGGTCTCCGCACCTATGTCTTGGATGGAGAGCAATGTCCGTTTTCTTCATGGCCATATTTTTGTGTTGGCCTACGCTGCGGGTTTTGGCTCCGCCCTCCTCTTGTCTTAAGGCTCGGATGATTTTTTTGTCACGAGTGAGCTGTTTTGTGGCATCTTGTGTGGCATCCTTGATTTGCCCTCTGGTGGGCACATCGAGCTGGTTGCGCTCGCTGCATTTTGTTTAATTTGGTGCAACGGAAGGCGATTGCCACTTTTGCAGGGGTGGCACAAAAGGGTGCGAAATCGCTCAATTCTCACGCAAAAATCGACGCGGCAGTTTGAGCATGGCGTTGAATCGCCGGCACAAACTAGAGATTCGAGAGCGGATGGACGTTGCACAAAAGGGTGAGGAAAGAGGTATTGAGATTAAAAGTCTTGACTACCAATTTGTGGCATGGAGACGCCACTTGGTAACCCCCTTCTTCACCACAATCGCCTGCCGGCCCCCGCTTTGACCGAAACAGCTCGCACGGCCTCATTTCTCCAATTCCTCTTGCGTATTGATGCATAGTCGGCAAAGTTCCGTTCTCCGGCCCCCCACCCCACCCCCATTACCGACTGGGCTTTGGGGGGCAACTCGGGACCGCCCCCCCTATTTTGAGGGTGGGGAACTCAAAACAAAAAACAGGTCTTTCTAAGGGATTTGGATGGGTGGGGCTGGGTATTGAAGCGCGTGAAGGGGTAGGTAGGGATAAAAATGGGGTATGACGTCACTGCTGGCAGAATCCTCACCACCGCCCCCAAAATGGAGGAAATTAGGATGAAAACACCCTAAAATAGTGTCCCCTACCCCTAATATGGGTTGGTACACCATAGAAGTGTTGAAGGGTGAGGAAAATACCCCCATTGCTAAGTTGTGGGCTGTGCATTATTTTTGGCGCAAAAATGGCCATTTCTAGTACTCTGGTCAGGATATTACCAGCAGTGATGCCAAACCCTATTTTTTCAAGCCATTCCTAGGCCATGGTGGGGCCTGATAGCCGGCCCCCAACCCTCCAAAATTGCCCCAAAACATGTTTTTTTTTAATTTTCCAACCCATAAGGGAGGGCAACCCCAGAAGCATACCCGGTGGTGAGGGTGGGTGGGAAGGAGAACGGAACATCACCGCATGGTCTTATTTGTTCCTTAATACCGTCTCTCCCGTCTTCCTGCCTCACATACTCCTGTTTGTTCTCTCCTCTCGTCTTATTGCCACGTCTGCCTGCTCCCTGTTGTCCTCGCGCCTGTCTGCATTCCCTGCTCCCTCTCTTTGACTCTTTCTCATTGCTGGAGATCCATTTTTCTTCCCACTACGATACCTGCCTTGCCTCTCCCCTTCGTCTCTTTTTGCCTCCTGTCTGCTTCATGCTCATACTCTGTGTTGTTCTCTTCGTGTGTTCTAGAGTGTGGGCTTCCGGTGAGCAGGTGAGGGGCTGAAATTTGCACACGACGTGGTTTTGTCTCCGCTTTGTTGAGTGCGATTGCGACTGATCCTGCTGTTGGTGCGGGGTCACATTGCAAATGATGTATCGAATAAAGTCATGGAGACGGGGCTGAATAGAACCTGCAGTCGCCCGCCAATCTGAGCCGTTGTTGGTCGCTCATGTCCTCCCTGCGGCCCAGCCGTCCAGCCCATTTCTTAGTCCTTGAGTTCCCATCCGCTTGGCTGTTGTCAGCTTTGTTGATGCACGTGCTCGCTCAGCATTTGGATGAAGTCACAGAGCAGTGCAGTCTCATCCGTAAGCAGATGAAGCAGCAGGCGGAGGCCGGGCCCCCTTCCGACAGCGACTCTGGAGCTCGTAATGCCACGATGGTAGCACTGAAGAAGGAGATCGTGACCAGGTATAGAGCATAGGAGGAGGGAGAGCGGGGAGCTGGCACACTCAGTCGCAAGCACCTCAGAGTGGGGCGCACCGTATCCCGCCCCTGCAAGATCGCTCGCGCGGGCACGCCATACGCGAATTGGACGGGTGGCGTGCACCGCCGCATCGGTTGTGAACTGTCCGTGTTGGTTGGCCAACCCTGAATCTCGTGCGCCTCGAGGCGAGGGGGCACGTCTTAGCATTGTGGTACATGAGAACCCCCCCGCTCCATGGGGCCGTCCTGGGGCCGCAAGGCCCCTTGGGCGATGATTCGCACAGGGTTGCCGACTAATCACCCCCGAGCAATCACCCGCGAGCATCGCGAGGGGCCACTGACAACGTGACCTCCAAAGCCCGTGAAGAGGGCCGACCCGGCCGACCCTCTGTGAACCTGGCACGGAACAGGCTTTGGGGGACGTGTTTTCCTGCCCCCCCATGTGGGTCGGGCGGGCCGGGGGGGGGGGGGGGCAGAGTTCTCATTAGCCAGCTGTTGTCTGCCAGGGAAGATTGCTCAAACACTCTTTGGCGCATCGTGCGCGTTGCACGAGTGGAATCTTGCAGAATGAGAGTTTCAATTGTTTTGGACCATTCGGGTTCCCGATGATGGCCAAGTCTATGCAAACGCCCCCGAGTGCAGCAGGCATGACAAGGGCTCGCCGTGTTGGGTGGATTACCACCCATGGTCTCTGTTCAGAGCTCGGGAGGGCGAAAAATGGCGGTGCAACATCTTGAAGGAGCAGGATCGTCGCTTCATGGTCGAACAGAAAGTATTGCAGCTGCAGCGAGGGCTTGCCGCTGCCACTGAGGCGGCAAAAAGCCACACGGCTCATGCCGAGGCCATACGAAAGGAGCTGGAGGAGCTGAAGGGGATGCGGCAGGAAATGGAGGGTTTGGGGCGAGAGTTGGCGGACTCCCGCCAGGCGGAGATCTTGTCTGCGGCGCAGTTGCAGGTGTTTCTGACTTGCACGTCCTTCTGATTCAGAGTTCTGCTCCAGCTGCGCCGTTTTCAGTGCGGTCCTCAATGGGGGAGCACCTGACGCGGTGCGCGCGCGGCGCGGAGATTTAGCCGTCTGGCCCGACCAATCGACAATTAAGTAGGGAGACCCCAAATTAGGGTGGTGGTTGCTCCCAAGGGGCCAGCTTATGTATTTTCACCTTGGGAGGTGCCGGATAGGGCAAGACGGAGGGATTTTTAGACAGGTCTGCACTCAAGGGTTTGCTCTCCATAGGGAGCACTTTGGGAGGGGGTAAAAGCCAACCCATTCCGGGTAAACCCGCCCTAAAAGTAGCGCGCCGTGCGCGTGCGGCCCAGATACTTCCCCAATGACCAGCTCAGTTTTGTTTTTGCGCTCGGGAACACTGTGGCTGTCGATCGCCCACTGCAGTTGATCTGCATACCCGAAGTTGCGCAGTCGCTTTACGTGACACGCTGCGGAATGCACAAACCCTGACCTTGGGGAAATATGTAGAACACCCGATGGTTTGCAAACCAATTTTTCCGAACCTTTTGCTTTTGCCCCCACCCCCACCCCCATAACTCCGCGAGTAGAGGATTCCCTCCTCAAAAGGCGAACACGTACGTACACCCGGAAGTACCAATCGGCATACCAATTCAGCCCCCCCCCCCTCTTCCCCAAGGCAAACCGACAAGTGCGTGGGCACAGGCGCCTAAGCGTCCCGCAGTTTTGCACAGCACCCACCCACGACATCTGATCCTCGACTCAGCCGGACTCCCATGCAAATCCGATTTGGGGCTCAGTAGGATTCCTCCCCACTCCGACAGGTCCGAGTCTCCGGACGCCAGCGGCTAGAGTGATGGGGAAAAGAGGTGACTTCGGATCGGACATAGCGCAAAGAATATTGTCACAGCGGTCCTTAAACCAGAAAAAAACCAGAATCCAACGCATCTACGACCTCTGAGAAACTCTAATCAACCAACTGCTGTTGATCAAACGCCAACGGCCACCCGCTGGCAGCCAAACCGCTCAACGGGCAATCGGTTGACAGCCAACGCCCCAGTGACCGAATTTTTCCTTGCGTTTGAAGGATTCGTATCAAGTACTTCCGCACTATGGTGTGGGCGTCGCCATGACTGAGTTGTGCGTGACACGAGGACGAAGGACTGTCGGCAATCGCCGTCTGGATGGGCCCCTCCACCATCCCCTTTGCCCCACCCTCTCACCTTCCAGAAGAACGCCTCCGCCCGCCTCCCTCTACTTCCGCAGCACCTGCAGCAACAACTGGAGAGCATGCAGGAAATGGTCAAGAGTGTGCAGACCGATCCGGGCGCAGACGCAGGCTGCGCCATGTGTAAGAAGCGCCTCGAGTCCATTCGGGATCTTTCACCTTCACCGGCGCTGCGGCGCGATACCTCGCCTTCCTCCTTCAGTTCCCCGGGGTCGAACACTCATTGCAAGAAATGCGGCGCGGCGTTGTATGCCACACGTCGCTTCTGCAGCGAGTGTGGCCACCAGGTCGGCCCACAGCATTTGATACGGATCCTTCACCTCCGCCCCACACCCTCGGCCTGCCGACCAGCACCAAGCCTTCTCTCAGTGCTGGGGGGGAGGGGCGGGTGGGTCGTTGAGAAATGGATGGCTAAGTGGCGAATTTTACTCTTTCCGGGCGGGGGGGGGGGGGTCAGAGGCCAAAAAAAAATTTTTGTGTTCCAAAAATCGACCTCCAATTTCGGGCCCGTGTGAGAAATTTCATTTTTTTCCTGAGGAAAATTTTCTGATGTGGTTGGGGGGCCGGGTCAGGCGGAGGAGCCCAGGCTGCCACATCGCCCCTCCCCCCAGATAACGCTAAGCCGTGGCCTGGAAATGGCTGCCTTTCTCCCCCTCCAGGGGGTGCAGGTGATGGGCGGGTTGGTGGGCTGTTTGGCCTCGGCCCCCGCCCCCATTTAGCACAGCCCTGACTTGGACCCGCACCCTGAACGACAAAATGGATTGGGAGGGGGTGGTCTGCTGCCCACGTAGCATGGCAGCGCCACAAGTTAAGTCGAAGGCAACCGGCACCTTGGGCGCCACCCCCGGGAATCCTGGCTCATCCAACCCAAGGACAGAGTCTCGGTCAGTGTGTGTCACAGATGTGCATCGGTGTGTATCGCACAAGTGTTTCCTGCGTAGCAGTGCACATCGGTGTGTCTCAGGGTTTCGATTTGTTGTACGCCGGGGCGCACTTTGGGCTGTTTGAAAAGTAAGCTATTTTCGAGCTGTTTTCCAATGATGACCAAGGTGACCGCGGTAATTACTGTGTTCCCTTATACCGGACTGCTCAGATTCTTACTCAGTCCTAAGACTCAGATAATGAGTTAAACCAACCTATGTTTCACACTGAAAATGCCAGATTGCTGTCTGAATCTGCTGTTTTTGCCTTGTGGATGTATGCTTCCCCGGTGGTGTGTGGTTTTCAGGATCGCCACAGGAAAGCTAACTTAGTATTGGGTGTCATGCCCGCGCTGTGCACGCGCTATGCAGCAACGCCCCCTGATCATGTGGTCCGCCACAGTTTTTCCTGATAGTGCCGCTTGGATGAGACCTTCAGGCCACCTCCTCACCCAACATGGGAATTTCAGACGGCGGGGGTTGTGTAGCCATTTGGATTCCTCTCCCCCTTTTAGGGATCCCCAAGACAGCAGATGAGCTGTGGAGTGCCCCGCCCCCCCCAAAGACGTAGCCCCCTGGAGAGCCCTGCGGGCCCCAAGATGGTGCGGACCGGCCGGGTCCATTGAATAGGGTCATGGTTGCCAACGAATCACCCCTGAGCATTGCGAGGGGCCACTGACACGATGGCCACCAAAGCCTGTGGAGTGCTGTGGGGTTGTGGAGGAGGGCGTGGCTTGGGGTGGCGGTGTGGGGGACGGAGGTGGATGTGGCCGTCACGCGGGCCGTTCGCATCGCAGGCGAGCCCCCCGCGGTCGGCGGCGGGGGAGCGCGCAATGCGCTGGTGGGAGTCCGAGGACGCGTCTTCGCACGGGACCCCCATGCAATCGGATCCCCCGTCACCGACGAGGCGCGCGCGCCCCGCGATGGTCATGCGGCCGCAGTCGGACTCGCCAATGGGGTCGTCGCAGCGGCTCCGTGAGCAGCTCCCGGTCATCGCGATGGTGATAGACGACGAGGACGAGGACGAGGAGGAGGAGGCGGAGGTGGTGGAGGCCGTGCGCGGGGCCACGGAGGGCGGTGATCCGCCGGGCGGCGGCGCGCACGCGCTGTCGCAAGAGAACGGCGCGCGTGCGCCGGAGGGCAGTGCCCCCGCGGCTGACCGCAGCAGCGCCCCGCCGCCGCGGATGGAGTCGCCGGACCCGGACCCGGACCCGGAACCGGGATTCATGCGGAAGCTGTCGTGGTACGCGAAGTTCGCGATACACGAAGAGCCGTCGCGCGAGAGCTCCACCCTCAGCGAGCCCCGGCTGCCTAGCACCGACGCGCCCCCGGGGCCCCACCAGCCCCCGCCCCCAAAGGCCGCCCCCGCGCGCCCCCCGAGCCCCGCGGCGGGCGCACGTGACTCCGCTGCGGCGCCGGAGCCGGGCCCGGACCCGGGGGAGGCCGCAAGCCTCGCCTCCCTCGAGGCGTGGCTGCAGAAGGACGAGGCCGTCGCGCGGTTCGTGCACCACTTGGCCCTGGTGCGCCCCGTCGCCTTCGGGGGGCCGCACGCGGCGCTGCTGCTGCAGCACGGCCACGCGGTGCTGGAGCGGACGCTGAGCGACACGCTGACGCGGCACGGGTCCGCCGGGGTCATGGACGATGGGGCCGGGGAGGCGGACGCCGGGGCGGTGAGCGTGCGGGTGCACGGGTACTTCCGGGCGCTGGAGCAGGACGTGGCGGCGGCGGCGCGGCACTGCGGTGGGGCGAGGGCAGTGCCGTACGAGCTCTGGCACAACCTGCTGGTGTCCGCGCAGGGGCTGTGCCAGTGCCTCGTGCCGGAGGCAGAGGTGTACCAGAGCCTGATCCGGATCGCCTCCGTGAAGGCGTAGACGCGGAGGTGGGGGTTCGGCCCGGGGCCGTGCTCAGTGTTTGGCCTACGGGACGGGGGGTGGGCGGGGTATGAGGGCAAGAAGAAGTTTGTGTACCTGAAATGGGCCTCTCACTTTTGGCTCCCAATTCAGAATTTCATTTTTCCCGCGAGGGAATTTGGGTTTGGGTGGGTGGTTTGGCCTGGGAGGGGGGGGGCTCGATCCGCCAGATCAGCCGCCCCCCCCCCCCCACCCCCGGTAGATAAGCGCGCCCCTCGGTGCGGTCAGGGAATCGTCAGGAAGCTGGAGCGCCGGTGGGGGAGCCCCCCCCCCCCTTCCCGCCGCCCCCCTGCACCTCTCCTCCCCCGTAGAGCCCCGCCCACGGTCCCTCCGTGCCCGTGGCAGTGGGTTGACGTCCGCTCAGGACGCAATCCCGATTGGAGGCGACCGACGGATATCTGACGGCGGTTGGGGGTGGACTGACGGCCAACAGACGCGTTTGGAGGGTAATCGGGGGTGAAAGGGGAACGGTATTCGGGGGGGTGGTGGAGGGGACCGATGCTGACGGGCCGCGGTTCTGTCACAGCTGTGTTTTTTTTTTGTGTGTTTTTCTCAAGGGCGGTCGCTAAACTCATTTTCAAGTCTAAATCTGTTTTTCCACTGGGTAGGACAACCCCAAACGATGCATAGGCACGTGTTTTTATGATTCTCTCAGTTTTGGGAGAGATTGAGCTGCTTGTGAAGCTTAGTCCACAGTATTACAGTTCAGGATTTCTAAGTAGATTGCCACTCGTTGCATTGTCATCTTTTGACTCAGTTTTTTTTTGCTGCAAGCCTGAGTTTTTTTTTGGAAATCGCCTGCAAGATTAGGAACGTCGAAATCGAGTTCAATGACCGCAGTGCCCAGGACGGCCCTGCCTCTCACCTCCTTTTTGAATGTCTGTTTGAGTTTGGCGGCGGTCTTCTGTGGAGACCGTTGCATTTCATCGGCGTTTCTTCCTCCGGTCCCTCGCGTCCGAGACCGCGAGAGCGGGGCCGAGGGGAGATGGGAGGGAGAATGTCCAACACCCGACGGGCACGTAGCACAACAGACCGAGTCCATCGGTGGGCCGTACCGTGGGCTGCCCCACGCTGCACTCAGAGCCACATAGACCACCACAGACCCAGTGCGAGACCGGCGCAGTTAAGTTTCCACACACGATGCCCATGCCCATGCCCATGCCCATGCCCATGCACACACACATGCACAACCATGTGAATGCATGGTCCTGACCGGGGGCGCTGGGGGCCCTACGCAAGGCAGTCGGTGGAGTATCTGCGCCCACCCGCACGCAGTGGCAGCCACTGCAGGTCCCACAACGTGCCACACGTGCAGCGGTGCACAGTCCCAGACAGGATGCACGAGGTCGGGGCCACCGGACCACAGGACCAGATCTGCGGGTGTTGAGGCTGGTGAGGCTTGCCAGAGGACATCACACTCACCGCAGCCGTTCGGGGGCGTGGGGCGTGGGTGGCAAGACCATCAAGGGGAAGACGCTAGCGGTCCATACCCCCCGGTGTGCTGGGCGGATAAAGGTCCGCTCGTAATCCACCGAGCGCACTGCTTCTCCAAAGGCTGCGTCTGGGGGCTTCATGAGGAATATCAGCGCGTGTCTTTGGAGGTGGGCCTGTACTTTTTCATGCGATTGTAGACCTGACCCCCCCCCGTCCTCCCCTTGTAACCCCGCGCTCTGTTCCTGATGGCTCATTGGGAGCTGCTTTTACTCGAAGTACCCGTTGTTTTCAGACACTCCCCCAAACATGTGCCGATTGTGTATGGTATCCGGCCGTTGGGGGCCCAGCCTTCAAATATGCAATTAACCCTCTCTACAGCAGCGATTTGGACTGTGCTTCCCTTCATTTGCCTCCCTCTGTCGCATGGTACTGCAGCGGACCAGCGTAGGGACTAGGGGTGTCGGGCCTATCGGCACCCGCGCTCTGAAGCTCGTAGCACTCAGGGCCTTGTCGTTGTCCTCAACACGCCGGCCGACCGGGCGCCGGCTGTGAGCCAGCCAACTGCGTATCATAGTCCACCAATCTTCCCAGTGCTACCGCAACGGTGCTGCGATTGTGGTGCCGCTGTCTGATCGCGCCGATGGGGAAGACACGGGCACTGTAGAATCAATGGCTTTTCGCTCAGGTCAGGGCGTCTTGGCCCGTGAGACGCTTTGCGCATGTCGCTGCCCACAGCTTTGGGGTTCAGCACATTTCCTGCGCAACGGTGCCGTCCAGCAAGCCCAACCGCTATAGCCCCAGCCCAAGCGCAGGAAACTTGTGCTCCTGGGACCAATTAAGTGGGGCTGCAAGAGGGGGTAGATGGGGGGCGGATGGGAGCTCTTTGCCAGAACCTGACCCTCCCCTGCGAACCAGCCCGGGGCATGTGAAAACAGCCCAAAACCTTCTTTGGTACTCTTCAGCGCCAACCACATTTCCTGACTTGCTCCGCCCCATCTGCTGGTCATTTTCCAAGGTGGTGTGGAGCCCTACTGCCCTCTCCCTCTTGGAGGGGAAGGAGGGGCTGTTTCGTAAAGGCTGGCCGGTCATGCTGGGCTCTTGGGGGAGGAGGGGGAGGCGTTTCGAAAGGGGCGGGAAGGGCTACAAACAGCTATTGTCAACCCACTGATTTTCCAAAGTCGGCCAAAACTTCATTCAACGAATATTTCGTGCCAGATGAGCGGAAGATGTGCTCTATGTTTGATAAGGATGGAGTCTCAAAGCTGGGAACTTAGGACTGACCCTTAGCCTCCTGAGAGGGAGGGGGGTGTCGGAGCCACTCTCAGGCCCCAACACCCGCAGGATGCTGCAGAGTGTTGCAGCGCAAGATTTTTGAAGCTGTTGGTGCGGTTTTTGAAGCATTCCGCAGCGGGCTGAACATGGACTAGAGTGGCCAACCTCCTCCAACCAAATGCATCAGCATCACGTTCGCGACCTTTGTGCATTGTACAGATCTCGGCGCAATCACGAGAGTCGCACATGTAGAGAAGGGCAAAGGTGATGGCAGAGAGGGCCTGCGATGGAGTAAACAGGCAAAATGTGGGAGACGCCAGGCTGGGAGTGGGCAAGCCAACCAATCAACTCTCCCCGGAAACATGTGCCTGCTGCAGCATACGTCAAGTGGTTGGTGGGTGGGTCATTTTCCCCCAAAAGCCGGAGAGGCACCAGAAACTGGAACCCTGACCCTCCTAAAATGCAACCCCAACACCCTCAAAGACTCAACACAATGGAATCAAGTTACTGTCGGTCCTGTAAAACAACGACGGAAGTTTCTGGCAGACGACCCCCCCAAAGCACCCAACGAGCCGTATTGGTACGAATGGTGACATGTTGTGCCATCTGGCCATATCGTATGTCAACAAAATGAAAAAAATGAGTAACAACAAGCCGGACCCCCGCCCAATCCAGTCCCCCATACCTACGCCCACGGGGAGCAGCAATTGTTTCGACTACACAGTTGGGGCGAATTATCACCAGTCAATATGTGTCCCAAGAGGCTAAATGCCCTTTCCACATGGCATGCAGAGCAAAGGCGAGGGATAAAAACATAACAATGGAGGACGTCAGGTCCACAGAGTTGACCTCCCACCAGGTAATCTGTGCAGCAATTGTAGATGGCATTGGTTGTGGTGCAGCACAATGTACCGCTCCCACTCAGTGCAAGGGATCTGAGGGGCTTGCTGATTTCATGATGTGAGTGCATGTTGCGATGATAGCCAAACAGCACAAAAAAGAAGAGTGCAATTTCTTGTTCTGTGAAGTACCTTGGCTGTCTGGGTTTTGCTTTGTCAGAGAAGATGCTGTCCCATACCCTTAACAACTGCCTATTGTAAACGGTTGGCAGTAGTCTTGTAAACGGTCTCTGTTGCTGGCAGAACATCAAAATTCATTGGGTTTGTGCAGGCATTTTGCACAGAAATACACATGAAATATTGTAAGCGTAGTTTTGGACATTGACAGGATTGTTTAGCATCTTTTTGGTTGAGCACCACTCCTTTTGGGGCTATTATCACTCAACCAGACTATAATCCAAAAAATTTGGCCCAGTTCTGCTCAATAACATCGAGACTTCTTCATGCAGTTCATGCAATCACACAATCAAGGCAGTGCATGCACATCTCGAACGTTGGCATCTCAAAGGCCATTTCACAACCATAACTAGTTGGACTCTCGGTGGAGGCCACTGCTTTAGCATGCATGCCAAGGAGGTGCACTATTCCATGGCAGGACAGGGATGTTCGTTGGTTTTTTTTAAAGCGTTTTAGTGCTGTGCCAGAGGGTACACGCGTGGGCACACTGTGCCCGCACTGTTCAAGACCACCCCCTGTGCTTGCGTAGGAAAGGGTTTCTCCATCGCATGGGTGCTCTACGTAAGCCATGCCATCCTCTGGGTTTGGTTGTAGGCTCACAATCACTCTTTCACGCCATCTTTGGGTTCAGCCTGTGCTTATGCTTTGGTGTGCAACCCCTTCCCGCCTTCCTTGCATCCTGGCACCTCAGTCTCGTCAACGTGTTGGAGTTCTTGTGACTCTGCCTTTCCTGGCACGGTTCGGTAAGACTACTTCATCAGAAATGAGACCTCAACCTTCGGCAACGCAACAACGTTCAAGGTCGATTTGCTCTTTGTTCCTTTGCACGTGCAACGGGCATAAAGCTGAGGTAGATGACCTAGATGTGCTGGTCATATGCGCCAGACATGCTTCTTTCACAGCATGCAAGCATACATTAATGTGACACCAGGGACCGCATCATCATGCCCTAAAATTTAGAATTGCAAACCTGGACCGCAGCAGTGCATGCACTTATGGGGCAGTCCATAGGTTGCATGTTATATACTGGTAGCACATCTCGTTTTTGCTTCAGGGCAAGGGCACTCTGTCGCGGTGCCTCTTCACAGCTGCCTCTAACCCCAAGGCCCCATGAAACTGCTGTGTTCTGTCTGTCATGCATGCCATTACCAATGAATGGCCTTACGTTCCGAAAACAATTGTCCTTCTGCTTATCCCTACCACATAGATCTCTGGTATCCCACTTCAGTGAGGACACAGCTCATCCAAGCCACACTGCATGAGTGCATACAAGTTTTCAATCTGTTTCAGGCCTTTTTTGAGGTCTGCATGGATTCATTGATGTAATGCTACCCCCAGATGCCACATTCCACACTTGCATGGCCGCAAGGGGGGCATAACACGTCCTTAAACAGCACCAGCAGGAGGCCCAGCTGGCCGAGGGCCTCCAGGCAGGTGTCCTGCACTTGGATTCCACAAGTTAACAAAAACGGTTGCTGAAAGAAAGAAAGACCAGGTTTTCCTGCCTTTTGCACCTGAGAGCAACAAAATCTGTGAAACAAACACTTTGTGACATCATCGATTAGATCTCCGAGGACAAGTGGTGTTAGCTCCTAACGTTTGCTGGCTACCCAGATCAGTCCTGTGAGACATTTTGGAAAGTGACAAGAGCTAATATAGGCTCGGTTGTTAATTTGACGAACACGATGGAAAAGTAAGGGCGGTTGCCATTTCTTTTGTTTGTGATGTGCATGATACGAGAAGCCAGCGCATCAGGTCGGGAATGTGGCCTGGATCTGCTGATCTCATGGGGGCGGGGGAGGACAGATCAATTCAGTTGGTACCAAGCATTTTCACCTCAGGGGGTATATCTTTACCCCTTTCAAACCCACTTCCCCTCTTATCTCTCCCTCTGGTGCAGCCCTCGTGTCCGTTTGGCACATATATCCTAGAAAGTTGAGTGAGCACAGATGTGTGGCATGTGAAATTGAGTTTTTTTTGACGCTCTTTTGTTGCTTTTGCATGCACCAGGGATGCACATGGTAGGGGGGTTGCCTGCACTGCTGGGTAGCTAGTAAGTATATTATTAAGTCTAGATCAGCTTTCTGAGATGAATTCAAACAAGCCATGCAGCAGTTTGTTTACTGCTTCATTTGTAATGGTAATGTTGTTATTTGCTTATTTGGGCATTGGGGCATTTGTGCAGTGCTGTTCCTTCTTCCTGCAGTGTTGATGGTGGTGGTGGGTGGGTGGGGTGGGGGGCAATGTCTCTCATATCAACAGCCCCACCCGAAAATCGCACTCAAGGATTGTCCCTGGCATGACGGAATGAAGTGTAGTACCCCCCTCCCCCCTGCGCAAGCACTGCCTTGTCTAAGCACAGGGACCGTTGTAACCGTTGATTTCCTGACTTTCAGCGTGCTTGCGCAAGGTGGAAGGGGGGGGGGGTAGGTGTTGGGGTGCATAAGGGGTGGAGAGGGAATCACAAGCTCAGGCTGCTTCTTGACGCTGAATGCAGCAACTCCAAGGAAGTGGCCAAGGGATCTACGGTTGTACTGGCCTGGATGGGGATAACTGGTGACTGGAGAAGAGGCAGTGAGAGTGAGTGAAGGAATCCAGGCTTCATTCAGCTCTGAAATGGAGAAAAGAGAGGTGCCCCGCCAAATGATCCTGCGAGAGATTGTCGAGTTTTGGAAAGCAAGGAGGTTTTCGAGAAATATTCACGGCCACGAGTGTACTGTGCCCCCATAGGCACCCTCATAAACACCCCCATAGGCCATTGGTTGAGTATGAGATTGTTTTTTGAATGACCGCTGCAACATTAAAAATATCTATTTCTCCCAAAATTTGGCATAACCATTTCTCCAAGGTTGAAAGTGGAAACGAGGGACACATTGTGCAACAAGTGTACTCAATCACGCCGGTCCTGAACAATTGTTTTTTTTCAATCTGTGCAAAAACAAACACACCCTGAGAAAAGTTTATAGTGATTTCAACACTGTGTTTGTGCCTCTCATGCTGCTTGCTGCTGGTGTAGGGTTTCCTGCTGCTTGTTTTTGAAGATGAAAAGCTTTTGTTTGCTGAAATACAATCAACCCAGGATAGCCCAAGCCAGAGATATGCAAGTAGAAGACAATTAGGATCAAACCATGAAGGGCTGCAGTGTAAACAGTGAAAGATGAAAGGATATTCACAGAAACTGCAACTCAGGTCAAATCGGATTGCATATTCACAAAGATAGCTGAAATGTTTTGGAAAAGAGTTGGAAAACTGCCCCATGGTCACTCTATCTCCATAGTGCCATCTCAGGAGATGTGCACTCTTTGTTTTGGGTCCCATATGTGCTGAGGTGGCAGGGCATGTGGCGATGAGGTCACTGCCATGTCACATGGGATCTTCCTACTTAGCTAGGCTGACCGGGAATTGAACCCAGGACCTCTCAAAAAGAGGTGCCCAGCCCCCTAGGGTGCATACCACTAGGACAGCTAAGAATTCATGAGAAAACATAGATAAATTCATAGGCTCTGCCCTGGATATGTCAGTGCTCAGTCAACTCAGGAAAAGATGATTTGCCTCACATTGAAAGGGGATTAAGGGGTCCACTCCATATCCTGATTGGGTGTTTGGTTCCATAGGTCAAAATGTGTTATCACCACTTTTGGTGGGGCCAATACTAAGATAGAAATGCCTGGATGCTCAGTGCATCTCTAATACAACTAGAGTATGCCTCAAAGCTATGGAAAAGCACTTTTTCTTACTCCTTGAAACAAAAGTGATTATTGCACAAACAAATAACATGCCAACTTTGTGAACTTTTAGCATTTCAAAAAAATTGTACATGCAGGGATTTTTTCTTGGCCTTTCCTTGGTTTCCACATCTACTTTAAAATACCTATAGTTTCCCTCACAAAGAAAAATGGGCGCTCACCATGGCTGGCGCTCTTTTGCTGCTCTGTTTGTAACATTTCCTACCGGAAGCTCAGCGGTTCCTGTGGCTTGGCTGGGTTAGTTAGGGTGCATGCCATAAACATGTGCATGTGCATCCCTCCCTCCAAGACGCAACGCGACATAAACCCAACGCAAGACACAGTATACACACTCGCACGGGTTCTCGTAAACCTGCTGGCGACCTGTGACCTGTGTCTTAGGGCGAAGGGAGTCGTTAAAAAAATTAAATTGCCCCTTGGTGGGGTCTTGGGTTCTGCTCAGTCTCCTGGCGGCTGCTTTTCGCCCCGAACACGGCCTACTCGGCGACGCTTTCGCGAGGATATCTGCAGAGGCAGGAATGGGAGAATTATGGACGCATCCACGCAAACGCGAAGCGACAACACCTAAATCCGTCAAATGACGGCCTAGAATTTTTCTAAGACAACACACCTGAGCAGAATCCAATTGTGCATCAGAAGCACATTTTTGTAAAAATTATAGTCATCTCTAGATTTTTGAAAATCAAGAAATTCCTACGCATAAAAAGGCGGCGCGCAGGAGCGGCTCCTAGCGAAGCGCCGGAAAATGGAGAAATAATGGAATTATAAACGTATGTCTCACGTAACTCGGAAAATGACGAGACACACATTAATAAATAAACATACAGATTCCACCCACACTAATAGAAGAATCAAAAATCCAAGAATTCGAAAATCAAGGAAAAGACTTCAATGAATCAGGTATAAACCACAGGTGTGCTCGTCTCGTATGCAGCATACACATTGCTCGTCTCGTGTCTCCGTGAACGAGTCTTGTAGCAGCGCTAACAACGATAGAACGCGATAGAGGGATTGATTAGAAAGATTGCGGATGATTAGAGGTCATATCAGGGTGATTAGACATACACACAAGTGCATAGCGACGTTTTTCGCTTGCGCCTCGTTCACGTTCCCACTTGCTCTCTCTTTCCAGCGGTAGGTAAGGTGAGTAAGCGCAGGAGGGGCCACCCCCTGGTGGAGTCCGCGATTGTGGGTAAGATTAGAGGTTTGTCAAAGACCTCTCGTACCCTCGTGCATGCTCGGGCATTCAGACACGCATTAAAGGGTAGGCCACGCGAAATGCGCACGGTAAACCTTGTTTAGGTTACCCAGGGGCTCCTCGGTACGTTCTTTAAGAGAACCTGAGGAGTCTCTTAACGCTTGCTTGCTTGACAGGGCGTGTTTGCGGACAGTGTATTATAGGTCACACTGAGAAGCGTATAATACGTGGAGTGTGGCTTGGTTCCTCCGCCGCAAACACCCCTTCATTTGCCTTTGCTTTACAGGTGGGCAGGTAGGGTGATTGGTGCAGCAGCATACCATTTTTTTCTAGCCCTGCTAAACAAGGGCGCTAATCACACAAACAATTGACTGCACCTCAGCCAGAAGTGGCAAGGGCGATTCGACTTCATCAACATCCACGCTGTGCACGCATCAAGAGCACCCCTTCCCTCCAAGCCCTAGCAGGGGAAACGTGTTGTGGCGTCCCCTGTTAGGCCACAGTTGCTTAGCAGCGCTGTGTTCTCTTGTCTTCTTCACAAGAGAGTCATTAGGACCCACGACGTGTTCTTCAACCACACCGGGTAGAGTGTGCGTGTAGGAGTGGTAGTCCTGAGTGGGGGCTTGAGCCAGTTGCAGAAGTGCTCGCCCACCAGGATGGTGCCACTGTAGGTAGGGTGTGTAGTGTAGTGGTGTCTCCTGTCCCGCGTGCTTTTCCTCGTGGGCAGGGGAGTGCGTTAGCTTTTGGTCTTTAGCAAAAATGGGCGTTTTGTATGCCCTTAGCACACTTGGCCACCCCTCCCCTGTAGTAGGTAGGGCTTTTGCCGTCTTCCCCAAGGATAGGCGCCAGCACAGAAATTGGGCGCCATAGGAGTGGTTACAGTCCCTGGACCTACAAGGGGCTGCCAGCCCTATGGAAGTTGAAGGTGAACTCCCCGACATGAACGCCGAGGAGATGGCTAAGGAGGGCTTCTACCTGATGAAGTCTGTCCTACGCCACCGCTATCGCCAGGGTTGGCGCTTCCTCACCCTCTGGGAAGGGTTTGGAGTCGAAGAGGCCACCTGGGAGCCCTTCTCTGCGTTTGTTCTACCTGAGGGACGCCTAAACTCAGTTCTGGTTGACTACTTGTCCCAGAACAACCTTGGTGAGTTGCTGAGGCTCGCTGAGACACTTGCCTCCAAGACTAAAGCTAGGCACTGAACCTTACCTTACCCCTAAGTGTGCTACGTATGTCTGTGTGTGTCTCACTTCTCTCCCGGGCGTGGCTCCCGGAGACCGGGCTTCGCTGATGTCGGACCGAAGGTCCTAGTCAGCGGCGATTTCCTCGTCGTTCAGCTCCCACTCCTCCCCACAGAGGTCTTCATGATCATAGTAGCGCTTCAGGTGTTGAGCAGCGCACACCAGGGTCCCCCCTAGACGGGGAGAACACCGCACGGTAATACGGTGTCCATCCACTGATGGAATCTTGTACGGCCCGAAGTATGGGTCATCGCTGGTAGAGCGTGGCCAGGCGGGTAGTCGACTGTGGTGCACCAGCACCCAGTCCCCCTCTAGAAAAGTTAATAGTGTTTTCAGCACTGTGTTTTTGCTTCTCCTGCTGCTTGCTGTTGCTGTAGGGTGTCCTGCTGCTTGTTTTGGGAGATGAAAAGCTTTTGTTTGTTGAAATACAGTAAAGCCAAGTCAATCCAGGATAACCCAAGCCAGAAGTGTGCAAGGAGAAGAGAATCAGGATCAAAGCATGAAGGGCTGCAGTGTAAACAGTGAAAGATGATTGGATATTCACAGAAACTGCAACTCAGGTCACAAATGAATGCATATTCACAAAGATAGCTGAAATGTTTTTGGAAAAGAGTTAGAACACTGCCTCATGGTCACTCTCTCTCCATAGTGCCATCTCAGGAGATGTGCACTCTTTGTTTTGGGTCCCATATGTGCTGAGGTGGCATGGTATGTGGCGATGAGGTCACTGCCATGTCACATGGGATCTTCCTACTTAGCTAGGCTGACCAGGAATTGAACCCAGGACCTCTCAAAAAGAGGTGCCTAGCCCCCTAGGGTGTATACCACTAGGGCAGATAAGTATTCATGGAAAAACATAGATAAATTCATAGGCTCTACCTTAGGTATGTCAGTGCTCAGTCAACTCAGGAAAAGATGAATAGCTTCACATTGAAAGGGGATTAAGGGGTCCACTCCATATCCTGATTGGGTGTTTGGTTCCATAGGTCAAAATGTGTTATCACCACTTTTGGTGGGACCAATACTAAGATAAAAATGCATAGATGCTCAGTGCATCTCTAATACAACTAGAGTATGCCTCAAAGCAATGGAAAAGCACTTTTTCTTACTCCCCCCTTGTGCTGTGGTGGCCACCACTGTCGCATTTTAGGAAAAAGGGAGTTTTTCTTGGCCTTTCCTTGGTTTCCACATCTACTTTAAAATACCTATAGTTTCCCTCACACTGAAAAATGGGCGCTCACCATGGCTGGCGCTCTTTTGCTGCTCTGTTTATAACATATCCTACAGAAGACTCAGCGCTCATGGCGCTGCCGGGGCTCCTGTGGCTTGGTTGGGTTAGTATGGGAGCATGCCAAACATGTGCATATGCATCCCTCCCTCCAAGACGCAGCGTCGACACAACCCAAACGCAAGACACAATATACACACTCGCATGGGTTCTCGTAAACCTGCTGGCGACCTGTGACCTGTCTTACGGCGAAGGGAGTCTCAAAAAAATTAAATTGCCCTTTGGTGGGGTCTTTGGTTCTGCTCAGTCTCTCCAGGCTGCTGCGTTTCGGCCCGAACACGGCCTACTCAGCGAAGCTGCGCGTGGGTATCTGCAGAGGCAGGAATGGGAGAATTATGGACGAATCCACGCAAAAACGAAGCGACGACACCAAAATCCGTCAAATGACGGCCTAGAATTTTTCTAAGACAACACACCTGAGCAGAATCCAATTGTGCATCAGAAGCACATTTTTATAGAAATTATAGTCATCTCCGGATTTTTTAAATCCAGAAATTCATACGCATAAAATAGCGGCGCGCAGGAGCGGCTCCTAGCGAAGCGCCGGAAAATGGAGAAATAATGGAATTATAAACGTATGTCTCACGTAGTCTTGAAAATGACGAGACACACATTAATAAATAAACATACAGATTCCACCCACACTAATAGAGGCTTCAAAAATCCAAGAATTCGAAAATCAAGGAAAAGACTTCAATGAATCAGGTATAAACTACAGGTATGCTCGTCTCGTATGCAGCATACACATTGCTCGTCTCGTGTCTCCGTGAACGAGCCTTGTAGCAGCGCTAACAAAGATAGAACGCGATAGAGGGATTGATTAGAAAGATTGCAGATGATTAGCGGTCAGATCAGGGTGATTAGACATACACACAAGTGCATTGCAACGTTCTTCGCGTGCGCCCCTCACTTGCTCTCTCTCCCAGCGGTAGGTAAGGTGAGTAAGCCCAGGCGGGGCCACCCCCTGGTGGAGTCGTGATTGGTGAAGAGATGGGCAGGTTTGCCCAACAACGTCGCGCATACTCGTGCATGCACACACGCATTAAAGGGTAGGCCACGCGAAGTGCGCACGGTAAACCTTGTTTAGGCTACCCAGGGGCTCCTCGGTACGTTCTTTAAGAGAACCTGAGGAGTCCCTTAACGCTTGCTTGCTTGACAAGGGTAGCTGGTCTTCCAGCGTGTTTGCGGACAGTGTATTATAGGTCACACTGAGAAGGGTATAATACCTGGAGTGTGGCTTGGTTCCTCCGCCGCAAACGCCCTTTCATTTGCCTTTGTTTTACAGGTGGGCAGGTAGGGTGATTGGTGCAGCAGCATTTTTTTTATGCCCTGCTAAACAAGGGCGCAGATCACACAAACAAGTAACTCCGCTCCGGCTGTGGCAGAGCAGGGAGTCCGACTTCATCGACATCTGCGCCTTGCACGCGAGAGCACTCCTTCCCTCCAAGCCCTAGCAGGGGAAACGCGTTGTGGCGTCCCCTGTTAGGCCACAGTTGCTTAGCAGCGCTGTGTTCTCTTGTCATTTCACAGGAGGGTCGCTAGGACCCACGACACCTGTGACTTCGCAACGCCCAGTAGAGTGTGCGTGTAGGAGTGGTAGTCCTGAGTGGGGGCTTGAGCCAGTTGCCCCAGTGCTCGCCCACCAGGATGGTGCCCCTGTAGGGTGTGTAGGACCTGTAGTGCGTGTGTCACTGTCCCACCCGTTTCCTGCAATTTTAGCAGGGTTGGTGGGCTGTGGCAGTGGTTAGGTCAGTGTTTTGGCCACATAGCAAAACGGCGTTTTCATGCCTTCATAGCTTTTGGCCACCCCTCCCTGTAGTAGACAGATAGGTAGGGAAAACAATACCTGGATTAGTACGCTGGGTATTCCCCAAAGGTTTTGCGCCAGCACAGAAATTGGGCGCTTAGGGGAGGGGAGACCCGGGGCGTACCCCGTGGCATCAATAAGCCAACCCTCCAAGTTTAGCAAGGGCGCAGACTTGGGTATAATTAGGACACCACTTCTGCGGCTTGCTCTCAGGACCTTAGGACTAGCACACTCACACATACGCTTTGGGAGGTAAGGGTAAGGTTCAGTCCCTAGCTTTAGTCTTGGAGGCAAGCGTCTCAGCGAGCCTCAGCAACTCACCAAGGTTGTTCTGGGACAAGTAGTCAACCAGAACTGAGTTTAGGCGTCCCTCAGGTAGAACAAATGCAGAGAAGGGCTCCCAGGTGGCCTCTTCGACTCCAAACCCTTCCCAGAGGGTGAGGAAGCGCCAACCCTGGCGATAGCGGTGGCGTAGGACAGACTTCACCAGGTAGAAGCCCTCCTTAGCCATCTCCTCGGCGTTTATGTCGGGGAGTTCACCTTCAACTTCCATAAGGCTGGCAGCCCCTTGTAGGTCCAGAGCGGCGATTTCCTCGTCGTTCAGCTCCCACTCCTCCCCACAGAGGTCTTCAGGATCATGGTAGCGCTTCAGGTGTTGAGCAGCGCACACCAGGGTCCCCCCTAGACGGGGAGAACACCGCACGGTGATACGGTGTCCATCCACAGATAGGATCTTGTACGGCCCGAAGTATGGGTCATCGCTGGTAGAGCGTGGCCAGGCGGGTAGTCGACTGTGGTGCACCAGCACCCAGTCCCCCTCTTGGTAGGTGGCCGGTACACGGTGCATGTTCTTCTTGTTCCACTGACGCTCCCTCACTCTCTGGAGCATAGCCTTGGCCTTGTCCACCTTCGCTTGTTGCTCTTGGACCCATTCACCCACAGAAGAATGGGTGTCCTCTGGATAGGGGGCATGTAGGAACCATGCCGGGCGCCCCATGAATAGCTCATGTGGCGAGTAGCCAGTAGCTAAACTCTCTTGGGAGTTCATCATCAAGGATATGACGGGGAGTAGTCTCACCCAGTCTCTGGTGCGTTCAGTTTTGCACCATATCCTGTGGTTCTCCTTCAGGACACGAATCTGTCGCTCGCATAGGGGGTTGCTCGTGTGAGAGTAGGGAATCCCCGTACACACCTGGACATTGAGGGATCTCAGGACCCTCTTGTACCAGCCAGTATCTGAGCGTACTCGTACATTCTCATCGGAGTTGATCTCCTTGGGCGCCCCATAGACACAAAACCACTCCTCCAGGAGTATCTTGATAGTCTCCTCTCCGGTAATGTGCTTGGTACATGGGAACACCCTGGTAAACCTGGTCAACCCACAGGTTACCACGAGGGCGAAGTCATAGCCCCCGAACTTCGGCATCTCCGTGTAGTCCACGTATAGAACAAGGTTAGCACAGTGAGGGATGGGCAGGGTCGAGTAGAGACCTTTGTCCCTGATATCCCCTGGTTTACAGGACCTGCACGGGCACTTGTCCACGATAGGCTGGAGGGTTTTCCGCAGTTGGTCGTCAGTCCACGTAGTGTGGAACCACTGCTTGAACAGCCTCAGGGTACGGTCAGCACCCACATGACCACTGGACTCATGGGTCCACTTCAGCAGCGCTGGGACTCGGTCACTAGGCACCACGATACGGTCCTCGTGCCAGAGGTAGCTCTTGTCCCTCTTCCACTGGTCCTGGTTGACCATGAGGGGTTCAAGGCGTTTCTCCAGGCGCTTGTAGATATCCCCAAACTCCTTCAGGTACTCCGATTGTTGGAGTCCATCCAGGGGGCGTATCATGGTCATGTTCAGGTCCAGGTGTACGTCCATACGGCTGAACGCCTCCTTAGCCAGCGCTTCAGACCGGGCACCAATCAGGGCGTCGAAGTTGTTGCGGCTGATGTAGTCGGCGCACTCGTTCTTCACTCCCTGGATATGGTGTACCGTCAGCCGTAGTTGACTGAGGTAGGTCCAACAGCGACGTAGCTTGGCCTTCTCAGGTGGGGGGCCCTTCTGGAAACTGCGGACCGGTTCTTGGGCGCACAGCCAGACCACAGGGTTACTCCCCAACAGTCGTGCTTGTGAGGATAGCACCAGCATACCCGCGAGCAATTCCTGCTCATAGGTGGAGTAGTTCCCCCTGGCCTGGTTCCACTTCCAGTTCCAGTGGCCCAGAGGTACTAGGACCCACTTGTCGTCAGGGTAGCTGTGCTTGAGGGTTCCATCTCGGTTGAGACCTTCCGTCCCCCATTGGGAAATGGCCGAGTCGAACTCCTCCTTCTCTAGTGCTTGCCATTGGAACAACGTTCCACCACCACCCACATTGCTGGCGTCGGTCACCAGGATAATCTCCCCTTGTGCCCTAGGCACACCCAAGCACTTAGCGTTGGCTACCTTGTCTTTGAGCTCGTCAAACGCTTGTTGCTCTTGTGGGCCCCAGCGCCAAGTAGTACTCTTCTTGATCAAGTCTGTCAGAACGGCGCTGGTGTAGGTGAAGTTCTTGATGTGGCGGCGATAGAAGTTGCACGCCCCAATGAAACTGCGTACATCATGAAGTCCTTTCTTGGGGTCTTCGTGTCGTACCTTGGCATCCATCAGGGGTTTGGCCTTAGAGGCCGCTGGGGTCCACCATCCATAGCCAACGTCAAACCCCAGGTACTGCATGGTCTCCTGCATGAACTCACACTTCTCCAGCTTGAGTCGTGTGTGGTTCTCCTGGCAGACCGCAAAGAACTCACCCAAGAGGATTAGGTGATCCTCCTGGGTATTGGTCCCGAGGCATACATCGTCGATGTGAGCCTCCATCTGGGCACCACGGGATATGAGCTCCTGCACCTTAGGTCTCCTTCGTAGGATGGACAAGATCTTGTTCATCAGCTCCTGGAATAGAGCGGGTGCATCAGCCACGCCAAACGGCATGACCTTCCACTTGAACACCCTCCCCTGAGGGGTGATGAAGGCCAGTAGTTCCTGTGCGTTGGGCATCAGGTCCACTTGCCAGAATCCGCTTCGCTTGTCCATCTTGGTCTTGTAGCGGCAGGAGGCTATCTTCTCCAGGGTAGACTCCATATTGGGAATGGACCCTGAGTGGTTCAACGTCTTCTTGTTCAGCTCTCCGTAGTCCACTACCAGCCGTTTGGCTGTAGACCCAGGTTTAGCCACCAGGAAACAGGGGCTGCAGTGTAGGGGGTAGTCCCCGTCCTTGTACTCCAGGACTAGGCCAGCGTCGATACATTCTTGTATCTGTCGCTCAATCTCGTCGGCCTGCTCTTTAGGAGCTGGATAGGGTCTCCTCCGGATCTTGTGACCCACGAACTCGGGTTTCAGCTTGAGGTCCATCTGTACCAGCTTGTCGCATGAGGCTGGAGGGGGTAGTTCTCCGAACACCTCCAGATAGGTCCTTATAAGCTTCTGTACCCGCGGGTCCAATAGCTTGATCTTGTCCTCCATGTCCTCGTCAGAGTGTAAGTTGCTTGCCCCCTGGGTAATAGACGTCGGGAGGTGATCCTCCACCGACTCTTCGCCCGTGGTAGTATCCTTCAGCCCTTGGTAGGCATACAGAAGGTCTTGTTCAACCATCTCCGGTGGACGATGGCAACATAGGCACGCTCGAGGGGGTTCACATACACATTCCTCCGAGAGGTCGTCCTCCTCTGGGGTCCTCACATGGGCGCCCCACACGCTCTTCATGAGCTTAAGACCTACCTCCCTTTGCCAGCTGGTGATCTTCTGTTCGAGGTCCTCCTTCAATTGGGATAGGTCTCCCATACGTCCTTGCTTCAGTGGCCACGAGCTGCGGGTAGGCTTCGCGTAGCATAGCTTTTTCGCCACCAACTTCCTCTTGGAATCCACATACTCCCTGAGCCTGGATCGAGGGTCCAGCTCTTCGTCCACGGGGTCTTCCACCCTCATGGAGAGTAGGGGTTTTAGTGGGGCGACGTACTCGGCGTTCTCCACTTCCTCCACACAGGTCTGCACGAAGAAGGCGTCGTGCTCAGTCTCGTCATCTGAGTGGATAGAGCTAGGTAGCTCAGATAGTCCACACTCAGAGACTCCATCAGGAACAGGTACATGGCAGGGAGAGTTGGGGGCGTTGGTGTCAGTCACGACGTACTCATCTCCTCCGGGTGTAGTCTCAACAGCATCTTGAGGTCGTAGGCGATCCTTCAAGTCACCCAAGGCGAGTCCATCGCTTTCTCGTTGTATAGCCTGGACCAGAGTCGGGTCCAGGTCCTCCCAGGGGATGGTGGTAAGACTTCCGTCCACCACGCTGAGCATACTCCCCCATCCGGGCTTCCCAATAGGCGTCTTGCGCCCCAGAGGCACGTAGATGGCCTCATCAGGCAAACGTACAGAGCTTTTTTTGCACTGAACGGCGCCTTTTGTGGCTGGCCAGGCCGGGGAGAAAGGCTCTTGCGCGCCAAGCTTTTTTTGGGGAGGGGCGGGAGCCCGAAATCAAGTTCAATCGCGCGCTGAGTACCGCTGCACGTTGCTGTCCTCGTCTGCTTCATCTCAAAGAGACTTGGCAGCCCCGTTATAGACAACCGCAGGCCGGGGTCTCCGCTTGATACCCGAAGGCGGTGTGGTTGCGGATTGGGGGTTAGAGCATGACGGCTTGAGCACGGGGGGTGGCTTGGGGGAGGGATTCATTTGCAGAAGTGACTGGTGAGTGCCAGTGTGGTAGTACTGATTGATCGCGCCGCTAGGGCTGTCGAGGGTCGGCGTGAGAAAATGTGTAAGTGTGGCTTTTTCAAAGAGATGACACGTTGGACGAGTGTGAGGACGATTGTGAGTTTGTACTCGCGGGGGAGGGGGGGGCTGGTGCGAAGTACCTTGTTATGCGAGGAGAAGGGGCGGAAATGGGGGCGGAGGCGGCGAGGGGGGGTGCTGGTCTAGGGGGGGGGGGAGGTTGAACATGTCCCTGATTGTGAGCGGCCGTTTGGGGGGCGGAGGCTCTGGCTGGGGTTGACTTGCGGTACCGCGTTTCAGTGATAGAGGCCGGACGGGCCTTGGGGGCTGGCGGCCGTGTTTTCGAGTTTTGGTGTGTGCCGCAGGAGATGGGGGGCGGGGGCGTTTTGGGGGCTTGTGTGCAACTTTGTCCGGGAGGGGGGGGGGAGGGTGGTAGGCGGGGGGGGGGCGTTGTTGGGCGGTGTGCGACGTGCTGTAGGGCGACCAGGGGCGTCCCCATGAGTTGGGGCCCGTAGGGGGGGTGAGCGGGGCTGGGGGGGGGTGGTCTTTTAGCCATTCCAGCGTGCGGTATAGGGCGCTGAGGAGCAGGGGAACACGATCCTTCAGGGCGAGTTTTAAGTCGTGACAGTGTGCTGGTTTTCTTCGGCCGGAGGGGGGGGTTGTGAGTTTGGTGTACAGCGTCATGGGAACAAGCCCCCGGACGAAATTGCGTCTCTCCCCCACGTGTGTGGTCGCGGACCACCATTGGGACACCACCGTGGTGAAGGGGGGGCGCCAGCATTGAATGTAGGATTGGACCAGGTGTTCGCACGTTGGGCAGTGTGAGACGAAAGAGATAACATCCATCGGGTGCGGGTCGGGGCAAGCGTGGCAATGGCGAGGGCGCAAGTCGTCGTGGAAAGCAAATGGCGTCATGTTGAAATTTCCGGAGGACCATTTGAAAGGGAGGCCTTTGAACCACGAAGTGTGATTGTAAAAATGGAAGCTGGACGGTGCGTGGATGTTTTCGTGTTTGTGGCGAGGGAGGAGATGCTTGATTGAGGTTGTAGTCAATTTGTGTATGACTGGGAGGGGGCCCCTGGATATGCACCCTATCGGGGGGGGGGGAAGGAGGGAGGGGTCCCAGACCATCACGTGGGCGGCCCACTTTGAGTAAGCATCTGAGATTTCATTCCCCACGAACCCGGCGTGCCCCTTGATCCACCCCCAACCCTGGATCATCCCTGGGCGTAGGGAGGCCTGAATGGACTGGAGAGAGGATTCCCACGTGCCGGCTGGCGAGCGTGATGGGAGGCCTGGGGGGGTGTTCGGAGAGAGAACAGTGATAACGTGGAGGTTGTCCCCTAGCACGGCGAAGGTGAGGTGCGGGTGAGATGCAAGGGCCCACCGTAGGAACATAATAGCGGCCCAGAACTCCGATCCCTCTGATGACTGGTACGGGGACGTCTGGCACAGTACCCATCTGGAGCCATTTGGAAAAAACAGGGTGGCCGCCGATCCGTAGCCCAAGGCGCCCGCTGAGCCATCCAAGTACACCCATGTCGTGCCGGGGGACGATGCGAGGAGGAGGGCAAGGGCTGCTTCACAACCCCATTCTTCGAGGTCGTCGGGGTCAAGGGAGTGAAGTTCATCTGGGAGCCGGTACAGCTCGCCATGCAGTGATGAGTCGAGTAGGACCCCGCCGTATGGCCCGGGGGGGGGGTTGAGGATGTATTCTTGAGGGTGAAGAAGGGGAGGGGTGAGCAGTTCGTGGCGCCCCGCCAGTTGAGGGAGGACAGAAATGGCTGGGTTTTGAAAGGTGTATTCTTTCTCGTTGCGGCGGAGACCGGGGTTTTTGATGGTGTGGGTGGTGCCGTCCGAAAACTGGAGTGTGGCCGATTCTGAGTGCACTTCCGTGACTGTACCTAGGTGGAACCCCAGGTCCTGGGGCGTCCGTTTTAATCTGTTGCCGAACTTGCTGTATTGTGGTGCCGGCTTGGTGGCTAGGAACCGGACCTGGACTTTTTCTTTTGGGAGGAAAAGGGAGGGGGGGCAGGAGGCCCAGAGGCCGGTGTTGTGGTATCGGAAGCCTATGGCGTGGCATGCGTCCATGATGGTGTCTTGGATTGGGTTGCGTGTGGTGGAGAGCATTGCTTCGGAAAAAGATTCGTTTGTCGAGGCCGGGCCGTCTCCGTTGAGGTACCTTATTGCGGTGTTTACCAGGGCCATGCAAATTGAAAAAGTGAAGTGGCGGAGTCCTAAGCCTCCCCGGTGGCGAGGGGTGTAGCGGGCCTTAGGGGAGACGAGGCGGGAGATCCTGTTGGCTCTGTCCGGGGAGGGGTCATGCGCAACATTTTGCCAGATCATGGCCTGAAGGGCCCCCAACTCGTTCAGGGCCAGGGGGTGTGCCATGAGGCGGTAGGAAAGAATAGGGATGAGTTGGACGTTCACCAAGAGAATGTATTCCGAAAGGGTGAGCTGGAGGGGTTGGAGGGTTGTGAAAAATGAGCGTATTTCCGACTTGGCTAATGCCAGTGTTTGTGCCTCATGGTTGGCGGTGAAGATGTATACCCCTAGGTATTTGTAGCAATTGTGTGGTTGCCCCGTCTTTTGGTTTGTTGTCGACAGGGGGGTGCCCGAGGGGGAGGTGAAGGTTCTGGGGGGAGCTGTTCCCATAGCGTGGATCTCGGTTTTGCTGAGGTTAAGGTCTAGACCCCACTCCCTGGCGACCGTGTCGAAGAAGTTTAAAACTTGCTGTATGCGGTCCCCATTCTCTGATCGATAGAGGAGGTCGTCAACAAAGGCGTGGCCCGATTCGTGTGGGGAGGGGGGTGCAGTGACGTGGGACGGCAAGGCGAAGAGGAGCACATTCAGGTAGAGGCAGAAAAGGATTGGTGACATGGGGCATCCTTGCCGAACGCCTCTGGTTTGCAGGTGTGAGGAGTGGGTTTGGCCTGACACCACTGGGAAGTCGCGAGGGGCACGGTACAAGGATTGAATGAGGTTTACAAGGGGTGTAGGAAAGTTCAGGCGGGATAGAACTGTGAAGAGAGTGGTGTGGGGGACGGAGTTAAAAGCCTTATTGAAATCAATGTAGAGGCTGTAGCTACCGACCGATTCCCGAAACGTGGATAAGAGGTTGAAAATGTGGTCCTGGCATCTGCGGTTCGGAAGCCCGCCGAACTGGGTGGGGTGTATGATGGAATGTTCAATGGCCGCTGCCAGTAGCTCTCGGTTGGCGTGTGTTGCAATTATTTTGTAAACGCTGTTCAGCAAGGCTATAGGCCTGTAATTTACCGGGTTCATCACGTCCCCTTTCTTAAAAAGCAAGATAATGCTGGCTTCGAGCCATTTCTCGGGCAACGGCCGGTGGAGGTAGTAGTTGCATACCTTCCAAATGAATTGTTGGATAGGGGGGGGGGAGACGTGCAAAGTGTAGTTGTTTGTGAAGTCCCGCCCCCCAGCCTTGTTGGGCTTGGACCTCTTAAGCGTGTTGCGTAACGATTCCCAGGTAATGTCAGGGAGGAGGCCGTGTTTTGTGGGTTCGGGGCAGGCGGGGGAGTGTGCGAGTAGGCGATCCACTAGAGTGTTCGGTGGTGCGTATTCGAGGCTGCCCCCCAGGGTGAGGAGTGTAGAAGAGAAAATAGAGCCCACTTCTTTGGGGGTGGAGACGAGCTGTGTGGTGCCCGGGCGCTTCAGCGTTATTTCACCTCGTTCCACGGGGTTGAGCGCCTCGTTGATGGTGCGTTTGATCCTAGTTTTCCTCACTAGGCACCGATGGATTTTGGTGGTTGCGGCCTTGTTCACTTTGGTTTCCCACTCCTTGACGAGTTTGTTGAGCGTGTCCATGGAAGCGGGGTAGTTGGGATGGCTGGGGGGGGGCAGGGTTTGCAGGGACTCTTTGATTTTCTTTACCAGAGCCGAGGAGGTAGGGCGTGACGGCGTGGTGATACTGTGGTAGCTGGTCGCCACTTCCTCCAGCACGACGTCTGTGAAAAGCTCGATGTCCGCCGAGGACAAGGACTCAAAGCGGGGGAGGGTAGACTCGCACCACCGCGCCAGGGGGGCAAGGGAGTCGTGGTGCTTGGAGCGCTCCCGCTCCGTCAGTTTTCGGAAAACTTTCCTCTTAGTTGTGGGAGCTTCGGTAAAAGGGTGAGGGGGGACTTGAGAGGTGTACGTGACTGGGTGGTGGTCTGACGTTTTGTCGTCGGTTTGGATGGTTGCAGAGGTGGGGGCAAAAAATTCCGAGGCCGCCGGGGAGAGCAAAATATGGTCAAGGCGGCTACTGCTTGCCCTGTACGGGGTGGGGTATCGGGAGAAGGACCGCTCGGTCGGGTGAAAGTGCCGAAAGGTATCGATGAGGCGCGGCGGGTCGCTCGTGATCTGTCTGCGAAGCCACGGCCATTCGTTGTCCGTTTGGAGGTTCGATCCGTCTAGTTCAGGGCACATTATGCAATTGGTGTCCCCACCGAGGACGTGGTTAGGATACTGATGCATGAGTGGCCGTAGGATGTTTTCAATTTTTGAGCGGTGGACGTCCGTGCTTGGGGCGTATACCGAGACCAGCAAGGTGGGCGGGGCCCCCGGGAGAGTGAGAACGGCTGCCGCCAGCATCCCTTCTGTATCTAGTCGGGGAAGGGGGGTAACGAAGCGGGAGAGCCGGGGGGAACAGACCAAGACGGAACCATGCTCGCCTCTGGAGTGTTTGTCTTGGCTGATATTCGAAACGATGGTGGCTTTAGTGCCCGAACCGTAGGCGTATACGTGGGGGAGGATGGGGGCGTGATTGATTTCTTGGAGGAAGAGGATGTCGAAGTCGTTCTTGAGGTGTCGGAGAATTTGGCTGCTCACTATGGGTTTCTTCTGCAAGTTGTGGGATAGAAAACGCAGTTCTGAAGGGAGGGGTATGGGGGGGCGGTGAGGCCGTTGGTAACCCTTCCGTAGGCGCGTTTTGGATCTCGGGGGGGGCGGGATAGGGGGGGGCTGGGGGGGCACTGGGGAGCCGGGCTGGCTGGGCTGGCTAAGGCAAAGAAAGTGCTGAATTTGGTCGGCCGGTATCCCGGCCGAGGTGAGCTCGTCGTCTAGCCCCTTGCCTGTGATGGTGGAAGCCGTGACTGGGCCGGTGGTTCACTGAATCTTGGCCCTTTTGTGTTCAGGTAGAGGGGGCTGGACAGTGCAGGAGGCGGGTACCCGGCCCTCTGGCTTTCGTGGGTTAGCTTGCCTGTGGTATGTGTCGGAGGATTAGAGCGAGGCGAGGGACGGTACGAGGGACGGTTAGCCCAAACACTTCGTCTTCTCTCCGTCGAGGTATACCGTGGTGCCACTCATGGCGTGCGGCCCCCGTGAGGACCAGGAGAGAGCGGGCAAACAGGCGGATGCGAAAGGAGTCCCCGTTGGAGGGGTTCTTAAAGAACATTGTGGTGTCCGATTGGGAACCAAAAATGGACACTGGGTCGCCTAGCAAGGGGTCGTCCCCGTGGTAGCTGATGCCCTCTCCCGGGAGATACATTGTGCCCGTGATTTGGTTGGGAGGAGGGTGTGAGAGGCCTAGCCGCTCCAGCGCGGCATTGTAGGTTTGGAGGATGGAGGAAAACTCTTCCGGGATGGGGGACGTGGCGGCGACTTTGCTCGGGCCGAGGTATGCGTGGCCGAAGTGTTGGACTGAGCGCCCGTGGTACTTCTCCCACGTGTTGTCGTGGAGAATCTTTTTTACCGTTTCCTCTTGGCTTTCGGAGAATACGTCGCGGACGTAATAAAAACCAGCGGGGAGGCGGGGGTCGATTTGAATATCCGAGGCGGGGGTGGGGGCACCGTGGTCGGGGGGTAGGAGGGTGGTCGCCTCGCCTCCTAGTGGAGCAAGCAGTGGGACGCTGGTCTCGGACATCTCTTCGATGCGGCTTGGTCCCGGCGTTGGCGTAGCGGCGCCGGCGTCCTCCGGTGCCGCGTTCCACTCGCTGATGCGCTCAGTCAGCCCCGTAGCGGGCCTTTCACGAAGGGCGGTGACAAGTTGGGACACGAAGGCCGTGGACCCCAAGGCGGCTCCCGCTTGGAGGCGCTGCACTATGGGTTGCTCGTGTTCGGCCACATCCGGGTCTTGAGCGGGGAGGATCTTCTCGAGGGCGATGAGGTTGCGGTGTAGTGGGGCAAAGGCAGCGTCTCCATATTTGAAATCATGCGCTAGCAGCGCGGATTCCCCCTTTTCGTAGACCACGAGGTAGGCTTGTTGGTGTTCGTAGGGAGGCCGCGTGGGCTCGAACGACACGTACGGGCCAAGAAACCCCGCTTGGACGCGCAAGTCGAGAGCGTGCGCCGATCTTGGGGCCACTAGGAGCACGGCGGTCTTCGGGGCCTTAGATGAGTCGTATGAGGGCGGGGCCGGCGTCGCGTGGGCTCGCTCGGGGGCGCCCGAAGGCGCGGACCTCGCGTTGCCGTCGGATCGTGACGAGAACCGCACCAACTGCCCATCTATGCCATGAAAGAGGACAATGCCGCATGAGTGGAAGAAGCGGATAGCTAACGTTTGGACACCGGTCTTCATGACGTCGCACGGCGCGTGAGTGGTGTCAATCGCCACGACCAAGGAATCTTTAGACCGGAACATCGCTCCTAGGGGCGGTGAGGCGCCCCGTCCACCGGGCAGGTTGGCGATCATCATGGTGAGCATTTCCGGAGCTTGTAGGTCTTTGTTTCTTTCCTTTCGGTCCCTAGCGATCACGGCCCGATACACTTCGGTAGTCGGCAAAGCGTGCATGTCCATTGCAAGGAGTTCTCCGGTGAGGAATTGGGCGCACTCTCGGACCTTAAACATGAGCTCGTCGGCAAAGCGAGATGGGAGTTCCCAATCAAACCGGTAGTAGGCCCAATGCGGGCTCTCGGAAGGGACTATGTGGCCAAACGGGTAGTAGGCATTTTTGGTGTTCACCGATACGTTTGCTAGCGCGGGGACAAACATTTCGTTCATTAACTTCATGAAAGCACGGGCGTCTCCAACTTTGCGTTGCCTTGGTTTGGTTTTATCTCTCTCTTCCGGCGGCGAAGGCTCAATGTGATCAAGGAATTCTATGCTCACCTCAAAACGTAGTGTTTTGTGCAACCGGAGGTCTCGCACCGTTGGATGGGCGTGCTTGGCGGCGAAGCGGAAAGGTTCAAACTTAAAATTGATGTCTTCATATCGGCACCCGTCAAAGGAAGAGGTGTTTAGGAGCAAGGCAACATACGGCATCGTTTGATGGCCGCTCGTGCGGAACTCGTAGGAGTCTTTGCCGTCCCTTTTGACCTTGTAGGCGTCCCGGAGTTGCGCCCCGTGCATACATATCACGCTAGAAATGTACGGAAGAAGAGGAAAAAGGGCGGAAGTTGAGCCTAGCATGCGAAAGGTGGCGGCAACCACTTGAGCGTCCCACGCCGGAATAACGAACCATCCTTTGAGGTCTTTGTTCTCTTCTTTGGCTTTATCTAGTACGGTTCTTAATTGTTTAGCCCACGGGGTGGCGGTGGGTGGAGACTCCTTGGCTTCGGCTTGGGAATAGTCCAACTCATACGGCTTTAGGTAGAAACGCTTGTGCTTGAACAAAAGCTTTTCGAGCTCGTTGTAGTTATTGTGCGCAACGGAAGAGACCCTACCTCGATCTAGAATTTCCGTGGAGTTGCTCCCAACGAAGGCGGATTGAATATCGGTGCCTTCCACATCCAGGTAAAACTCGGAGTAGTCTTGTAGTCGGCGGTAGACTTCGGGAACGAAAATGCGTTGGCGTGTGTCAAATATTTTGCCTTCAATGGCTTCAAGTTGGCGTGACGGAAAGCGTGTTTGCAACGGCGAATTTGAGGCTTGGTGTTTTTGAAAGAGGTGTGACGGAGAATAGTTGAATAGCGTTGAAAGGCCATCATCGGCGGCTTTGGAGCTTCCAAATAGGGTGAAATTCATGGTGTTTTCGGGATGAACGAAAAGGTGGCTTGGCGTCAATTGAAAGATTGCGAGCGTGGATTTGAACTCGGGAATTGAGATGATGATTTGAAAACTGCGGGAAAGGCTCCAGAACTTGAACAGCCCAGGATTTTCTCCAATCACCGAATAGCCTGGACTACTGGTGGATCCATCAACAAAATGCTGAGGGTCAATCGAAAAAAAATAGACACTCAGAAAGTGAGCGGCAAACGTACAGAGCTGATAGTCAGCCTGTCCAGGAGGTTTCGCCAGTACTCGTTGCCCCCATGGGCTCCCCAATCGGGGGAACACAGGACCATACGGGAACGTTCCAAGGCCACCTTGGTCAGTACCTTCCCCAGTTCACTGAATCTGGGGTTCCCGTAGGCCATCCCGAAAGAGGGCCAGTAAAATTTGTAGCTGCAGTTCTTCCCCTTGCTGCAGTAAAGGCCCAGTACATGTTGCTTGTCGCTGGCGAACAACTCCACACTTAGGTCTTCTCGAGAGTAACCCAACTCCTTCAGACCTTGGTCTAGGACTTCCCCCAATAGTTGATAGTCCTCAGTTTTGGAGGCCGCCATCATGTTCGAGGGCTCCTCCTTCGATAGTCTCAGGTAACTCGAGGTATGTTCCGACTGCTCCAGTGGCACAGACTCTCTGCCACTGCCGTGGTCCACGTAGAGGAGGTAGGGCGCTTGCAGCGTCAGGGATTGTATCTGGGAGTGCTGTACGAAGAAGTCAGTACCCAGTACAAAGTCGAAGGCCTCAGTGTCCATCACATAGAACCGATGGGCGATAGTCCTGGAGCCCATAGGTACCTCCACTTCACAGTCCCCGCAGCTGTGCACCACATGTCCATCCCCCATACGTATAGCAGCGGTGGTCATGGTGTTCTTCAGGCTCCCACAAGGTAAAATTTTCTTGGCCACTATAGATATTGTGGCGCCAGTATCCAGTACCCCCAGGTATTCACATCCCCCTAGTCGGATACGTACCCAAAACACCAGGTCTTGGGTGCCACCAGAGCGTCCCCGTCAGAACTCAGCGGGACAGGTCACCTCGAACCCCTTGTTCCGCAATTTGCGGGCCATCCTCATGAAACGGCTCCTCTTCTTAGCGTTGCCGTCATCACCACCTTCATGCTCACGCTTGGCTCCTTGTTCTTGCTGGGCCTGCATCTGTGAGCGTGTGGTAGGACCAGACTGCCCTCCAGAGGGCTCGGAGTTCCCCCCTGGATTAGGGTTGGGGTTGCCTCCGTTCTTGTCCTTGTTCTTGTTGTCGGGCTGGCGGTTAGCGCCTCCTCCTCGTCCACCTTGACCCTTGTCTTGACCACCTTGACCACGTCCTTTCGACTTGCCCTTGCCGGAGTTGTTGCCTTTGGCCTTGCCTCCACCTTTGCCTGAGCCTTTGCCAGGATCTTCCCCCTTAACCTTCGCCGATAGGCGTTGCTTATGGTAGCACTCATCCTCGTAGTGCTTCCGCTTACCGCAGAATGCACACGTGATGGTGCAGCGGTAATGATCCGGCAGCTTCGCTTTGGCGCCGGTGTTCTTCTCGTGCTGCTTCCCCTGGACGACGAAGCAGTCTCGCTGCTCGCAGTCAGAGGCGTGCTGCAGGTGGCCCTGCTCGTCTCTGGCATCACACCAGAATAGCTCCTTCACGTTCTCCATGGTACGGGCGTGGGCGTGTTTGGGGGTAGTCCCCTGCCCAGGTCGGGACCCTTGGTACCCTTTGCCTCCAGAACCTCCACCACCAGGACGGTAGTTGTTCAGGTGCTGGTCGCTCTCCTTCTCCAGCGCCATCTCCAGGAGCAGCACGCATAGATCCTCGTAGTGGAGGGATCTAGCCTTGCGCTCAGCCGTCAGACGGCACTCGTCCCATAGCTCTCTGGGGAGCTTGGCCACCAACCAGAATAGCAGGTCGTCGCTGCTGTAGGAGCCGGGCGTCAGTCGTCCAGCCCAGTGATCCAGATCAGCCAACAGGTCAGATACCCTGCCAGGCTTGGGGTTGTTGGGCAGCACGGGTAGGTTCTGGATCTCAACCCTGATGGAGAGGTCGGTTTCGTAGGTCGGATACTGCCTCTCCAGGGCAACCAACACATCGGCAAAGGTGGCGGAGTTAGTCACGATCTGCCGGACCTGCTTCTCCAGGTACTTGGTCTTGCAGCACTGCAGGAGCAGGTCGCACTTCACTCGCCCACTGGCGTGGGTTTGGCCAGTCAGTCGTAGGAACCGGCCAAAGTTCTCAGCGAACTCGCTGAGGTCCTTGCCTGTGAACTCAGGCAGGTTCACCACGATCTTGGAGGTGGCTATAGCCTTCGCCTCCTGAGCTCGGCGTCCTTCAGGGCGTCGGGTCTTCTTCTTCTTCTTCTTCTTCTTCTTACCCTTTGGATCCTCGGGGTCCTCCGGGTCATCGTCCTCCGAGGACGAAGAAGAATCCATCGACGGCGGCTCATCGTCGGAGGGTTCTCCGCCTAGATCACTGGAGCCATAAGGCTCCACGTCCACCATAGCCCTTAAGGCTGTCAGCCCCAGCTGGTCCAGCTCGGCCCTCGTCGAGTTCGTCACGTGGCTGTAAGGCGGCTGGGCCGTTCTCGGCACGAAAGGACTTCTCGGAATGGCTGCAGGCGTCGGCCATCGGTCTGCTCCTCAGGCTCCCCAGGGTATTTGTCAACCCTGCCGTCAGGTGGTTAGCCTGTACTCGGTGGGGTGACATTCCCACCGAGATAGGTGACGGTTGGGGCGGGATCATCAGGGGCTCCAGCTTCTCACGGATCTCTTGTGTGAGGTCGCCCACGATTTTTGAAGTGGCTCCTCGGAGCACCTCGTTGATCTCCGACCGCGTCAGGGACCTGTTGGAGGATCTTCCCATTCCTCTACTCCTGCCTCCAAGAGATTCGGGTCCTCTCCTCAACCCACTCAAGGGTGCATACCCAGGTGTATACCCAGGAGCATACCGAGGAACATCCATATAGGTTCCAGTAGCGTGTAGTGGATGGGGATAGTCAGCCGCGTACCATCGCGGCGCAGAGCTGGAAGCCACCGGCTCACTGGCAGTAGTTGCCTCGTGGAGCGCAGTGGTAGGTGGGCCCATACCATAGGCGGGGTAGGGAGGCATGCCAGTAAAGCCTGTGCCCTCTGCCATAGGCGGGTTGGTTGTGGAAGTGGATGTTGCGGCGGCTGGGAGTGTGGTGGTTAAAGGAGAGGGTGATGCGTGGAGGCCAGAAGCGCTTGGTGCGCCTTCGAAGGTAGGGTCATGCGTCGGGTCTTGCCCTTGTTCCTCTCCTTCGTCTGCTCCTTCTCCAGCATCCTTCTCGCTCTCGTTCTCTCTCTTCCTCTTCACAGGCTGAGGCTGAGAGACCACTTCTTCGACAGACAGGGCCCCGAAGGCCGTCTGAAGCCCATCCAGGGAGTCCTCAGCCGCATCCACTGGCCCATGTAAGGGCTCCGCCGAAGGTACAGCGCCAGGCGCTGGCCTTGCTGGTGCCACAGGCGCTGGCGCTGTCTTCACGTCGGCGTCCTCCTTTCTTGGATCCATCTTCTTTCACCCTTCAGCTTATATTTGCCCGTACTCGGCGCATTGCATGTACGGCACGGGGTTGCTGCCGGTGCGCAGAGACAGGCTGCCTCTTGCTACCAGAAAGGTTTATAGTGTTTTCAGCACTGTGTTTTTGCTTCTCCTGCTGCTTGCTGTTGCTGTAGGGTGTCCTGCTGCTTGTTTTGGGAGATGAAAAGCTTTTGTTTGTTGAAATACAGTAAAGCCAAGTCAATCCAGGATAACCCAAGCCAGAAGTGTGCAAGGAGAAGAGAATCAGGATCAAAGCATGAAGGGCTGCAGTGTAAACAGTGAAAGATGATTGGATATTCACAGAAACTGCAACTCAGGTCACAAATGAATGCATATTCACAAAGATAGCTGAAATGTTTTTGGAAAAGAGTTAGAAAACTGCCTCATGGGCACTCTCTCTCCATAGTGCCATCTCAGGAGATGTGCACTCTTTGTTTCGGGTCCCATATGTGCTGAGGTGGCATGGTATGTGGCGATGAGGTCACTGCCATGTCACATGGGATCTTCCTACTTAGCTAGGCTGACCAGGAATTGAACCCAGGACCTCTCAAAAAGAGGTGCCTAGCCCCCTAGGATGTATACCACTAGGGCAGATAAGTATTCATGGAAAAACATAGATAGATTCATAGGCTCTACCTTAGGTATGTCAGTGCTCAGTCAACTCAGGAAAAGATGAATAGCTTCACATTGAAAGGGGATTAAGGGGTCCACTCCATATCCTGATTCGGTGTTTGGTTCCCTAGGTCAAAATGTGTTATCACCACTTTTGGTGGGACCAATACTAAGATAAAAATGCATAGATGCTCAGTGCATCTCTAATACAACTGGAGTATGCCTCAAAGCAATGGAAAAGCACTTTTTCTTACTCCTCTTGGTAGGTGGCCGGTACTCGGTGCTTGTTCTTCTTGTTCCACTGACGCTCCCTCACTCTCTGGAGCATAGCCTTGGCCTTGTCCACCTTCGCTTGTTGCTCTTGGACCCATTCACCCACAGAAGAATGGGTGTCCTCTGGATAGGGAGCATGTAGGAACAATGCCGGGCGCCCTAGGAATAGCTCATGGGGCGAGTAGCCAGTAGCTGAACTCTCTTGGGAGTTCATCATCAAGGATATGACGGGGAGTAGTCCCACCCAGTCTCTGGTGCGTTCAGCTTTGCACCATATCCTTACATTCTTCTTGAGGACACGGATCTGTCGCTCGCATAGGGGGTTGCTCGTGTGAGAGTAGGGAATCCCCGTACACACCTGGACATTGAGGGATCTCAGGACCCTCTTGTACCAGCCAGTATCTGAGCGTACTTGTACGTCCTCATCGGAGTTGATCTCTTTGGGCGCCCCATAGACACAAAACCACTCCTCCAGGAGTATCTTGATAGTCTCCTCTCCGGTAATGTGCTTGGTACATGAGAACACCCTGGTAAACCTGGACAACCCACAGGTTACCACGAGGGCGAAGTCATAGCCCCCGAACTTCGGCATCTCCGTGTAGTCCACGTATAGAACACTGTTAGCACAGTGAGGGATGGGCAGGGTCGAGTAGAGACCTCTGTCTCTGATATCCCCTGGTTTGCAGGACCTGCACGGGCACTTGTCCACGATAGGCTGGAGGGTTTTCCGCAGTTGGTCGTCAGTCCACGTAGTTTGGAACCACTGCTTGAACAGCCTCAGGGTACGGTCAGCGCCCACATGACCGCTGGACTCATGGGTCCACTTCAGCAGCGCTGGGACTCTGTCACTAGGCACCACGATGCGGTCCTCGGGCCAGAGGTAGCTCTTGTCCCTCTTCCACTGATCTTGGTTGACCAGGAGGGGTTCAAGGTGCTTCTCCAGGCGCTTGTAGATATCCCCAAACTCCTTCAGGTACTCCGATTGTTGGAGTCCATCCAAGGGGCGTATCATCGTCACGTTGAGGTCCAAGTGGACGTCCATACGGCTGAACGCCTCCTTAGCCAGCGCTTCAGACCGGGCACCAATCAGGGCGTCGAAGTTGTTGCGGCTGATGTAGTCTGCACACTCGTTCTTCACTCCCTGGATATGGTGTACCGTCAGCCGTAGTTGACTGAGGTAGGTCCACCAGCGACGTAGCTTGGCCTTCTCAGGTGGGGGGCCCTTCTGGAAACTGCGGACCGGTTCTTGGTCGCACAGCCAGACCACAGGGTTACTCCCCAACAGTCGTGCTTGTGAGGATAGCACCAGCATACCCGCGAGCAATTCCTGCTCATAGGTGGAGTAGTTCCCCCTGGCCTGGTTCCACTTCCAGTTCCAGTGGCCCAGAGGTACTAGGACCCACTTGTCGTCAGGGTAGCTGTGCTTGAGGGTTCCATCTCGGTTGAGACCTTCCGTCCCCCATTGAACGGCGCCGGTGTAGGTGAATTTTTTGATGTGGCGGCGATAGAAGTTGCACGCCCCAATGAAACTGCGTACATCATGAAGTCCTTTCTTGCGGTCTTCGTGTCGTACCTTGGCGTCCATCAGGGGTTTAGCCTTAGAGGCCGCTGGGGTCCACCACCCATAGCCAACGTCAAACCCCAAGTACTGCATGGTCTCCTGCATGAACTCACACTTCTCCAGCTTGAGTCGTGTGCCGTTCTCCTGGCAGACCGCAAAGAACTCACCCAAGAGGATTAGGTGATCCTCCTGGGTATTGGTCCCGAGGCATACATCGTTGATGTGAGCCTCCATCTGGGCCCGACGGGATATAAGCTCCTGCACCTTAGGTCTCCTTCGTAGGATGGACAAGATCTTGTTCATCAGCTCTTGGAATAGAGCGGGTGCGTTGGCCACACCAAACGGCATGACCTTCCACTTGAACACCCTCCCCTGAGGGGTGATGAAGGCTAGTAGTTCCTGTGCGTTGGGCGTTAGGTCCACTTGCCAGAATCCGCTCCTCTTGTCCATCTTGGTCTTGTAGCGGCAGGAGGCTATCTTCTCCAGGGTAGACTCCATATTGGGAATGGACCCTGAGTGGTTCAACGTCTTCTTGTTCAGCTCTCCGTAGTCCACTACCAGCCGTTTGGCTGTAGACCCAGGTTTAGCCACCAGGAAACAGGGGCTGCAGTGTAGGGGGTAGTCCCCGTCCTTGTACTCCAGGACTAGGCCAGCGTCGATACATTCTTGTATCTGTCGCTCAATCTCGTCGGCCTGCTCTTTAGGAGCTGGATAGGGTCTCCTCCGGATCTTGTGACCCACGAACTCGGGTTTCAGCTTGAGGTCCATCTGTACCAGCTTGTCGCATGAGGCTGGAGGGGGTAGTTCTCCGAACACCTCCAGATAGGTCCTTATAAGCTTCTGCACCCGCGGGTCCAATAGCTTGATCTTGTCCTCCATGTCCTCGTCAGAGTGTAAGTTGCTGGCCCCCTGCGTAATAGACGTCGGGAGGTGATCCTCCACCGACTCTTCGCCCTTGGTGGTGTCCTTCAACCCTTGGTGAGCATATAGAAGGTCTTGTTCAACCATCTCCGGTGGACGATGGCAACATAGGCACGCTCGAGGGGGTTCACATACACATTCCTCCGAGAGGTCGTCCTCCTCTGGGGTCCTCACATGGGCGCCCCACACGCTCTTCATGAGCTTAAGATCTACCTCCCTTTGCCAGGTGGTGATCTTCTGTTCGAGGTCCTCCTTCAATTGGGATAGATCTCCCATACGTCCTTGCTTCAGTGGCCATGAGCTGCGGGTAGGCTTCGCGTAGCATAGCTTTTTCGCCACCAACTTCCTCTTGGAATCCACATACTCCCTTAGCCTGGATCGAGGGTCCAGCTCTTCGTCCACGGGGTCTTCCACCCTCATGGAGAGTAGGGGTTTCAGTGGGGCAACGTACTCGGCGTTCTCCACTTCCTCCACAAAGGGTCTGCACGAAGAAGGCGTCGTGCTCAGTCTCGTCATCTGAGTGGATAGAGCTAGGTAGCTCAGATAGTCCACACTCAGAGACTCCATCAGGAACAGATACATGGCCGGGAGAGTTGGGGGCGTTGGTGTCAGTCACGACGTACTCATCTCCTCCGGGTGTAGTCTCAATAGCATCTTGAGGTGGTAGGCGATCCTTCAAGTCACCCAAGGCGAGTCCATCGCTTTCTCGTTGTATAGCCTGGACCAGAGTCGGGTCCAGATCCTCCCAGGTGATGGAGGTAAGACCCCCGTCCACCACGCTGAGCATACTCCCCCATCCGGGCTTCCCAATAGGCGTCTTACGCCCCAGAGGCACGTAGATGGCCTCATCAGGTAACCGAACAGAGCTGATAGTCAGCCTGTCCAGGAGGTTTTGCCAGTACTCGTTGCCCCCGTGTATAGTGGTTTCAGCACTGTGTTTTTGCTTCTCCTGCTGCTTGCTGTAGGTGTAGGGTTTTCCTGCTGCTTGTTTTGGGAGATGAAAAGCTTTTGCTTGTTGAAATACAGTAAATCCAAGTCAATCCAGGATAGCCCAAGCCAATAGTATGCAAGGAGAAGAGAAATCAGGATCAAAGCATGAAGGGCTGCAGTGTAAACAGTGAAAGATGATTGGATATTCACAGAAACTGCAACTCAGGTCACAAATGAATGCATATTCACAAAGATAGCTGAAATGTTTTGGAAAAGAGTTAGAAAACTGCCCCATGGTCACTCTCTCTCCATAGTGCCATCTCAGGAGATGTGCACTCTTTGTTTTGGGTCCCATATGTGCTGAGGTGGCATGGTATGTGGCGATGAGGTCACTGCCATGTCACATGGGATCTTCCTACTTAGCTAGGCTGACCAGGAATTGAACCCAGGACCTCTCAAAAAGAGGTGCCCAGCCCCCTAGGGTGCATACCACTAGGATAGCTAAGAATTCATGGAAAAACATAGATAAATTCATAGGCTCTACTTTGGATATGTCAGTGCTCAGTCAACTCAGGACTCACTTTCTGAGTGTCTATTTTTTTTCGATTTCAGAAAATCGATGCTGTTTTGGGGATTGGATAAATAGAAATCGTCCATTCCAATCCATCACGCAGAAGGGCGTGCAGTTCCCATTCGACCTCAAAGCCAACCACCCATTTTTCCCATTGATCGACCTTGCCGTCCCTTTGAACCGACCATTCACCAATCTTGTCGTCTTTATCGATTTTGCACTCGTTCCCGACATTGAGTTTTACCAAACCGATTCAATTATTGCAATGACTAGTCTTTTCAACTTCTCGAGCTCCAAGTCCTCTTCGTCAGACTCAGAGAAACAAACTCTGGCAACCGACCTTAATTTGGTAAGTCCCACTACGTCGAAACTAGCGGTTTGGACAACTAAGTGCAACCAAAAGGATATCCAGAACGACTATAAGTACTTTGCCTTGAACGACGAGAAAACGCGTGCCTTCAACCGAAAGGCCATATCCTTACCAACGCAAGCGCGCAAAGACCTATTTGATAGAGCACCATGGAAAGTCGGGCTTCATGACGATGATCTACACATATCACTAGGAGACCTTCAACTCCCGCAAGGAACAAAACGCTACTCCATGACGGAAGCCCACGAACCGGTAAAAAACATCAAGGAGGCCCTCAAGACCTATAGGGAATTTTACGTCTTCCCGCCCAACGACAAGAAAGACCCGCCACCCAACTACTTGTCCTCCAAGGTATGGTCAAAGGCCATCAAAAGTGCATTGGTAGAGTTGAAAAAAGAGGATGCGGAGAAAACCTACACCGGATGGATTACCATGGAAAGCTGGGAACGACACACCATGGCCAAGAACCACCTCTTGTTCGCGGCCGGCCCCTTGATCGACCTCAAACAATGGGTAGACAAAGTGGTAGTACACCACGGCACTCGACCTATGGTACCAACACGTGCCTTCTCCCTAAAAGAGGGATACATCCCTCAAAGACCATACGTGTCCATCCACATTAACACATCCAAAAAAGTAGACGATGACATCGCCTTCGAGGACCTCAACTATCAAGGACACGACCTACAACTTGCTCTCAATGCCATCCAAGTGAACAAAACGCTCGCCGCCGTTGATGTCACACTAAGAATTGACGTTCATAAGGATATTCTTTTTAAATATTATAATGAACGGCATATCCTTGATGTGTCTAATGGGAAAAACCCCTCCCCGGTGACGGAAAAAACCCTCACGGATGTAAGAGGTTTTCAAAAGTTTTTGAATAGAACTTTTGAACCGGGTCAAGACGATATTTCCCTCAATTCAAAGCAAGCATTTTATCCGTTTGGTGGTGGGGTCATTCTTCGGTCCGCACACGACCGAATAATGAGATTCGAGTGGATACTAGCCTCCCAAAGGGGTGAACGCCTCCTTCCAAAAATTTTGGAACACGAGTGGGCCAAGTCTGGTTCCATGTTCGCCATGCGTGTGAAAGACATAGAGGGAGGAAATTTGTACCAAATTCAAGCTTCTCGCGACCATCTCGCTTCCCACCCGGAAGTAGACGCCCTTGAAGTGTGGTCCACTTTCAATAGGAACCCTTACGCGAAACCACCCTATGTCTACACCAAAGGCACTACTGTCCGGTCTCTCAAAAGTGTGTTAACGAACTTGGACGTTGGGGGATTCCCTTGTGAGGGCGGGAGAAACCCCATCCAATCCTTCGCGTGGAGTCTCTTCCATAACGAAGGATTTGTGTTGTTTTATGGTCCGGACGCCTCCTTGGTCAGGTTTTGGGGACCCACGGGCGCTAAAGACCCCAGCGAAACCGCCCCACGCCTCAACCCAATTGTTCATAGCTCGTGGGCTCAACCCCCGGACAAATCATCCTTCGAAATCCGAACTCCTAGTTCAGAAAGGGCCCTGCACGCCCAAGTAGTTGCCGGACTCTTTGGCCCTCTTAAAAATTGGAGGCGCGCGGCCGACCCCCACTTTGATGGAAATGTCTATAGGGCCGAGTACATCCACGAGGAGTCTGCAATCCTAGCCCACCATTTCTGCATGGGAACCACCTCGATAGTAAGTGCATACCCCAATGACATAAAGCGACAAGCACTACTGTCCTCGGAAGACCCCAGCCTCTCCCCTCACAACAAGGCCGTCATGGCGGGCACCAAGTTGGGCTCGCAGACCTTCGTTTCTAACATTATCGAGGAAGACGAGCGTCTCGCCGCGCCTCCAATGTCAGGGAATGAAAAAATTCAATTCTTGTCCGAAATCAATGCCGACAATGCCACTGATGCACTAGCCGGAGCACTAGTACAACCCAATGCCATTGACATGGAACAGGAAGCCGAGTTGCTCAAGTCAATTGAATCTCTTGAAGATTGGGACACCCGCACCCGAAGAAAACTCAAACACTTCGGTTTTTCCCATGACATCGGCGGTGGGAACATTCAATCGACAAGCCCAATCCCAGCATTTCTCGCCACCGCACAAAACTTGGCCCAGCAATTGCTCCGTGAAAATGACATAGAGGAAATCCTCAACCAATGCACCATTGCAGATTACCCCCCTGGGGTGGGAGTCTCCGACCATCTTGAAAATTTCATGTTGGGTAAAGTGGTTGTCACTCTGCATTTGCTTTGTACGGTGCCAATGGTACTCGTCCCCAAGGCGGGAGGAGAGCCCACCACAATCCTCCTGGAACGGCTGTCCATCACGGGCCTGACGGTTGCCTCACGGTACGGCTACAAGCATGGAATCCCATCTTCATCGCACGATGTCATCAATGGAGAACAAGTGCCCCGGGCACGCCGCATCGCTGTTGTGTTTAGAAGTGTCCCTGACGTATTCCACGATGCAAATGAATAATTCTGTCTCTTTGTGGTGGGTGAATTGCCCTTTCTTTACCCTCTCAGTTTTTCTATACCACATTATAAATCAGCGCCTCGCCAACCCCAAGAAGAATACAAGCAACGCTTCGCTGGCTTCAACCAGTGAAGTATGTTGGCGTCTGCTCTGTTCGTGTTGCTGGTCACACGCATAACGGCTGCTCGATTTTTCAGTACAGTTTCACGATTTTTCTGCCGCTCCCATCAATACTATTTGTTCCACTGAGGTTTTTCACTCCCGTTCGTTCCATCGCGGTGCCACACTCGCCAACCCAACGAAGAGCACAAGCAATGCTTCGCTGGTTTCAGCCAGAGAAGTATGCTGTTGCCTGCTCTGTTCATTTTGCTGGTCGCTTGATTTTTCTGCCAAGTCTGTCAAAACTCCTTGTTTCATTGAGGTTCTAAACTCAAGTTCACTTCGTGGTAGAGCCGCCCTCGGGTTCCCAGCAAAAGCTTACATTCTTTTGGCCTCACAACTTCGGTATGTGCTCTCCCTCACTGAGAACAATGAACCTATGACTACAGGCAGTCATGTGAGACCTCACGACCAGAAATTCGATCCGCTATGCCCCCGGAGAACGGTCCTGCAAAGCCATACACACATTGTGCATGATCAGGCTGGGGATCAGGAATTCACTGAGCCTCCCCACTCAAGTTCGCTCCGTCGAGTCGCCACACTCGTCAACCCCACGAAGAGCACAAGCAATGCTTCGCTGGTTCCAGCCAGTGAAGTATGCTATTGCCTGCTCGGTTCGTTTCGCTGGTCGCCTGATTTTTCTGCCAAGTCTGGCGAGACTCATTGTTTCATTGAGGTACTTGGCTCAAGTTCAAGCAGTAGTAGAGCCGCCTTCGGGTTCCAAGCGAATGTTCACACTCTTTGGGCCTCGCACCTTCGATATGTACTCCCTCTTGCTGGGAACAAAGAACCTATGACCACAGGCAGTCATGTGAGACCTCACGATCAGAAATTCGATCCCCTATGCCCCCGGAATACAGTCCTGCAAAGCCATACACACACTGTGCATGATCAGGCTGAGAATCAGGAGTTCACTGAGTCTCCCCACTCAAGCTCTTGTCGAGGCACAACCGTCAACCCCACGAAGAGCACAAGCAATGCTTCGCTGGTTTCAGCCAGTGAAGTATGTTGTTGCCTGCTTGGTTCCTTTCGCTGGTCGCTTGATTTTTCTCCCAAGTCTGGCGAGACTCACTGTTCCATTGAGGTACCTAACTCAAGTTCACGCTGTAGAAGAGCCGCCCTAGGGCTCCAAGCGAAGGTTTACATTCTTTTGGCCTCACACCTTCAGTATGTGCCCTCACTCGCTGGGAACAACGAACCTCTGGCTACAGGCAGTCATTTGAGACCTCGCGATCAGAAAGTCGATCCGCTCTGCCCCCAGAGAACAGTCCTACAAAGCCACACACACACTGTGCACGATCAAGCTGATGATCAGGATTCCATTGAATTTCTTTTCCCAAATTCGTTCCGCCGAGATGCCACACTCGTCAACCCCACGAAGAGCACAAGCACTGCTTCGCTGGTTCCAGCCAGTGAAATATGTTACTGCCTGTTCGATTCGTTTCGCTGGTCGCTTGATTCTTCTGCCAAGTCTGACAAGACTCATTGTTTCATTGAGGTACTTGACTCACGTTCACTCCGTAGTGAAGCCGCCCCCGTGTTCCAAGCAAAAGTTTACATTCTTTTGGCCTCGCACCTGCGGTATGTGCTTCCCCTTGCTGGGAACAAAGAACCTCTGACTACAGGCAGTCAATTGAGACCTCACGATCAGAAATTCGATCCGCTCTGCCCCCAGAGAGCAGTTCTGCAACGCCATACACACACCGTGCATGATCAGGCTGACGATCAGGAATTCACTGGGTTTCTTCACTCTAGTTCGTTCCGTCGGGGTCCCGCCCTCGTCAACCCCGCGAAGAGCACAAGCACTGCTTCGCTGGTTTCAGCCAGTGAAGTATGTCACTGCCTGTTCGATTCGTTTCGCTGGTCGCTTGATTTTTCTGCCAAGTCTGACAAGACTCATTGTTTCATTGAGGTACTTGACTCAAGTTCACTCCATAGTGGGGCCGCCCCCGTGTTCCAAGCAAAAGCTTACATTCTTTTGGCCTCGCACCTGTTTGTGTTGCTCTATCGCGCTGCGGAAATTCAAGCGCTATCAAAGTATGGACAGCAGCAGACTTGCAGGTTGACGCAAACAACTATGGAGTCATTGAAAACATTGTTTGGCTAGAAATATTGGACTGAGATCTTACACAGCTCACAATGTACATGCCATCCAACTTCAACGTCTCATACCGTGAGTGATGGGCCGACAACAAGATCAATGCGGAGCCTCTGCCATCCCTACCCATGGGACCAGTGCGAACCCTGATAGGATCACCGCGTAGGCTGGATACCCAACTGTGAGGACGCGGCCCTATCACTTTATAAAAATTTTGTTTGCAACCCGCGCATTTGCGCGGGCCGATTGCTAGTACGGCTTAGGACTACGCGTAGGACTAAAGGATCTGCCCACATCTGGCGCATGCGCTTGAATCAACTGAAAATGGGGAAAAAATGGAATTGATTTTCTGATTTAATTGATTGCTGTGGCTGAACAGCGTATTTTTATAAATGCTAGCATCAAGCGCATCTGTTCTACTATTTTTCAGACACAGAAGACACAGATTATTGTCACACCATGTCAGACACATCATCTGAGATCAACTACAGTCCCCTTCCCTTGTCCCCGGCACCATCGGAGGTCCTTGAAGAAGACCCATATGAAGCGTGCTCCGATGAGGAAGATAGCGCTGATGAAGATGACAGCATGAAGTTTCCGGAGATGGGTGCCACCTGGGAGCCGGTTGTAAATGCTTTTGCCGGCTCAAGTCACCAAGAAGCTTGTGACCGCATGGAGGAATGGGCGGATGAGAACGGCTATGTTCTCAGTCGTCGTGGCGATAAAAACAAAGGCCAAGCATATTTTTATTGCGCCAAAGTAGGCCGCCAAAAGCAACACAATCGCAACGCAGCCCAATCCGGGGTCCTTCCCGAGGATAGTGGGACGGTGCCAACATATGCACCGGAGTCAAAGGGGGATTGTTGTCCCTTCAACGTGTACATATCTCGCCGGAAGGATGGCATGCGCGAGGTGTGGTCCGTGAGTCACAAAGGACTCCGCCTAGACCATAACCATCCACCGCAAACGGCCAAGCAAAAAAAATTCCTTGATCCGGTGAATTTGTCCCGTGAGGATGCCGATATGATCATGAACTTGGGACAAGCCTTCATGCCCCCCCGCAATGTGGTAAATTTCATGCGGAACCGCGGTGTCGAGATCTCCCCAAAACAAGTGCAAAATATTTATGATGCCAAAGGCTACTCCTCAGCGCTGGATGCCCATGAGTTGGTCAACCGCCTTGAGGAAAAGGCCGAACATGGGTGGTACACCCATGTGGTGAAGGATGACATTGGGAAACTATCCCATGTCTTCTGGATGAGCGTCGAGCAAATTGCTATTGCCCGGCGCTTCCCTTACCTAATCCTCCATGATAATACCTATCAAAGTAATAGGTATAACCTGAACATTGGCCTATTCGTGGGGGTCAACAACTATGGGCAGTCAGTGCTCATGGGCCAAGCCATTGTCGTGGGCGAAAAAACTCGCGACTTTGAGTACCAGTTTACCCACTGGTTGGCGGCCGTGGGCATCGCGCCCGTGGTCATGTTCACGGATGCATGTGTGAAGGCTTCGGGGGCCGTTGCCACCGTTTTCCCCGACGCCAAGCACTTCTGGTGTTACTGGCACATTGCCAAGAACGTGGCCAAGAACGTGAAAGGCGTTCTTGGCCACGACACTTTCACTAAATGGCTCCTTTCGCTCCCGGCATGAGACGGCCCAGCAAATTTTTCCAATGCCGTATGAGGCAATGAAGGACCGGCTGACCACATGGGGAAGGGATGAGGCAGCCCATCAGATGGTCCTTTCCTTTGGGTACGACATGAAGAGGCTGCCGGACCACGCATACGAGGCTCTGGCCCCCCCCACCTTGGACGACTGTCCTGACCCCACAAAGGGGGTGGAGGATCTTTTGGAGTATGATCTCCCCCCCAGAATGGTGACCCCCGCGCCTAATGCAGCCATCTTTGAAGTTTCCAGACAGGGAACCAATGTAGCTCACTATGTTCAACTCTCGGGGCCGGTCCGGACCTCCGTTGGATCTATCACCTACACCTTGTACCGTGACCTGGTGTGCACTTGTGAATTTTCCTACCATGCTTGGGATGCCCTGTAGGCATTTTTGGCGAGTATTGCGAGACGACGCATTCGCCGCTTTCCACTTGGGCCTTGTGCATTCCCAATATTTCTTGGAGGACCCTCCCATGCATGAGGAGTTGAAGCTTATGTCCCGGAACGTGGTTGGGAAGCTTTACCACAACCATGAGCGTGTCGGTCCTTGTCCCGTGGAGGCACCGAGTGTGGAAGGCATCGTTCCCGAGGGGGAGGGTGAGGCGGCACTACTGGTGCGCCAAGGGGAGGTCCAAAGAATAAGGAACCGGTTCCAATTGAGTGCCTTGGCTAGGGAGTTTGTGGATGTGGCGCTTGTTTCGCAAGAACGCTTTGAAGATGCTAGATTTACTTTGCGGACGTGGATTGACACGCAAAGGAAACCATTGGGTGACCTTAAAGCGGACAATCCAGCAAAGCCACCCACCAAAGCACAAAAACGAAAGGCATCGGAGATGGCTACCGGCGGAAAGAAGAAAAAGAAAAACGGCGCGGAGCCCGACGTCCCACCCCCCTCCGTACCCCCACCACAAGTGTACGTCACCCCCCCGTTCGTACCCCCCTTCGTCCCCGCTTACCCCCCAATGCCTTTTGCTAACCAACCGATTCATCAAGAGGGGAGTGATGATGTAGTTATGCTTCGCAGGGTGCCCCCCCCTTCCCCATTCACACCCTCCCTTCCGGCTACACCACCCTCCGGTATTGCCCTTTTGTCTCAGGGTGTGCACTCCTCCAAAGCTACGTCTAGCACCCAATCATTGCAACCCCCAACCCTCGCCTACTCTCAAGCCACCCCAAGTAATCAAATTCCCATCCCGCATCCATACTTATACACGCAAGGCTCACAAGTCCCATTGTCCATGGGCATGCAATGTTGGCCCAACCCCGGGTTTGTGCCAACAACGGATGCCGCATACTTTCCCTTGGATCAAATTCTGAACCCTGCACCACGGGCGCCCAAGAAAGGGGGCGGTAAAGGCAAGGGCAAGGGCAGAGGCAAGGCAAAGAAGTAATGGAATGCAATCTGAGTGACGTCGTGCGAAGACAAGGGGCGCGCTCCCTCGGTTCGTCGTGTCCTTGGCACGTGGTGCAACGGGGTCATGCATGGGGTTAGAGGGCACATGGGGGCCCGTACTGCACCCCTCCTCCCCCTGGAAGGGATTGAATATGGCCCCGCTTGGGGGCCCATGACAAGGGGCGCGCTCCCTCGGTTCGGCGTGTCCTTGGCACGTGGTGCAACGGGGTCATGCAGGGGGTTAGAGGGCACATGGGGGCCCGTACTGCACCCCTCCCCCCCCTGGAATGGATTGAATATGGCCCCGCTTGAGGGCCCATGACAAGGGGCGCCCTCCCACCGTGCGTTTTTCCCTTGGCACGTGGGTCGTTGGGGTCACGCATGGGGTTAGAGGGCACATGGGGGCCCGTACTGCTCCCCTCCCCCCCCTGAATTGGATGGAACATGGCCCCGCTTGGGGGCCCATGACAAGGGGCGCGCTCCCACCGTGCGTCTTCCCCTTGGCACGTGGGTCGTTGGGGTCAAGCATGGGGTTAGAGGGCACATGGGGGCCCGTGCTGCTCCCCTCCCCCCCCTTGAATGGATTGAATATGGCCCCGCTCGGGAGCCCACCACAAGGGGCACGTGGCACCCATTCCCCTTATCCCACCGTCAACTTCCTCTTCTTACCCACGCGTGCCTTTGGTTGCCTGTGTGCAACCCCCTTACGCCCCTCGCCCCCCGACACCCATTGGGCCAACCACACCCTTTGTTGCACCCTGCCGGTGCGCTTGGCCTCCGTCCTAACCTTCTCCCACCTCCCCTCGGACACAAACTTTTGGATGTCTCCAAAACGCCCCCCCCAAGAGTAGGGCACAACACACCCAAACGGCACGCGCAACGACTCCTCACCCGCAAGCGCCAACGCAAGGTACCCCACCCAAGACAATGGCACGAGGGGAGGCTCGTCCGTCCGGGCCTCCACCATGGCCGTCACCTCGTCGCACACGGCGCCCAGCTTGCCGGAGGGCCGCTGGCCCGGCCTACGCGCCATGTCCCCCCCCCATGAAGCCAACATGGCAACATCCCCCCACATCTCGGCAACGGTCGTGAACTCCACGCCCGCGCCGACTCCGGGGAGGTCCTCAAGGGGGACGTAATGGCCTCCCTTGATCCAATGCGCCACAATGCGTGCCAAAAGCAACGCACATCGCGCAACCCCCCTATTCCCATCCCTCCGCACTGAAAACTTTGTCTCCCGCTTAGGCGGGGACACCCAAAAGTGGACCGGGGGCATTTTGGTGCACCCCGGGACCCCCTCAAACAGAGTGCCGAGGTGGGCACATATGTACTCCATCTCGGCATACCCCGCACCACCCGTCTCACACACGCGCGTGCGCATCATGCCGTCCGGGTGGGCCTCAAAAAACAGGGCATACAGGTGCCCCACACACGGAGCGCCACGGGGGGCACCCAACCGCCGGAGGGTCAGGGGGTGGCGCCCGTCCACCCACCTCCCCGGGATGTAATACACATCCGGGACCTCTCGGAGCGTGCCATGGCTCGCACTTTCCACCAACTCCTTCTTCCCCCCATACTTGTACGCCGGCTGAGGCTTCCGGCGTACGGCACCCTTGGCGGGAGGTTTGGGGCTTGGTTTGGGCCGGGGGGCGGGTGTTATGGCTTCGAACAGCAGCAGCGCAACAGCGCAGCGCAACAGCGCGCAAATCGCAAGTCGCAGTCGCAATCGCGCTGACAGTCTGTGAATAATAAAGAAGCATCGAATGCCAACTGTGAATGAGCGCTGTAAGATACTTCGATCTTGAACAGGGTTTATGTCTTCGAGATTGTGTTACTATTGGTGCCCCGTCTAAAGATCCTGCGAGGTTTGTCGATTGGGATTTTGGATTTCGGATTTTGAGAAACAAAGAGGCACAGGAGTACAGTCGAGTTCCCAAGAAACAAACCACAACAAGTGGTAGCCAGCTAGGTGGCGGGGAGGATCAATCTTCGAGATCAATCTTCGACGCCGCAACGCCGTCAACTTGATTTGGACTTCGATCTACAATGGAGCGGCCCTTCGACGACGCAGCTATGCTGCATTTCATCAGAGACAGTTTGTTTCGAAGTGATTCACCCTTGCATCACGAATTTTCGACCTCATTAGAGAAGTTCATCGCAGAGCGCATCGCTAGTCGAGAAAGCGAGTGGTTTCCATGTCTCTCTCGTGATCTTCACAGCTGTTCGCAGAAGCTTGCGGATACTCAAGCCAAAGTTATCGAATTGGAACAACGCGTCGATGTATTGCAGGCAACAGCAGCAAGTGCTACCGCAGCAACTGAACAACGCGTCGATGCATTGCAGGCGACAGCAGCAAGTGCTACAGCAGCAACTGGCCAGCACATCGATACCTTGCAGTCCTCGACGGAAAATGCAACTCAAGCTGCTGCAAATGAACTTCGACGCGTAGAGCTTGAATTGTCGCAATGTTACGCCCTTCTTAACGAATTTGTACGAACTTCGAGTCCACCACCTCCGAACAACATCCAGTTTCCGCAACCACAACAACAACAGTTTCCGCAACCACCGTCTTCTTCGAATTCGAACCAACCTCACCCTCCACAACAACAACTCCCACAGCGGCCTACCTTCGAACCACTACCCCAGTTCGTAGTTCAACGTGCTCCTTCGCAGGAGATTTTGGGACGCCGCATCGAGCGCCTGAACAAACTGGTCAAGAGGTTCACGGGTAAACCTGGATGCGGAGAATTTTGAACATGGAAAGAAGATCTATTACGAGCCTTCACTCTGTCGGACATCACCTCACCCGTCGATCAGGCAGCAACGATGTCATTCCTCCTCGATGGTGATGCCGCTGAGTACTATCATAGCCTGACGAAAGTTGTACAGGACGACTGGTTCGAGCTCATGCGTGTGTTAGGCCAGCGTTTCGACTGTATATCCCATGAGCCAGTGTATTTGTCGAGAATGTTGAGCTTGAAAGAGAGCGAGTTTCCCCGACATGCAGATTACGTTCGAGAATTTCGTACATGCGTTATCAAGTCGAAGGTCAACACGAATGAACTCCAGATGGGTTACCTCGTCAACTCTCGATTTGTTGAAGGGTTGTCGAATGACGCTGTGCGTCGGCAATACATCGTTGAGGTCCGTTCGAGATGGCGTTCTAATAATCCTTTTGGATTCGATACCTTGGTAGAGACCATCGCGGAAGCCTACATTGCGGCTGGGTACCAACTGGAAGAAGTACAGAACGCATCGAGAACGACATCAGATCACACCCTGGGTCCTGCAGTGTCGAGGCCCCTGCCTATGATGGTCCCACCTACTTCAACTTCCACGTTTCCATCGAACCCTATGCCAACGCCACACGTCACACAGATGCCGACCCCAGCTGCGGCGCCCACGGCTTCGACCGTGGCGGAGCCGATGAATCTTGATGCAATTGCCAAACTTCGAGAAGAGTTACATGCCTACATTGGTGAACGGTTCGGACGTCAACATGGCGGACGCCAAGATGGTCGAGAAAGCAGACGTTGCTACAACTGCGGCGAACAAGGACACTTGGCACGCGACTGTCCAAAAGGTCGACCGCCATCCCGAGGACGAGAACGCCGGGAATCACGGTCGAACACGCCGAAACGAGACCACAGTCGAGACAGCAAGGGACGGTTTCGATCCCGCTCCAAGAGCAGAGAAAGACCTACAACGGCCTAGAAAACAATTCCGAAGACCTGGTGGCGGACGTCCTCGAGAAGAGCTGAACACCACCACCAGCACCAATAAACCCGAAAAGAATTCGACGCTTGGAGGTGTCACTGTCGAAGGAACTGAACCTGAGCATGCGTCTCTGTTCACGGTTCGAGGGCGCATTTGCGCAGGTCGAGAAGACTCCTTCGACTCCAGCGTGGAACTGTTGGTCGACTGTGGAGCGACTAGTGACTTTATGTCGATGCAAACGGCAAAGAGGGCGCGACTTCCCCTCTATAAACTGAGAAACCCTGGACATGTCTCGACAGCAGGAGGTGTCCAAGTCGAAGTACGGTACTACACGCGAGCTTACGTTCGAGTTGGAGAGCTTGTATTTCGTCACCACTTCAAGGTCTTGGAGATTTTGCCGGATGTAGTGCTTGGACTACCATGGCTTCGAAGCTACAATCCAATTGTCAACTGGAAGGAGCGATACGCCGACATCCAACATGGTTCGAATTCGTACCGGTTGTCTTTTGGCGAATCACGACATTCCACCCAGCTACAGTTTCAAGCAGCTTCAAAGCTGGACCTTCTTTCGATACTTTCATCCAGTTCCTCGAAAGCGAGTCCGGTTGGGAATCCTACCCCACATGCCAACGAACACCCTGACCTACACTCGTCGACACACGTTCAGCGCAGTACTGACACGTACGATGAGTCCGAAACGGAAGATGGTATCACCGATGAGGAGTGCAGCGATATGGAGATTGAGTACATTTCGTTGCCAAAACTCAAAAGAGAGATCCGTCGATCTGATCTCACGGGAGATCAAGTATTTCTGTGTTGCATGCCTCGACCAGCAGTGCCGGTCGATGAAATGTATAAGATGCAAGCCAGCGATGGCAATGATGACGGGCTTGACCCTGTTCGACGCAAACTGTCGAGTCCATTACACAAGTGGGCGGACCTCTACGACCGGGAGAAAGCGGAATATGGAGACCTACCTCCGCATCGACCTGGAAGAGACCATCGAATACGCCTCGATTCGGAAGAAAATCCACCGTGGGTACACCCTTACAAAATGGATCCGAGCCAACTAGATGAACTTCGACGACAATTGGACAAGTTGCATCGATCTGGTCGCATCAGACCATCCTCGAGTCCATACGGAGCGGGTTGCCTACTGGTGAAGAAAGCGAATGGTAAATGGCGTATGTGCGTCGACTACCGAGCGTTGAATACACGAACTGTACGAGATCGATATCCTTTGCCATCGATCCAATCCATCTTGAGTACATTGGGGGGTTCCACCGTATTCTCAAAGATTGACCTTGTTAGTGGGTTCCACCAGATCCGAATTCAAGACGAAGATATCGAGAAAACCGCCTTCAACACACAATTTGGCGCCTTCCAGTGGGTTGTTATGCCCTTTGGCCTCTGCAATGCACCGTCGACGTTCCAACGCGTCGTGAATGATGTCCTGCGAGACCACTTGGGGATCTTTGTATGGGTGTACATTGACGACATCCTCGTCTTTTCGAAGGATGCGGACGAACACCAACGACACCTCGACCTGGTACATGACCTACTCCGTGAGCACCAGCTCTTCCCCTGCATCGATAAATCCACATTCTTTCAGAGTCGAGTGCCCTTCTGCGGATACATCATCGACCAAGATGGAGTACACATGGACCCCGAAAAGATCAAGGTCATTCGAGGTTGGCCTCCACCAACTACGGTTCATGAAGTTCGACAGTTCATTGGATTGTGTGGATTTTACCAGCAGTTTGTCGAAGGGTTCCAAGCTGTCGCAGCCCCTCTGACTGCAATGTTTAAGGCAGACTTCGAGTGGGAATGGACGGCCGTCCACCAAGCTTCCTTCGACAAGCTGAAGCAGGCGATGATCAGCGCGACACATCTCAGTGCTATCGACCCCCGACAGCCGTATCACCTGTACACAGACGCTTCGAAAGACTGTGTGGGTGCTACGCTGGCGCAACGATGTGCGCATGGGAAGTACAAGGGACATCTTCGACCTATTGCCTTCATGTCGCGGAAAATGCAGCCTGCCGAAACTCGATACCCGATTCGAGAACAGGAGTTGTTGGCCATCGTATTAGCCTTGAAACAATGGTTTCACCTGCTTCGAGGACCGCAGCAGGTGCACGTGCACACTGACCACGAAAGTCTTCGATATCTCAAGACCTGTCCTCGACCGCTGACACCACGGCAAGCACGATGGTCCCAATTCCTCGAGGAATACAACCTGACGTTGTGGTACGTGCCGGGCCTCGAGAACCCTGCGGCAGATGCCTGCTCTCGTTTAACTTCGCGGCAGTTGATGGAGATCGAAAATGCTACACGTACACGGGCTTTTGCAATTCCCCTGGTCGAAGACTGGGCTTCACCGGAAGGAGAACCTGTCGATGAGTTCCTACATGTACTTGAAGACACATTCTCTCATGACGAGGTGTGGCCCCAGCCGTACGACCACCTGTACGTTTCACTACGAAGCGGACGCTCCGTGGGGAAGGAACTTGACGCAGATGAGCTAGCGGAACCAGCCCTCCAATTCGACACCGAACCCGCCGTCGAGCCGGAGGACCTGGAGCCGCGACCGTCGAGCGCGACAACTGCGGAGCCGGAGGACCTGGGACTGGATCCAGCTCCATCGGACGAGATCATGGCTGAGAATTCACACCAACCAAACATGCATCTCGATGAGGCTGGCAATGAGCCAGACACGTCTATTGACACCGACGACCTCCCCGATGTAAGCATGGATCGCCCCCTTCGAGTCACCTTTGGCAACGAACTTCGATACGCCCCGACCATGGCGGAACTGATTCGCTGTCGACGTCACCGTGACGGCACGTTGCAATCGGTTCCCTTGCCGAAAGTTGGGCCGAACACGCCGTACCCTTCGAGTCTTAAGGGTACACACCGCCGAGTACATCGACATTATCAGTGCAAAGACTTGACTTCGACAGCTGTGTGGGCGACAGCCTATCGGGAGGACCCCCGGACGAAACACATCTACGAAGTCGCAATTCGAAGCCCTGCGGCACGACACCAGCTTCGAGATGCTAAGTTGTCCTTCGATGATGGCAAATTCTTCCATTTGTCGATGATGGGCAAACGTGTGCTTGTTCCCCGAACACTGGTTACGTCGATTGTGGCTATGTATCACGAGTCGGAGTTCTATGGCCACTCAGGAGTCCTTCGAACCATGGCCCTGATTAAGCGCGACAATGTGTGTTCACACCTACGACACTATGTCGAGCGATACATACTAAGTTGTGATGTCTGTCAAGCGGCGAAATCAAGACGAGTCGACACCGCCAGAGTCCCAAGACCCTTGCCGGTGCCCGACGCCAAATGGCACAGTGTGTCCGTCGATTGGGTTTCGGGACTGCCGCCGACCACAAGGGGCCATGATGCCATCATGACTGTAGTCGACCGATTCTCCAAGCGTGGAATGTTCATCCCTTGTCGCAAGGATATGACAGCCGACGACCTCATCTATGTGTTCCTACGTGAGGTTATTCGATTGAAAGGATGCCCTCGACAAATTGTTTCTGACCGAGACAAGCTGTTCGAGTCTCAGGCGTGGAAGGAGTTGGCCCAGCGCTTCAAGATTGAGATGCATCAAACAGTGGCCAACCGCCCTCGAGGCAATGGTCTGGCGGAGCGCAGTAATCAGTCCATCCTCCAGCGCCTGCGTACACACGGCATCTTCGGCAACAACGAGTGGGATGTCGACCTCCTGTTCGCCGAAATCCAGTTCAACAACCTGACATCCAATAGTCTTGGACTATCCCCGTTCGAGATAGATGAAGGACGAACACCCCTTTTTCCATTGGATTTTCCCCGAATGACTTCTCATGCACATGAACCATCGACCGTGAATGATTACATGCAACGAGCGGAACGTACCTTCGATTCTGTGCGTGCAATGCTTGCCGAGGAACGTCGACGCCAGATGCATGTGGTCCTGCAAATGGACCGACACGTTCGAGTGCCTGAAGTCGGTGAACGATGGTGGGTGTTGGTGCCTGAATATCGACATAAAGGGAAACTCGATGTTGTCTGGTGCGGCGATTACAAAATACTCGAGGTACTGAACAAGGGCGAGAATGTCAAACTGGACATCCTGCCCCCTTCGATGGGTTGCGAGTTTTCAATCGAGACAGCATAAAACCCTACGTCCATCGAGAGGGACAGCCGGTGTGGGAGTTTCCGATGCCCCCTGTCAAAACTGGAGAATCTCCTCGACTTGTCAAAATTGTGGCTAGACGTCGAGTGGGATCAAAAAAGCGCCGCACATTCCTGTACCGTTGTGAATGGGATGACGACACATGGTCTTGGGAGTCGAGCAAGGCTCTAGAAGAGGATCCTGTGTACCTTGAGTTCCTTCGACTCCACCCTGAGTAACTGAGTAACACCCTTACTCTTCTCTGCAGTGTGGTTTTTCGAAAAACTCATGCGAGGTTCCGGGTCGAACACCGGAGCCTCCGCCTATGGTACTACATCCCGGACGCCCCGAGCTTCCTCTCGACCTCCGCCTTCTCGAGCGACATCGTCGAACGTCATCGATGTTGACGCGATTGAACCCCCAGCGAGGACGACTTCAACTGGCCGCTGCTTGTCGGTAGCATCAGCGCCAGCTCGTCCGAATCGACCTCTCGATCCATTCGAACCGCCGCACTACAGCCAGTCGGCATATGCTGGGAGCTCGAAAGGAAAAGGAGGCCCGTCAAAAGGAGGCAAGGGAGGTGTGTTCCCTCGCGGGAAATTTGCGGGAATAGCGCCGAGTGGACGACCCATCATAACAGGAGGCGCCGAAGGCTTGGAATGGCTCGAGATAGCCCTGGCCAGCTTGCCTGTTCTGGAACCGACGAAGGGAGGGACTCCACCCGACATGCCGCCGGAACTCTGTAAGCTGTACGGGCCCCCTCCCCCGGTCGATGCAGAATACTTTCGAGAGCGGTGCTCAAGCCCTGTCTGGTTCGATTCTGATGATGAAGATCTTGCTTGCTACACGGGGTACAACGACTGATCTTCCTTCTTCTGTTCAGCGCCCGGATGGGTCGACAGTTCTTGGACATCGAGGCCGAACACCTGGACATCGAGGCCATCCAGAGAGGATCCGAGTACCGGAGAGCCGAGAGTCGAAGACGACTGGGTCGACCAATCCTGGCATTCGAATGCCCCGAAAACACAAGCTTCTACTCGAACGAACCAATCCGACTCCTACTACCACGACGCCGACTCCTATTACCACGACGATAACTACAACTACGACGCTGAATCCTGGCCACTCGAGTCCGACGACGAAGCAGAATATCCTTACGAACCCGCGCGGTCGACAGCACCACCCAGCTACGATTCTGTGCCGGTGCCAGAGTCGAAATGGCAGCCCTACAACATGCCGCAGTACAATCATGAAATCGAGACCATCGACGAACTTCGACACTTGGGAACGTTCGGATTGAAGCCACCCTATCGATTTGGGACACATGAAGATGATCCGATGAAGACGGAGTACACTAAGCTCGAACCATCGGTGCTCACTATTGCGTCGAGTACCATGGCTGGTCTTCGAAAGCCGCACACGTTCCTGAGCGAGAAACACTATGAAGTCGTGTCGAACGCAAATGCCGCCATTGTCGAGTTGGGCAAGACCATCTGCATCGACAGTTGGGGTCGAACCGCACCATTCCCGTACGAAATGGCTCGAAGTGCCCCTGACACATCTTTCGATGAACATGGAAACCTTGGTGGTAAGCCAGGATACCAATGGTACACGAAAATCGAAATGGCTTGTCAAAACTTTCGAGCGGCCCTCATGAAATGGCGACATTATGATGAAGAGCTCGATTATGGATTCCGACAAGACCTCACCGAACATACCCTGCCGAGTCAAATTGCTCGACTCAACCGCATGCATCGAGAGATCTCGGGTATCGACGACCTGATAAATGTTGCGGATGGGATCGACCTGATCTTCAAGTATCGACGCTTCTGGACCCACGAAAAGATGAGACGAGAAGCTCCCGTTGCAGTTTCGATTATGGGAGTTATCCGTGATCTTCAAAAGGTTTGCCAATCGAACGACTGGCTCTTCGAAGATCGAGCCCCCTTCCTTGCGTACAAAGTCGATTTGCTTCTTCGCCGACACCAACTGCGTGGCCTTCGAGGCACCTCTCGACTCGGATATAAACGCTATGGATGCGCTCTTCATCGAACGCAGGACCTTGCGCTCCAGCTCCAAGAATACTTTCGAATCGGAGAACAGGTCGAACCTTACGCGTACAACGCAGTCGCACCAGGCGCCCCCATCGACCTTGTCCAGTTGGCGACGATCTACCAAACTGGACCCGGACGACTCGGGTACCACGACTTCGATAGGGCAATCCGACGAGTTGCTGCCCTTCACTCATCGAATGAAGAGTATGTCAATCTTTTCCCTTTCGTGGATGCCCCCGATTTGGTTCGACGCCTGGGTACCTCGACATACCTCATGTCCCCCTACGAGGCCGGATACCAAGATGGACAACGTTGGCGTCGGACGGTGAGGTTTCCAAGGGACGTCTATGCTGACGAACGGGAGGAGATCGAGAAGACCGACTCGCCTGCGAGGGACCCGTTCCACCCGGACCCCCTCGATCACCGGTTCTTGTCGATGGAGTCGAATGCCTATCAGCACCACTTCGACATTCCGTTCTTCAAGTACCTCACGCCGATCCACGAAGACTTTAAGACTGCACATCGACATAAGGTCAGCTGCCGAGACCAAGTCCTCGAAGCGGTCATTGTCGACAGGGCTTCGAGCCTTGTGACTGCAGAAGCGGTTCGATTCGCTCTGCAGAGCTCCCTCGCTGACGGCCACCATGTCCATCAACACCCCGGTCGACTCCAAGAAGAAGGTTCTCGAACCAACACGCTTGAGATTGTCGACCGATATGCCCTCGGCCCTGAGAAGGACGACATCAGTGCCGTCATTGTCGTACGACGACTTTCGATTGCCGACACGCCGTGGTGGCGGGTCGATACGCGAACTGGTCAGTTCTACCACAGCATGGCCGCTGGTACTGGTTCGAAGGAAACCTATCGATGGTCTACTGGTCGACATGACGGATACTCCTTCGAGGTCACCAATCGGGCCGATCTGTGGAGTGAGGACGCTTGGAAACCGTCGAGCCTCTGGGATTTCTATTCGACCAGGGCACAGACACTGGGACCTGGACAATTTCGAGCGCTTGCCCGTGAACATGTCTTCGTATTCCAGTACAAGTGTCCCGTCGATGACCGACCTGGTGATCCCAACCTTCGATTGCTGAACCATCGATCTGGTATCCTGATTCAGAAGCGTGCCCTCGACACCGATATCCGTCGACACTATACGGGTCATGACACCTTCAAGTTCATGGCTGGCGTCGAGACACTGAAGGAAGTGCATGAACTATGTCGACTTCCCGTGGATCGTTCGTATACGTACACGTGGGGCAGGGACTGCTGATTCGACATGTCTGGATGCCAAGTAATGGCTGATTCGACATGTCTGGATGCCAAGTAATGGCTGATTCGACATGTCTGGATGCCAAGTAATGGCTTATTCGACAGTCTGGATGCCATTAATGGTATCGAATGCTCCATATGCCTGTTGAGCTGACAGATGTACAGGCCTGTTGGTCTGCTGAGCATCCAGCTTCGATGCTATGGTATGTTATGGTTTGACGTGCCCACAGCCTTGCTGCGGGTACAGCGCCCGTGCAGTGTGCCTGGCGAGGTTGTCTTCTGCAGCTTCCGCCGAAGGCCGCAGCCGTGGCAAAGTCGAACACGGCGTGTGAATGAGGCGCTGACGACGGGTGTCCCATGACTGCACCTCGGTGTGTGATCTCGACCAGAATTGGTCCACTGTCTCGACCAGAATTGGTCCACTGTTATGCTTCTGTAGCCAGCACATGTCGAGGCCCAAGAAAATTTTTTTCTGTCTGGGCCTGCTCTAATTCGACATTGTGACGCCCGCCCAGGTGAGTGAGACCTCTTCGAGGTCTCAACGGGGGGGTAGTGTTATGGCTTCGAACAGCAGCAGCGCAACAGCGCAGCGCAACAGCGCGCAAATCGCAAGTCGCAGTCGCAATCGCGCTGACAGTCTGTGAATAATAAAGAAGCATCGAATGCCAACTGTGAATGAGCGCTGTAAGATACTTCGATCTTGAACAGGGTTTATGTCTTCGAGATTGTGTTACTATTGGTGCCCCGTCTAAAGATCCTGCGAGGTTTGTCGATTGGGATTTTGGATTTCGGATTTTGAGAAACAAAGAGGCACAGGAGTACAGTCGAGTTCCCAAGAAACAAACCACAACACGGGGGGCTGGGGGGGTGCGTCGACGTCCACCTCAATACTCAACTCCGGTTCAATGTCCACCGGGGCCTGCCGCTCCTCCTCTTTCTCCTCCCCCCCCTCCTCCTCTTCGGTCTCCTCCACCTCCTCCTCCTCGGCCTCCTCCTCCTCCTCCTCTTCGGCCTCCTCCCCCTCCTCCTCTTCGGCCCCCTCCACCCCCTCCCCCCCCACAAAAACATGGTCCCCCTGGAAATACCGTAGGCGCTCCTCGTAGTCGGCGACGTCGTCGGGCGACCACTCACGGAGGCGGAGATGTTCCCCCCTTTGGTACACCTCCTCCGCGTGTTGGTGCGCCGGCACCCTCACGTCCCCCAAAGTCCCCCTTGTCCCAAAAAATTTTGCGCACCGCCCGGCCCAATGGGTGCGCAAGGGGCAGGAGGAGCTCGCAGGGCACCTCCCACTCCACCTCCTCGTTTGCCCATGCGGGCAAACCCCGCTCTTCTCTGTCCTCCGCGACCTTGACAGTCGCGAAGTCAGAAATCCCGAAAAAAAAATGTTTCGGGTTGGCCCCCCTCCCCCACCCCCGGAACATTGCGGAATGTTCCTGCCGCTTTTTGGTGTTCTTTTTGGCGTCCCAAAAAGAACTAATGGTAACTTGAGGGCAATACCATTCCCCCATGAAGGTATTGCCCTCCTCGTCACCCACAACCACCGCCGGGGGGTCCCATGTGGGGGGCAATGCGCCACCCTCGCGAACCCCGCGGCGCCACCTCGCGAAGGGGGGTCCCTTGCAGACCCGGCGCACGATGTACGTGTCGCGCGGGCCTGTGCTTTGGGGCCGGGGAACCACGGCCTGCAAGACCTTGACGTTGGCGTCGAAGGTCTCCCCCACACTGAACCGCACGAGCTGGCGGTCCTTGGGGTCAGCGATGGCCAGCACCTCGTCCTTCTGCATGGTGCTGACCAATGCTGCAAAAAGGATACATGCAGTAAAGTGTGCCAACGACAAGAGGCGCGCTCCCAAACCCCACTCCAAGGTTGTGTCACCTAACCCAAACCAAACCTAAACACGCTTCTATACACATATGGGCCCGTAATGGGCCATTGCTAAGGCCTCAAAGACAAGAGTCGCGCTCCCAAACCCCACTCCAAGCTTGTGTCACCTAACCCAAACCACACCCAAACACGCTTCTATACACATATGGGCCCGTAATGGGCCATTGCTAAGGCCTCAAAGACGAGAGGCGCGCTCCCAAACCCCACTCCAAGCTTGTGTCACCTAACCCAAACAAAACCCAAACACGCTTCTATGCACATATGGGCCCGTAATGGGCCATTGCTAACGCCTCAAAGACGAGAGGCGCGCTCCCAAACCCCACTCCAAGCTTGTGTCACCTAACCCAAACAAAACCCAAACACGCTTCTATGCACATATGGGCCCGTAATGGGCCATTGCTAACGCCTCAAAGACGAGAGGCGCGCTCCCGAACCCCACTCCAAGCTTGTGTCACCTAACCCAAACAAAAACCAAACACGCTTCTATGCACATATGGGCCCGTAATGGGCCATTCTCACGGCACGGCAAAGAGGATGGAAAAGGCACATACCTGACTCCTTACGTTTCGCTTCCTCCTCACGGTCCTTGGCTTCCTTGCGCTCCTTCATCCTCCGAAGGAGCTCCTCCGCACCCTTTCTCCCTAAACAATGTACAATATGCGGGAGAAAAAAGGGGCAAACAAGAAAAAATGCACAATGAACACAAAAAGGACAAGCAGACAAGTGACGCCACCACGGGGATACCTCGCTCGCTTGGCGTCTTGGGTGCACCCTCGGCGCGTGGCTCCGGCGAACGGCGTCTCCCCTCCCAGTCCTTCTTCCTTTGCTCCATTGTTGCTGTAAACAAGGATTGACGGTGAAGGAACGGAACCATGTAACACGTGCCATGGTGCAATGGTGCGTAGCGGTGCATACCATGTTCCGCCTCGGTTCGGGGTTCCGGGGAGTGCTTCGGCGTGCCCGGCGGAGTTGGACTTGGACTTGGACTTGGAGTACGAGCAATGTCAGCCAAGCGCTCAATCTCAATCTCTTCTTGCCATTGCGCGTGTGGGTCGTCTGGTTGGGGTCGTTGCGCGTGAAGTTGGTGACGTTGTCGGTCGCCAAGGCTGTCATTCCAATTGACATGCCACGGTTGTGCCCCATCAAAGGCGACCTCATCCTCTTCTGCAACACAAAGAATAGGTAGGATGGAGGTAGGATAGGGAAAGCACGCATTTTGCATGAAAATGACGTGAAACGCACAACCAAATCGAAATGTTTGCAACCACATACCATCCGGGTGGGACCACCAATATTTCGTGGGAGTCCATGCATCCTCCTCGTACGCCTCGTCCGGCAACTCGACTTCCTTGCTCCCCTTCCCAATTTTTCCCTTCCATGGCTTCTTAAATCCTTGGGGGGGCAGCACATGAGGGTCGTGGGGCGGCGATGGGGGTACTTGGATGGGTGCACTGATTGGGTGGGGACCCGGAGCCTGGTCTGCGTCCTCGGGGTCCTTCGAGTCCCAAGCAGCAGTGGCAGTGACTTTGGCAGACATAGTTTGGCGAAATTAAGAGCTACAGAGCGCCAGGAAATGCACATCCCTTAACCTGGCACGCGATGCATCTGTCCCCCCTGTCAGAAATGTACTGTGATAAAACAAAAACGTTTTCAGTTCTGTCAAAATTTGATGTGGATACGCGTGCGCAATGTGGGCAGATCCTTTAGTCCTACGCGTAGTCCTAAGCCGTAGTCCTGCATAGCCATTCCCTTGCTTATCAAACAGCTTTACCGGGTGCGTTCCAGAACGATTGTTTGTCATGAAGATTTCAATTTGCTTGCTTGTCACGCAACATTACCGGCTGTGCTTTCGAAAAAAAAAATTCTATTGCCTTCGGCAAGTCCACCTCGCAGAGAATCTACCGCGAGCAACACATACCCAAAATAGGGTGGAAACTACATAAATACCGGCTAAAACATGCTTTACATACCTTGGATGATCATTTTAGGTGATCACGGTATCAAAAAAACAAGTTTCGAAAACTTCGGTTTTTGAGGTGCCCAAGGTGACAAACTGCATCAGCAGGTTGTGTACCAATCCCTTGGGAGACCCCCCCCCCCCTGGACCTAATACCCAAATCGGGTGAAAAACACGTAAATACGGCCTAAAACATGCTTTACATACCTTGGATGGTCATTTTAGGTGATCACAATATCACAAAAACAAGTTTCAAAAACTTCCATTTTTGAGCTGTCCGGGGTGAAAAACTGCATAAGCAGGTTGTGCACCCGTCCCTTGGGAGCCCCCCCCCCCCCCCCCGACCTGATACCCAAATAGGGTGAAAAACACGTACATACGGCCTAAAACATGCTTTCCATAGCTTGGATGGTCATTTTGGGTGGTCACAATATCAAAAAAATATGTTTCGAAAACTTCCATTTTTGAGCTGTCCGGGGTGAAAAACTGCATAAGCAGGTTGTGCACCCGTCCCTTGGGAGACCCCCCCCCCCCCGACCTAACACCCAAAAAGGGTGAAAGACACGTAAATACGGCCTAAAATATGCTTTCCATAGCTTGGATGGTCATTTTGGGTGGTCACAATATCAAAAAAACAAGTTTCGAAAACTTCGATTTTTGAGCTATCCGGGTTGAAAAACTGCATAAGCAGGTTGTGCACCCGTCCCTTGGGAGACACCCCCCCCCCCCCCGGACCCAACACCCAAATAGGGTGAAAAACACGTAAATACGGCCTAAAATATGCTTTGCATAGCTTGAAATGTCATTTTTGGTGGTCACAATATCAAAGAAAAAAGCTTCAAAAACTTCGAGTTTTGAGCTGTCCGGGGTGAAAAACTGCATAAGCAGGTTGTGTACCAATCCCTTGGAACCCCCTCCCCCCCTGGACCTAACACCCAAAAAGGGTGAAAAACACGTAATAACGGCCTAAAACATGCTTTCCATAGCTTGGATGGTCATTTTGAGTGGTCACAATATCAAAAAAACAAGTTTCGAAAACTTCGATTTTTGAGCTGTCCGGGGTGAAAAACTGCATAAGCAGGTTGTGCACCCGTCCCTTGGGAGACCCCCCCCCCCCGGACCTAACACCCAAATAGGGTGAAAAACACGCAAATACGGCCTAAAACATGCTTTGCATAGCTTGGATGGTCATTTTAAGTGGTCACAACATCAAAAAAACAAGTTTCGAAAACTTCGATTTTTGAGCTGCCCATAGTGAAAAAGTGCATAAGCAGGTTGTGTACCAATCCCTTGGAAGACCCCCCCCCCCGGACCTAATACCCAAATCGGGTGAAAAACACGTAAATACGGCCTAAAACATGCTTTACATAGCTTGGATGGTCATTTTAGGTGATCACGATGTCAAAAAAGTAAGTTTCGGAAACTTCGATTTTTGAGCTGTCCAGGGTAAAAAACTGCATAAGCAGGTTGTGTACCAGCCCATTCACTAAGCCATTATTGGTGGAAAGAGCCATTTTGCGTTTTTGGCACGGGTTGTGAACGGCCCTAAGCAAGGCTAGAGACTGCAAAAAACATCCTTCCGTATACTAGGAGGCAGATACTGTCACAACATCCCCACTCACACCCCTCAAAGTGGATACCACGGGGTCACCGAGGTCGCCAAAACCGCCAACATCACAAAAATGGCTGAAAAAGTGCATAAACTGCATAAGCGCTCGTCCCACTCCGCCCCATACAAACCCTATGGAGTCGGGACCCGGAAACACTTTTTCGGCTCAAAATCAAAAAAAACCAAAAGATTCATGATTTTCGACCCAAAAAATGGGGGGGTCATTTTTTGACCCCCCCCCCATCCCCCCCCCGACCCCCCCCTCCCTCAAAACCTCAAAAAAGTGGGTTTCAAGTGGGGGGGGTCTGGGGGGGTCCGGACCAAAAACTCATTGGGGGATGCATTTATTGGACAAAATAATGATTTTACAAGGGGTTAAACCAACAATTCAACCCCTTGGGGTAGGGTACGCGAATAGGCCCAAAAAGGCCAAAATGGGGGGGTATGTGGCGTTTTCCCCATATATACGCCTGCCTGGCTTTGATCTAACAACCTCTGCGAGGTGATTCTATTGCCTTCGGCAAGTCCACCTCGCAGAGAATAGACCCCAAGCCACACACGCCCTATTTAGGGTAAAAACTACATAAATACGGCCTAAAAAATGCTTTACATACCTTGGATGGTCATTTTAGGTGATCACAATATCATAAAAACCAGTTTTGAAAACATCGATTTTTGAGCTGCCCGGGGTGAAAACTGCATAAGCAGGTTGTGTACCAATCCCTTGGGAGCCATCCCCCCCCCGGACCTAATACCCAAATAAGGTGACAAACACGTAAATACGGCCTAAAACATGCTTTACATACCTTGGATGGTCATTTTAAGAGGTGACTTTGATTTTTGAAAACTTCGATTTTTGAGCTGCCCAGGTTGAAAAACTGCATAAGCAGGTTGTGTACCAATCCCTTGGCAGACAGCCCCCCCCCCCAACCCAATACCCAAATAGGGTGAAAAACACGTAAATACGGCTTAAAACATGCTTTACATACCTTGGATGGTCATTTTAAGTGGTCACAATATCGAAAAAATCAGTTTGGAAAACTTCGATTTTTGAGCTGTCCAAAGTGAAAAACCGCATAAGCAGGTTGTGTACCAATCCCTTGGGAGCCCCCCCCCCCCCCGGACCTAATACCCAAAAAGGATGAAAAACACGCAAATACGGCCTAAAATATGCTTTATATACCTTGGATGGTCATTTTAGGTGGTCAGAACATCAAAAAAACAAGTTTCGAAAACTTCGATTTTTGAGCCGCCCGGGGTGATAAACTGCATAAGCAGGTTGTGCACCCGTCCCTTGGGAGACCCCCCCCCCCCCGGACCTAACACCCAAATAGGGTGAAAAACACGTAAATACGGCCTAAAACACGCTTTACATAGCATGGATGGTCATTTTAGGTGATGATAATACCAAAAAAACCAGTTTCAAAGACTTCGATTTTTGGGCTGCCCAGGGAGAAAAACTGCATAAGTAGGTTGCGTACCAATCCCTTGGGAGGACCCCCCCCCCCCACCCAATACCCAAATAGGGTGGAAAACACGTAAATACAGCCTAAAACATGCTTTACATAGCTTGGATGGTCATTTTGGGTGGTCACAATATCAAAAAAACAAGTTTCGAAAACTTGGATTTTTGATCTGTCCGGGATGAAAAATTGCATAAGCAGGTTGTGTACCTCCCCATTCACTAGGCCATTACTGGTGGAAACAGTCATTTCGCGTCTTTGGCACGGGTTGTGAACGGCTCTTGGCAAGGCTACAGACTGCAAAAAACGTCCTTTGGTATCCTAGTAGGCATATAGTGTCACAACATCCCCACTCGCACACCTCGGGGTGGGTAGCACGGGGTCACCCAGGTCGCCAAAACCGCCAACATCACAAAAATGGCTGAAAAGTGCATAAACTGCATAAGCGCTTGTGCCACTCCGCCCCATACAAACCCTATGGAGTCGGGACCCGGAAACACTTTTTCGGCTCAAAATCGAAAAAAACCAAAAGATTCATGATTTTCGACCCAAAAAAAGGGGGGGGTCATTTTTTCGACATTTTTGACCCCCCCCCCACCCCCACCCCCCCCCCCCCCACCCCCCCCTAAAAAGTGGGTTTCAAGTGGGGGGGGTATGGGGGGGTCCGGACCAAAAACTCATTGGGGGATGCATTTATTGGACAAAATAATGATTTTACAAGGGGTTAAACTAACAATTCAACCCCCTAGGGTAGGGTACGCGAATAGGCCCAAATGGGGGGGTATGTGGCGTTTTCCCCATATATACGCCTGCCTGGCTTTGATCTAACAACCTCTGCGAGGTGATGGTATTGCCTTCGGCAAGTCCACCTCGCAGAGAATCTACCGCGAGCAACACACACCCAAAATAGGGTGGAAACTACATAAATACCGGCTAAAACATGCTTTACATAGCTTGGATGATCATTTTAGGTGATCACGGTATCAAAAAAACAAGTTTCGAAGACTTCGGTTTTTGAGGTGCCCAGGGTGACAAACGGCATCAGCAGGTTGTGTACCAATCCCTTGGGAGGACCCCCCCCCCCTTGGACCTAATACCCAAATCGGGTGAAAAACACGTAAATACGGCCTAAAACATGCTTTACATACCTTGGATGGTCATTTTGGGTGATCACAATATCACAAAAACAAGTTTCAAAAACTTCCATTTTTGAGCTGTCCGGGGTGAAAAACTGCATAAGCAGGTTGTGCACCCGTCCCTGGGGAGACCCCCCCCCCGACCTGATACCCAAATCGGGTGAAAAACACGTAAATACGGCCTAAAACATGCTTTCCATAGCTTGGATGGTCATTTTGGGTGGTCACAATATCAAAAAAATATGTTTCGAAAACTTCCATTTTTGAGCTGTCCGGAGTGAAAAACTGCATAAGCAGGTTGTGCACCCATCCCTTGGGAGACCCCCCCCCCCCGGACCCAACACCCAAATAGGGTGAAAAACACGTAAATACGGCCTAAAATATGCTTTGCATAGCTTGAAATGTCATTTTAAGTGGTCACAACATCAAAAAAACAAGTTTCGAAAACTTCGATTTTTGAGCTGCCCATAGTGAAAAAGTGCATAAGCAGGTTGTGTACCAATCCCTTGGAAGACCCCCCCCCCCGGACCTAATACCCAAATCGGGTGAAAAACACGTAAATACGGCCTAAAACATGCTTTACATAGCTTGGATGGTCATTTTAGGTGATCACGATGTCAAAAAAGTAAGTTTCGGAAACTTCGATTTTTGAGCTGTCCAGGGTAAAAAACTGCATAAGCAGGTTGTGTACCAGCCCATTCACTAAGCCATTATTGGTGGAAAGAGCCATTTTGCGTTTTGAGCACGGGTTGTGAACGGCCCTAAGCAAGGCTAGAGACTGCAAAAAACGTCCTTCCGTATACTAGGAGGCAGATACTGTCACAACATCCCCACTCACACCCCTCAAAGTGGATACCACGGGGTCACCGAGGTCGCCAAAACCGCCAACATCACAAAAATGGCTGAAAAAGTGCATAAACTGCATAAGCGCTCGTCCCCCTCCGCCCCATACAAACCCTATGGAGTCGGGACCCGGAAACACTTTTTCGGCTCAAAATCAAAAAAAACCAAAAGATTCATGATTTTCGACCCAAAAAATGGGGGGGTCATTTTTTGACCCCCCCCCCACCCCCCCCCCCCTCAAAACCTCAAAAAAGTGGGTTTCAAGTGGGGGGGGTCTGGGGGGGTCCGGACCAAAAACTCATTGGGGGATGCATTTATTGGACAAAATAATGATTTTACAAGGGGTTAAACCAACAATTCAACCCCTTGGGGTAGGGTACGCGAATAGGCCCAAAAAGGCCAAAATGGGGGGGTATGTGGCATTTTCCCCATATATACGCCTGCCTGGCTTTGATCTAACAACCTCTGCGAGGTGATTTCAACAAGGTTTCTGATATTATTGAGCTTGCCCGTCACACAACATTAAGTGCCTTAGGCAGGGGCACCACAAGCACTCTACTCCAAACTGTTCTAGGCAGTTCACTAAACGCTGAGACCTGTTCCGGATCGACACTAGTATTGTTCTAGACTGTTCGGGAATGGTGCATTGGATTTGACCCCCCCCCCCCCATGTGGAACGGTTGTTCCGGAACAGTTTGGAGCCACCCCCCCCCCCCCAATTGTTCCGTACCTAACCTCCATTTCCAGTCACGTACTATGTAGGACAGAGAATTCCGGCCATACACAAAGCTTTGTGCTTTCACATTTGACTTGGTTAGGTGAGCGAGCGCTAAATCTCATTCTCGGACACCTTGGTTCCAAAAAGCTATTTAGCACGCTTCATGACTTCGCGAATTAGAAACTTGCGAGGCAGATTTCTCCCAGAAGCGGCGCAAACTGACGAATCTGAGAGACCGCAGAAACTAACGAATGTGAGAGATGGAATGCATACAAGAAGGGCTAAAGATGAGTATCAATTGTTAAAGAGACCATTCTCCATGGGCCTAGTCGACACACTCAACGTCGGAAATGAAAGAAAAAATGCTAGGCTCAATCCGACACCCAAGGATGATCAGTACATTGCAGTTAAAGTCGAATTCAGATTGCATGTTGCAAGGCTACTGGGTCACGGTCATAGAAAAAGAGGAAATCAAAGTGAATGGGGTTGTATCAAAAGGGTACTTCAGGGCAAAAAACCCATGCAGAATCGGTTGGGACCAAAACTTAGCCGATGACCGTGGGTCCTTTTGCCCCAAAGTTGGAGGTCAAAACCCAACACCAGCAGGCGTGGTGCCACATTTCCTGAAATGTCACGCCCACACACTTGGTTTCCTGTTCTATGGAACCTGATGGGCCGTCGCGAAATCGACGGATAAGGTCGCCGGTCGACCACTACGATTTACGGATGCATCTTCCAGATTTTTGAGAGGAGAATGGTCATGATGACTCGTCCCCTCATCAGAATCTGGTTGTGAGCAAGGAACACAGTCTAGAATCGTGTCTAGATTTGCGTTCTTTTGTTTGTCGGTTTCTTCTTCGTTATCCGACTCTTCAACGTCACTGGCAGAAAACAGCAGTCCCTCTGAACTGCTCGACTGCTCCCTGCTCAAACCCACACTACTCTCTATTTCATAGAGTAGAGCAGCCGCAAAAGGATCCTTTTGAGCCAACCGGAGACTTGTGGAATCTGTCCACTTGAAGGACAAAGAAAAATGTCCTTCATCAAGACCAGGGTGGCTATTTTCCATGGACACCGTTGAGAAAAACAAGAAAACCGTAGTGAAAAGCAGGAGGTACCGTCAGTGCCGAAGAAAAAAAAAGGGCCCAACCAGAAAAAACCCTCTGGATCCGTCCCTCCTACCTAGCCTGGGTCCGTAGCTACCCGTAGAACCACAATTTATGAGATTTTGTGCCATGTAGCGTGCAAACGAGCCGTGACTGTGACCCGCAGCGAATACGCTCGCCATTTGGCAAGTCCCGCATTTAGCGCACTTTCTGAGAGCGCTGTGTTCCCAGCGGCAGATCTGGCGATTTTTAGCACCAATTCTGGATCTTTTTACATCAATCGAGAGCCTGGCTCTCAATCTGTAGATCTATCCAGAAAAATCCAGCAGATCCCCAAAAAATATTGAGAAATCGACGCGACTGTGACCCACGGGCGGAAAATGCTCGGAGTTGGGCAAATCACCCTAATACCTACCCGAGGAGTCCCCAGCGACGAAGTCCAATACTGCAGGTTGTGAGGTTGCCAGATGCTGACAATTTGAATCAAAGTAGATGAAAAACCCTCATACAAGCTGCAACTGATTGAGGAACCGTCTCCCCGACGTTCATGGATGGACCTACTGATGAAGTCAGCATAGAACAGTGTTGCAAAACAGAAAGGTCCAAAAATTCAGGGATGTTGGGTGGAGAACAAGAGTTTTAATAGGGTTCTGTTTATCTTGGCCTTGTCCGTAATGTTTGAGGATTCGGCTTGGTGCAAGCGGACTGCAGTTGCACGTGTGTGGCCCGTGGGCAAACTACTTGTACGTAACGTGTATGTTGCCTTCGGCACACGCGCACAAACCCATCATTCTTCCTTTGGTCTCCGAATGAGTCAACCAGAGGCACTGCGAAAATCATTTAGTATTGACAAGCTGAATGCCCGCTGCCACCAGTACCAAGTTGCAACAAGGAGACCTGAGGACTGCCCAACATTTTTAGCGTGTTCTCAAATTCACTGCAGGCAGCAGCACACGTAAACCATTGTTGCACAAGCACAAAAGACTGACGCAGCTAGGCCTTCCTTGAGAAGGTGTCTTTTCGTCTCTATATCTCTTTCTCTTGAAACAATAATCTGTGACACCAGTCAAGAAACTGTTTCGTAGTTGAAAGCCTTCATTAGGCGAGGGGTTGACACGAGCGGAGGCTGCTTCTCCACGACTTCTCCGTCTTGGAGATCTCACTACATTCTCCATCCTCATAAGCCATGCTTTCCTTGATCTTCGGTCAAGGAGAAACTATACAAAGATCACCGCCGTACGGAACTCGGCTGAACGATTCGACCCTTCACATCTACGTTGGCCGTTACGAGAAGGAGCTACGGTACGAAAAGCACGTCACCAAAGTCTTTGAACTCGACGTAGATAGCAGTGCCTAACGCAACTGAGATACGAATGTTTCCGTTGTTCGAATAAACTTAGTCAACTTGTCTTTTATTGTGTCTTCGTGTGGACTCACAAGGCCGTGTGGTCTTGTAGGTCAACGAAGCGGATTGGGTTATCCGACAAGATAGGCGACGAGTCAACTTAGGAAGCAACATCTTAAGTATTGAGAGTCCCTTGAAGATTCGAGAACCAACAAATAGTCCACCCATGCGCCTTATATGATGGCATTGGCTTGGTGTACTTGGTGATGTGATGTGGCTTTTGTGCGACCTTGGGGCACCAGGTGTAGTAGGCTTGGGTGCACATTGAGGAATTCCTTTTCATTGTCGCGTTCAAAAGGAAACCGCAATGGGACATTATCGTCGTATTACCTGGATCATGCACCAAATAGTACGCACATATGTACATACCTACATCCCGAAAGAAAGAAAAAGAATGTGGGTTCATGCGAGCAACTTGTGAGTTTCCCATGACTTTGGCCAAGACCAAACTCCATAAGAACGAAAATTGTTCGGCTTCTTTGGGCATCGTCGTTGCATGACTCATGTGTGCTTATACGGGATCCCAAGCGAATTTGGCGATTCGTGCATGACTTGAACATTGGCTGGATTCTTTTCTGCCGTTCTCTTGCATGAAAACCTCTGTTATGCAGAGATCCGATCCGCATCATGATGATGGCTGCCAGAGGGGTGTTCAGGGTCTCACATCCCCACATACGCCAGTCGCGGTACTTGTGGTCGTTACGTGGGGTGTCGCAAAGTTCGGCAAGCAACGACAAACCGTTGAGCCTCGACGATTGGAGTAAAGGCATTGACCCCGGTATTTACATCAAGAAAATTGACAAGTCTGGGGAAGAGGTGCCCGGGGAAATCAAGCCCGAGGAACTTCTCATCGACTACTACCGAGGCAGGTATCAATCCACTTTGTTCACCCACCTCTATCGGATCCTTTGCCCCAGTTGAAAAGTAGTCGATCGTGGTTCGCCGGAGCGGGCATGATTACACTTTCACATGGTCAAGCGATGAAGTAAAAAGATTTTCACGCGATGCCTTTCACCGCAATGTTCCAAGATTCCCCTTTTGCCTTCAGTCGTGGGCGTCATGGAGGCATCGTTCGCCTCTTTGTGTAGGAATTATCGTGACTACTTTGCTGAAATGTTGGCCGCCGCAGCCGTTCGTTGGACCGGGGACGACAATTGGGGCAAGGCTGTCACGGCCTCGGCCAAGAAGCTCAAAGCTTTCCAACCGAAGGAGACTTTGTTTGAGTTTCGGGAATTGCCTTTCTCCCAAGAAGATGTCACGAACATTCATTTCGAATTGAAGAAGACAGCCGAAAGCAAGTTGCGGGCGGTAACCAAGGCGGGCAAACCTCAATTGCAGGTAACCCATTCAAAAGGCACCACACCTTGTGCGTTTTCGCTGCTGAGGAATACACAGCATGCGAGAGCCAACGGCATTCGTTGGTAACGAAGCAAAGACACACGGTTCCAATGTGTGAATACATTTGGTCCCCCATGAAACCGAATCTACAATTTTGCTTGATGGTTCGTTCCCGACGAGGCTAGTGGCTAAAATTGGAAAATGGAAAGACCGCCGGAGAAGAATTGGCACACCTCGGAAGCCAATTTTTTGAAAGACGAAAGACACAAGTTACTACGGACCGCATCTCACCGCATTTCTCGTCACCAACTGCCTCCTCAATGTTCCGAAGCACAACGAAGCACAACGAAGGGCACGGTCCTTGTACTTGCCGGTGGCAAGAGAGCCTACAAAGAATCGACTTCAAGGCAAATGCGCTTGGGCAGCGCAAGCTTGGCTTCGGCATATTTGCGCTGCTCCTTCCAATCATAGCACGAGATTGCTGCAATCACACGCGGAGAGTAGGTGATGATTCGAGCGTTTGTTTGGCAAGTATTATGAACGTGCTGCGTCTACTTGTATCTTGGTGCCATAATTGCACAGGGAGGATTCAAGGTACATGTGTCTGGTTTGGTATTTGCAGGTGCTGGTCACTGGAGGAACAGGATTCATTGGTATGAATTTGTTGGGAGCGGTTGCCGAAGATGACACCGTCAGCAAAGTGTACTGTGTCGTGTGGGACCAGGAGCTGAAGGGTCTCTCGGTAGAGGAGTTCAAGAAGAACATGATGGACAATTTAGGTGTGGACACGGATGCTTCGCGAAACTGATGATTTCACAGCATGTGCAGTACGTGCTCCCAGCTGCAGCTTCACCGATCCGGACGACATCTTCGCCCAGCAGTCAGTCTTCGGGTGCGGAACTCCGCAGCCGCAGCCGGGGCGTCGCGCGCTCTCTAACCGCTTTGTAACTGAAACATAAACCACCACAAACAATTTATAATTTGGAAATTAGCCCAGTTGCAATTTTGGACCTCTGCCGATAAGGTGTCAACTGCATTTGGAAAGCGGTTCCCCACGCCACGCAACGGGTGCATGGGTGGCGCCACCTGGCGAGGAAGGCAGCCGCTGCGGCGGAATCTACGACGGAGCTTTCGGTGGCGTCACTCGCAATGCGGGGAGCGATAGGGGTCCGTTCTCAATCACCCATTGAGAGCGGTGACACTTTTTCTGTGCCATTCCCTCAACTGCACACCCCAGCGGCGCGGTGGGCGATCGGTGTATCGGCTGCGTCGCCAGACCGCAGGCGGCGTCCTGCGGCCGGCTGCCACGGGAAGGCGGGTGCAGGCTGCTGTGTTGCCCGGAGATTGCACGCAGTGTGCGCCTCCCTGCAACGCTGGATGTGGAGGTGCCTGAACAAGGTGCCGAAGTATCCAGACCTGTGGCAGTTTTACGAATTTCACGGACAGTAGACAGACCTTCGGCAGTTTTACACGGATTTCACCAACGCAGCGGCCGGCAGCGCGCGCGCGACATCGACCCAATGTGATGCAGTGTGAATGATGATTGCCCCCCCTGGCTTCACTATGGGTCCTTAGGTTTGAATAAACCCAGTGGGTAATGCTGCGAGTTACACATGGGCGTATCAGCAGGACCGAGGAGTTTCGTGCCAAGTTGAAATCCAGATTCGTTGAATTTGGGAGGGGACAAAACGGCACTTGCTCCTTCCCCACCTTCTTTTAAAAGGACAATTGCCCAAAGGAGCCTTAAGGAAAGCACACTCAGCGGGACTCCTCCTCCTCCTCCTCAGATCTTCTGTCAGCATCCAACTCCAATTCTCAAGAAATTTTAAAACTCAGCTTCAAGAATTTCTTCCTGCACAAACTAATCCGGGGGGGTTTGCTGGGGGCAACACAGCGACCCTTCAGACTTTCTTCTTGGCAAGACAGGAAAGCACTACGATCGCATACATACTTCCATAACTCTACAGCCCTGAGGTATGCATGTGGTCGTAGTGGGTGGTGCGCAGAGCCCCCACCACCCACCCCTGCCCCCCCAATACACCCCCCCTTCCCAGCCAGAGGAGGGAGGTTTGCAGTGTGCTGCAAAGGAGTGTTGCACGGGATGAATATGGCTGGAGAGGGTTAATGGAACACGACGGGATGCCGAATCATGGGATTTCAACCGTTAGATTGGTACTGGAAAGGTATGGTGAGCTGATACCAATGCGGGCCCTTTTATGTTGATCCCTCGCGATTGTGCACAGCTATCCGCCCGGAGCTCCGAAGCAAATATGAATTGCTAATTGGAGATGTCACCAAGCCCCGGATGAACCTGAGCGAAAAGGACCTCGCACTGCTGAAGACCAACATTACGCATGTTGTGCATCTGGCTGCCAGTGTGTCATTTGAGAATCCTTATGATGACATGTTCCGTTCCAACGTCACTGCCACTCAGAGCGTGCTGCAGTTTGCATATGAATTGCAGGTTTCTTCATGGTCATGTAATGCATTTTGAAGGGAGGTGGTCTTGGTTCGGGGGGTTGTGCGTTATGCGCTTGCCTTAGTCGGGGCTAACGTCAACGATTAAAACATGGAAAGTCGCTGACGAGAGGGAGCAGTGACAACGCAGCGCTGTAGGACCAACGGGGCCCAGCCGATGCCCCTACTGCTGCAACTCCAATCCCACTGCTCCCCACAACAAAACAAGTTCTCAGCGACAGCTGTATGCAAGGACTCTCTTCGCTTTTTTGGTTTAACCACAACTGTTCTTGCGCACAAATCTGCTGGCGTGCGACCCACCTACTGTGGCCAGTCCTGGCCGGATGCTGGGCCCCGTCGCCTGTCTGGGGACTGGGAGTGAGGGATTGCTGGTAAAGCGGATGTGACACTGGAGACTGCTGTCGCGAACTCTGAGGACTGTGTGCATACGCCAGATGCTGACACGTGGTGTTCGTACCAAGGGCCTCGCCGATCCACGGTCCGCGGATCAACACGGCGTGGGGTAGGTGATCTGCAAGGGCACAGGGCTCCGATCCACCGTGGATTGCATTGCCGGGAATGTTTTCTGCATCGGTTGCCCGTGTTGGGGGATTATGCATTGGAACGCAACCTGAAAACTTGAATCCAAATTTCTTGAAACACCGTGTTCTTTACATCATATCCCTTGTCTTTGTAGGAGGCCCCCAATTCTGCGTTTGTGAATTTCATCTCGACCGAGACTTGCTACATTCATGGCAGAGGCGTCGAACTGTGCAGGTCCGAATGCCTCCATACATTTGCATGTTTGAGGTCAGTGCGGTTACGCGCACGTTGCACAACGGCTTAGAGCAGCATCCCCCACCACCCCTGTCAGCATATCAGGTTTTGTCGTCCAAAAACGCGAGTTGCTTTTCCAAGTCTTTTTATGAAGGCCCTTGTGCAGCCATGGCAAGGTTGTGTCCAAGTTTAGGTGGCAGAACTGCACGTTGCACCAAAACATTTGCAACCGCTGTGAATTCATGCCCCATTCGAATATTTCTTCCACAGCAGCAAACGTGCCATCGCTGTGTCGTAAATGGTATATCTGGTTTTCAAGATGCGCCGACAGTCTGTCGGCGCAACCATGACCGTGCCACCCACCGCGCGCCAACAGCGCCCCAAAACCCCCGGCCGCTGCGCCAACAAGTTTAGCGCACAAATCCTCTCTCTGTTGAACATGCCAGTGTACGGCGCGGCGCATTCGTGCCTCACAATTCGTAAAATGACATGAGATCTTTTTTGGTTCAGAGGCACGGTGCGCCGGAACTTGTGTGGTGCCCGAAGCGCCCTACTGCATACTGCAAGATGGCATGGGCAACAATCCGTTGCTGGATAATTCATGTGGTTTGGAGACACTGTCTGCTGCAAAGAGACCCGGTCTGCTGATTGTAGACTGTGTGCATGTTGTACACAAGATCTACTTTGTACGATGCAGGTCATGTCTGCTTGTCGCCGACAGTGTCTGCAAACTACAGTTCTTGGTGCTCCAACGCACTCCCACCCCTGTGCGCCAACAGCGCGCCAACCCCCTTCCCCCCCCCTCCTTTCCCCTGCGCCCCGCTCGCCAACATCCCCCTGCGCCAACAGACTGTTGGTGTATACGATGATGTGGAGTAGGATTGTTGGCAGATTGGTTGGCGCGGGCCAGCCAGAGGTAAGTTTCACAGTTTGCAGTCAGATAGAAGTGCGACAAGTTCTCCTCTGGTGCGAGGTGATCATCTTGGAGTGATGACTCGGTCCGTGCATTGGTTTGCTGGCAGCTTCCCAGCAAAGGCCCACACATAGCTTCTGTTCCATCAGGGAGGATCGTTTGAATTTCCCTCGTGATTACTACAACAATCATTATGAATTGACCAAGGCACTGGCAGATTTGTATGGCCGCCATTTCATGCTTGAAAAGGTAAGTTCAACCTGCCACCCACCCAAATCAGGGCGATCCCACCACGTGAGCCCTGATTTGTTGGATTTTTCGGACTCAGTGGAAATGAATCAGTGTTCGCGTGTGTTTGCTCTTGTGCGGATGGGCTCCTTTTAGCTCCATGAACTCAATTCGTGGTCATGGCCGCAAAGTGTCCCACCGGCAGGCGGCTACAGATACTTTGTGTCTCAGTTGTGCAACACGATCTTGAATTGCCGGCAGGTGCGCAGTTCCATTCGCTACGGAAACAATCACTCAGCCCATACATTCCACAAGGATAGGTGGGATGCCCCCGACCCAGACCATGCTGAAACGGTCCAGAAAACTCACTCTATCTGTTGGAAATGTTCCTCCGAATTGGGTTGGGGTGTTAAGGTGCACGCTTCGTTGTCTACGCTTCTACGCCTGTTTTACAAGTACACCCTGGGGTTTCCTGGTTGCTCCCAGGTATTATATCGCTGTGCTGCATTTCATGCCGGGTTAGATACCGTGCAGGGTGTGCCGGATAGAAGTTCATTTGTTGGTAGCAGATGCTTGACATGGGCACTCGCTTTATACGCTCCAGCAGCACCCCAGCGTATTTACCCGTCTGTGCAGAAGCTCCGGTGCATTCAACTTTGCCCCGCCATCACCGTGGGTGATTGGAAGACAGGCAACAATTATGGCGACTCAAAAGTTATCAATGCGGCTGCCAACGCTTTCGGAAAGATTTCTGAAGAATTGGACAAACAGTCACCGCTCGTCCGCTTTGCAGTCAAGTGTGACCCTGGGGCATTCAGGCAGATGGGATGGAGAGGCTTGGCTTTGGATTGCACTGGCAAATGATCCGCCCGTTTTTTTCTCATTTCAAGGTCCGCTTTTTTTTTTCAAGGACTTTTCAGTGCATCAAGTGTTGCAGTGGGTGCCATGGTGGATTATGGCAGGCCGATTTCTTCTGGTGTAACTGGCACAGAACTGCTTTGCAAATACCATGTAAATCCTGCATTTTTTCAAACAATGGACAAAATGCAATTGGGGACTCCATGCCCGTGCTGCTGTTGTGGGAACGTATCCACTGAATCACACTGATCACATTTTTCTGCTTTTGAGGGTAAGCTACGACGTCTTCAGATGTTGCTGCATTATGGGTGTGCACCTGTCGGTATGCAACGAAGCATCGGCGGACACGCAATGTGATGGGGCCTTGCATTTGTGAAAGGATGCAAGTATAACCGAACCTCGTAAATGTTCGCGGTTGCACATGCTGGTACATGCACGTGGTCTGCACCCAATTGCGTGTTGCGATGACGTGGTGCGTGCCGCAGACTTGTTTGCTTCCGTTGACGTAACGGGTGCATTTTTGCGCAGGCGCCTGTTGTGTTTCCCTGGACTAAGAGAAGCTAAATTGAATCTGGTCCCTGCGGACCGGGTCACTCAAGGTCTGCACAAGGCACTCACAAGGCCGCTGGCAACATGTGAGAGAGTCCATCTGGGCTGTGAAGGCATCAGGTATGTGTTCGCCCAATCAATGTGTTATGCCCATTTCAAAGTATTTGAGTTTCCTGCTGCAGCTCCTGGCAGCACAGCAATCGATGTGAAAACAGTACCATGGACAGTCTTATCCAAGCGTGCAATGCTTTTTTGTGATGGCATGTCAGCAAGTCAACGTTCACAGTGTTCACATGGGCTCCATGTGACAGCCATGTGTGAGGCGTATTGCACTGCTGGATTTGACAGTCTCCGTGATTATTCCTTTGAATTTTTCCATTTAAGGCTTTTAGCGATGGGTTCTATTCCATCAGGGGTCAATAGACTGCACAATGTTTAGAACGGACGCCCAGCCCAAACCTACCGGGCCAAAACGGGTTCAACGGGGATCTCTAGAACTCAAAAATGATAATAAAGATGTTCTATTTGGGATGCCGTAAAAAGTGTTTTTAGCCCGTTTCAAGCCTGTGGTGACCTGTCTTATCACTCCAAGTCTCAAGAAGCCTTGAAACGGGTCATGTTGGGACCAAAAGATCTTCAAAAACTGGTCAAAAAGGCTTCTTGCCAACATTGATCCTGGACCACTTGGGGTGCTCAAACAAGGGTCGCTTGTTTTGGTCTCGCGAACGAATGAAAAACAGACAGCATGTGCTGCAAGCCCCTTGATTTGCTCATCAAAGGGATGCTTTTTTCCAATTTTCAGCACGTTGGGGGCTGCTAAGTGCCCTTAAGCCTTCACGGCCTGATCTTGATTTTGGGCTAATCAGCTGTGCAGATTCTGGACTATCTTGGTGCTGCTCTTCTCACACATATTTCAGAGCCAGCGGCTCGAACAGGCCTCTTTGACATGGTCGAGGATCACTTTTGCAAAAAGATGAATCGGACCCCTCTCTTTCTAGGTCCCAAAATGGCCTATTTTCAAGGCTTTTTTTTTACCTTTGGCCGCCTAGACCACTGTAATGGTGCACGTTGAGACCTCGCCTGGGGCAGGCCAACCCCTTGGTGATACGCCTGTGCGGAGGCGAAACAATTGTTGTGCACTGGCTCCTAGATCTTGTGTGAGCGCCCCCAAATGATCGAAGAAAAAAGCACTTGACGCGGGTTGGGTTCATGTTGGCCCGACAGAGCGATGGAGTGCAGCTGATGCTGGACTGCCTCTCTGTTTGCACTCCCCTGACCATGTTTTGATTGGCCTGGGACTGCGGCCTGACGGGAAGTCCGATAGTCGAGCCGTCTTGCTGGTTGTCTGCTTAGCGTGCTTTGTGTGACTCCCATGCTGTTTGTGTGGGGAGGGGGAGCAGAGGTGACCATATCGTCCGTTTGCTTCCTGGGCTTGCGTGGCATTTCTCTTCCTACCCTCCCGGTCTCGCAGACTCGGACAATTCATCGACTCGTTTGCGGATGAGATTGGCATTCGTGTCCAAATGACCAATCCCGCCATCCATCGTGCAGTGCGCCAGCCGATCCTGAAGCTGATGGCGAGAATGGTGGGCCTGGCTAATTTGTACAGAAAGTGTGCCACCCTTGTTTGCTTCTTTGCATCTCCGTGTTCCACAGTTCGACAGGGTCACAGTCAAGTATTCTGGTGGAAAACCTCCAGCAAACGAACCCCAGATACAAAAACTGAACCTCCATAGAGGTGCAAATTTCAGAAATGCTACGAGAACCTGCTCACGTAGTAAAGCACCCAAAACTGAAGGAGATCAGGGGATGTAAGAACCAAGGGGATCGGAACCGCCCTTGTGCGCCCAAGATATGGTTCCAGCAGTGCATCACTCAATCCTGATCAACAGGCAGGTGCCTGGACAGAGCGACCCGGCATACGATGCTCCCAGCGTCTCCGTATGCGCGCGTGCGCGCGTGTGTGTGCATGTGTCTCACATCTCGTCCCATCCCCTCTGGTTGTTGCGAGAAATGCCGGAACACGTTTCACATTCAGACGCCCGCATTTGCAATTGTTTAGAGTGGAGACTCTGTTCAACATCTTTGGAAGCTACGCCGAGTGGGGCCAACCACGACATGAGCTTGGAAACGACGTACGCCTGCTGGGGCTTGAAGAGCCCCGGCCAGACCTCGTCCCTCTTGCACACATGTTGTGTCGCCACAACAAACAAGTCCAGGATTGGGGCCGCGTGCGAGACAAGGCCGTCCTCATGGATCGAGAGCGGCGGTGGAAGACCCTCGTGGACGGCCTGGAAAAGAAATATGGCACACACGCGGGGGCAATCCCCGCTGCCGAATTCAATAAGGAGACTGCAAATTTCTCATAAGCTCTGGCACGGCCTGCTGCCCAGGCTGTTGCGCCGTCTGTGGCTGCAGCAGTCAGATTGTCAGTTTCGCTAGCTGTGACATTGGGATGAACTGCAACGCTGATTCGAATTCTGCTCTTAGGCAGCTTGGCATGCGAGGACTGCACCACATCGTTTCCTATTCAATGTCATCACCAGTTCAGGGGCATAGGGGCCACATCAAGCATGCACAGGACCCCTGTCTGATGCCTCTGAACAAGGGTGGGAGGGGAGCTCCATGGATTGTAGTGGTGCTTCCAACCGCACGATTTGCCACCTGTGAATTTCAAAAACATAGCATAGCATAGCTGTTGCTTGTACGCCTCCTGATGGCAAGACAGGGTCATGTGGGTCCTGGACGCGAACCGCCACAAGATCGCTCTTGTGGCACAACATGCAGTGTTGCAAATGCAATCTGGCCATGGGGTGCAGCACTTGGGATCTAGGCAGACCACGAAATTTGAGCCCCTCAGAATAGCATGCCGAACATGGGGGATCAAACTCGCGGACGCTGTCCCCCGCCCCCCCCCCCTGTTTTTTCGGTTTTTAGTCAGGATTCTTGGTTTTCGGGGTTGGAGGCGGACTCGCGGCCTGCCGCCCCCCTGTGGGTCTTGACAAGGGCATGGGCACCTCTGACTCCGCGTCTTCCAGCTCTGATTTCCTCCAAGAGCTCAGTGCTCTCTGGATCCTATTCTATATCTTTGCAATGATGTATCATGCCAGCATGGATATCAATAGGAGTAGTACACAGTTGTCATTTCGTTGGCCTCGGAGATTTTGGAATCCCCCCCCCCCCGGTGATGTGTCTGACAGTCCTCCTTTTTGAAGTCCGAGCATGACAAGAGCGACTTCCCGAACGAGGGAATGTTCTGCGACGAACCCTTGCCTGAGAGACCGTTGGCCATCCTGGGAGCAAAGGCCTACTGCATAGTTCATCATTTGCCTGCCCCACAGCCCGGCAGAAGGGAGAATGTGCCATTCGCTACAGAGCTTTTTCTTTGGTGTTTGGCCTGGAACTTTGGCAACCTAGATTCAAAGGCTCAACCCAGGGTCTGGCTCTGTGCCCGCAGCACATCCTTGAAAGCCTACGTCATGTGTCGGCGGGGCATATTTCTCCCTCCCCCTTTTTTTTACTGATTTTTGGCCTCAGTGCACACCCCATGTTGCTTTAAAAAAAAGCCCCTTATCTCAGCTGTGACCGATGGATTTGCAGTGTGTTATGGATTCTTAGGACCGCTGCCATGGCGCTTCTTCAAGAAGGGCTGGGATTACTATCTCCCATGACTATGAGGTCTCACCCTCCTAACCCACTGCGGTATTGTTATTTACAGTTGTAGTTGTTTACCATTTCATAAACCTTCGACGATATTGAGTGCATATGTGTGAATACATGTTTGGCAACAGCACATTATCCAGGTGCTCTGTGGACCCATTTCCATTGTCCATGCAATTGTGGTGATGGTCTGCAACGTGAGAAACCAGGTTTCTGTGGATATGGATAGAAAAGTTCTGAAGAAGTGTCGTCTCATTGACGCCAACAGAGTTTCCAACCGGTTTGATGGGAGCCTGGGAGACAGGAAAGTGTGCCTGCAGGTACCGAGTCTGTAGCGTAGCCTTGAGTTTACGGAAAAGGGCATAGGTGTGCAGTGCATCTCACATTTTTCCTCTCAATTTTTGTTCCCCCTCTCTCTTTCATTCTTTCAAACCCCTTCCTCTCTTCCTCCGCTGCGTCCACCCTTTTATTTCCACAGCAATCATTTTTCCAAATTGATCCAATTTTGCACATTACTCGATTGCTGCCCCCAAGAACATGGCAGGCTGCACATCCTCATTCCAACGTATTGTGCACAGACCGCTCTGTGTTTTCTTCTGGCTGGCTGTGTCCCCGCGCATGCAGTTTGCATGGCACCAGATGTGTGAAGTGGACATGCACTGAGTTGTCAGTAACAGACTTGGAATTATATCTGATTTGTGTCCATATCCACATGGGCAACAGTCAATTTGTGTCAATGCGTGCTAGTTACCACGCGCCGCCACGAATGGGCACAGGCAATATTTTGACGTGTAGAAACGAAGGCCCCTCACAGGATGGGGCCCATGTCAGCATTCACGTTGGTTTCTATGTCATTGACAGGCACGCGAAGTAGGAGAACAGAAAGTAACATTGAATGCAAGAAGTAGCGTCCACTGCAGATATCTAGCCAGGGGTGTTCTCTGTTTCTGCTTGGCACACTTTGACAGGGTCAATCCAGCCCAGAACTGCAAAAACCATCTGAGTTACCAAGGTGCTTTTTGTGTTGTGTTGGTAGGAGTGTTCAAAGGTGTTGTTATCACATTGCACATGTGATCAGATCAATCCATATGTCCCCCTCAGGAGGTTTGTGGCTGATTCGGAGTCTTCTATGTACAGCATTTGCTGGGCCTCATTTCTGTTGGATGCAACAGTTGGGCATTAGAGGATCTGGATTTTCAGTGAAACCTCCCTTTTGGGCGCGAAATCGGGCTTAGTGGCCGATGCTGGCCTGTCAATGGCAATGGAGTGAGGGATGGGAAGTTTTTTATTCCTCGGCTTTTTTTTTTTTTTGGTGGACAAGGGGGTTGTGATGGATTTGAATATATTGGGGTGTGTCAAGGGATGCGTGTGTTGAGTCATTGAGATGGATATACAACAACTGACCCTATTCAATGGGTAGCAGGAGGTTGTCAGCCAAACTGCATCATACAGGTGTTTTGGTTGTGTTTGCTAACATGGTCCCACAGCCATTGTTCATTGTTCAATGTGCAGTGGACACCAGGATCAAGTATTTCTTGTTTGCATTTTTTTTGTTTCGCTGTTTTGGGCAGTGCAAGGACTGTGGGTTTCATGGGGACAGTCTTTTTTGGGTGCCCCTCTGTCATCTATCTTGGGATCCCCCCTGTGGTTCTGATAAATGGACAATCCATGTGCTGACTGCAAGGTAGCTCTTTTGACACACCAATGAGAGCATCTAGAAACGAAATGCCTGAAGGCCACAATGGACAACTGGAAACCACCCATCCCTGAAATGGAGCTGGGGAAGCTGCAATATTGGTGCAAAAATCTTGACTGCTTTGCCAAGGGGCATGTTGACAGTTACCAACTCCAATATGATGGATGAGGGTGCTATGCTGTAGGGCGGTGAGCATGAAGAGCTGAGCCGCAAACTGGCTGATGAGCAAAGGCAGCTGAGGGAGGGCGGAGCCCCCGATGGGATGTTTGTTTTCCATGTGCAACTGGTGCACAAATGGCTGGCGCTAAAAGGCAGGGCGGCAAGATCGTTGAACACCTGCAATCTGGGCATTGGCAGTGTATTTGCATGTGTTTCAAAACAAGCCCCAAATGCAAAAGAAAAAGGTGCATCTTCACATGATAGGAACCACAAAGTCCTTACTAGCATGGAGGAATTGTGTGAAGTGTAAACACCCAAAATTGTTCGCAGCATTCAATTGGTGAATGCTTACTCTTGGTATGTATATATGCAAGTGAGGATATGCCCTAGCAGCCAAATTACAGATAAGCTATTGTGGTGACACATTGGCAGAAGTATTCTACTCTTCTCTACCATAATAGGACCGCCAATAATCAATAGCAGCTTGGCAAATGTAAACAAATGCAGATCTCCTCATCATTGGCAACAACCATCTCCTAGTTGTCAATTTTTTTTAGTGTTTGTGGATGCAACATCACAATCCAACATTATATGATTCTCAGTACATGTTATTGGTAAGGACCAATTTGATGGGTGCGAAACCGAAAATCCCAAAATTGGCAAAAGGAACAAGTACTTTGGAATGCTACAAAAATAATCCCATGGGGTGCTTACATTATGCACATGACTTTAGCATGCTACTATTGAGCCAGCATGTTTCTTAAAAGTAGTTAATTAGGAGGCCACAATCAGCACCATGCATTTCTCTTCGACAATTTTTCTAGACATCTTAGATTAGATGTAATATCAAATGGTTTGTCAACTGCACACACCAAAAACAAAAAAAGTCCATGTTGGCACTATTTTTCCGTACCAGCTGCAGCCATGTCCCCCCCCCCCTTTTTTTAAAAAGTAATGACCATTGTGCGTGTGACTGTGTTCCAATTTGTCCAATAATATTTCAAATGGTGATCCTGTAGAGTTGTTTTCATTTGGGAGCGTGTTGCTTCAATGAGTTGTAGCTCCAAAATACTATGTAGACATGCCTACTACACTTTGATTACTTAGTATGGAAACTTGCCTCCGTACAGTATTAATAAATACCTTTGTGGTTTTGAGTCGGACTTTTTGCTATTAAAAGCTGCCACATGGTGCAACGATACATTTCTATTGGTGAATGCACGACCTTCGGATGTTATCTTGCAGGAGAAGATGTCAAAATCATGTCGTATGAATGAGATAGATGTTCATATTCCCATGTATGTAGTTGTACGAGGTAGTGCTCATCTAGAGCTAGTTTGAACGGATACGGAAGGAAACCAGTAGAATCATGGCACTGGCATAACCCATGGTGCACTGGGGCTACCACAACGCGGCCGCCCCATATTTCATGTGCATACTGCTTATTGATAAATGTACATAAACAATGCCCATGTGTACATACAAGCTTCTAAATAGGTCTTCGGTATGCTAGTTAGAAGATTGTTACTTGCCGCTTGGTAGTGAAGTTGTCAAGCTAGTTGCTGTTAATTCTTCGTCCGTTGTGAGCGGTTGTGAACGGCTACAGGCACCAGCTTAATCCAGTTGCGGCTACTTTCTTCGGCAAGTAGTATTCTTGTAATCGCTTTGAACGCTTTGATCTGCCTCTCGCAGTGCGTGTTCTTCCTCTTATAGTTCGGCGTTCCGAAGTCGACCTCGACGCCCATGTTCTTGAGGACTCCGGTGTACCAGCCAGTGTTTGAGGTAAATCTGATGTCTCTGTCGCTGTGTATCCGTTTCGGCATCCCGTAGGCTTGTATCCAACCTTCGAACAGCTCTTTCAAGACAGTTTCTCCATCGCATCTCTTCGTGAGCGGAAACACACGTGTGTACCTGCTCAATCCACAGGTCACGAGCAAGGCGAAGTCGTGCCCTGAATACTTGGGCATCTCCGTGAAGTCCAGGTACAGAACACTGTTCACCATTCTCGGTATTGGTAAGTGAGCTGTTAAACCTTGATCAGCACTGGTGCTTTGCTTGGCCTTCGAGCATGAGCATTCCATGCAGACTTCCCTTAAGACTTCGTTCAGTCGCTCTTGGCTCAGGGTTGTGTAGAAATGCTTCTCGAAAAACCAACGTGTTCGTTCCACTCCAGGATGTCCGTTCGTCTTGTGTGCCCATCGCCCCATCGACTTCACGTGTGTTGACGGTACACATATCACTTCTTCTCTGTACAGGTGGCTCGCCGTACGTGCCCATTGGACTCCTCCGTCATCTACGAAGCTTCGTCCCTCCTTCAACGTTTTCAGGATGGGATACTCGGGCAACAGGTCTGTGACCTTCCATTCTGTAGATTTCGAGGGTGTAGCCTTTGCGAAGAGGTCCAACTGCACGTCCATCTTAGCGAAAGCCTCCTTCGCGAGTTCTTCCGTGTCTCGTCCCAGCAAGTCGTTGAACGAACCTCGTGAAAGGTAGTCGCATAACTCGTTCTTCACGCCAGGAATGTGGAAGGTCGCCAATCGAAGTTGTGATAAAAAGGTCCACCATCTCCTGATCCTTTTTTGTTCGGGTGGAGGCTTATGTAGGAATGCTTGTGCAGGTTCCTGATCACACAACCACGTAACAGGGTTTGACCCCACGATGCGAGTCTGGCTTGCCAGCAACAGGACTCCGCTCATGATCTCCTGCTCGTAGGTTGGGTAGTTCTTCCGGGCGTCATTCCACTTCCAGTTCCAGTGACCTAACGGGACCAAACGCCACTCGTCTTCATTGTACTCGTGTCGTAGCGTTCCGTCTCTGTTTACGCCCAGCGTTCTGAGCTTTTGGTCCACTTCTTGGCACATTTCCCTGTTCAGGCGTTGCCATTGGAAGAGTGTACCTCCGCCTCCAACATCCGACGCGTCCGTAACCAGCAACATCTCACCGACTGGCCGAGGTACGCCTAAGATCAGGCAGTTCTTAAGCTTTCCTTTCATTTCCTCCAGTGCTGCTTGCTCTTTCTCTGTCCATTGCCACTTGGTCTCGTTCTTGATGAGGTCGGTCAAGGGTGCACTACTGAAGGTGAAGTTCTTCAGGTGTCTTCGGTAAAAGTTACACGACCCCACGAACTGGCGTATTTTCTTGACACCTTCGGCCTTTCCATTGACTTCAGACAGGTCAAAGTCGAGCAATGGTCGCAACTTTGCATCCGTTGGCTTCCACCATCCCGGTCCAATCGTAAACCCCAGATACTCCATTTCACTCCGGAGGAACTCGCACTTCTCCAGCTTTATCCTCAAGTGTTGCTCTTGACAGACTTCGAAAAACTCACTCAAGAGTACCAAATGGTCCTCGACCGAGTTGGTCCCTAGCAGCACGTCGTCAATGTGCGCCTCCAACACGGCACCTCTTGTGAGTAGCTCTTGAACGGCTGGTCTCTTCTTGACGAGGCACAGGACTTGAGACATCACCTCCTGGAACAAGTCTGGGGCGTTGCTAATGCCAAAAGGCATCACTCGCCACTTGAAAATACGGCCTTGTGGAGTGATGAAAGCCATCATGTCCTTTGCACGCTCCGTCAGGTCCACTTGCCAAAAGCCTGACCTCTTGTCCTGACGCGTTCCCGTGGGGGGCCGGCCACGGGACGCTGCGGTGACACGCACAGGTGAGCAGGCAGGCAAGGCACTACGCTCACAAGGGCATCAATACGCTCGTGTCATGTGACAAAGCGTTTCAGAATCCTTGCCACTCTGCAAAGAGGGAACGAAAGTATGTACAGCAACACATCAGGATATGTACACATGGGGTTAAGACTGGACTGGGGTAAGGGCATCACAGGACCATAGACACTCAGTCCCAACTCATATCCCAATCCCAGGTCCGACCCTCTCAGTGGCTGATGGGGGCGGGGGCTCAAACACAACCCATGCCCTGCTCAGTCCGGACCCTGAAACTCTGCCAATAGGGGGGGTGTCCCGCCCAGCCACAGGCGAGTTCCTGGGAACCAAGGGGCTCCAAGGCCAACCGACAGTGGCTCTCTATGCTCCTTTAATGGCAGGTCCCAACTCCACTCTGAGCCAGAGATATGGCCCCGCCATTATCACCCAGGAGTTCGTAGCTGAAAATGGGCTGTTTCAGCCCAAACTGAAATTAACTCAAAAATCCCCAAAATTGACCCCTCGTCCGGACCCGCCAGAGGTAGGGACGAGGCAACTGACCCTATGCCCTTCGAGTACGAACTCCCTGGAGCCCTCACCCAGCCTGGTTCCCTTTGAGGTCCCGGCATCAGGGCAACACGGATGAGTCAAGTGGGGTCATGATGCCAAAATCACCAAAATTGACGTCATTCCCACGCGCGGCTCGCTCGGCCAAGGTAAGGCCATTGGCTCACAGTGTAGGAGGCAGGACCTAGGACTTATATCTGAGTGTACAACTTGGATTTAGGTCCGGGCTCCCTATGGGCTTAGAGAAATGGGGCCGCCAATTGACCACACGGAAGGGGGAGATTGGGGTCCCAAAATGGGGTCATTTTGGCTGCCTGAAATGAGCCAAAATTCGGAGTGCTCTCAATAGTATATCTCCACGCCGGCTTGGAGATCGGATCCGGCATTCCATACGCGATCTACCGGGAGTCCAACGGAGACTCCCATGCCCTTGGCTCTCAAAGATCTCCATGCCACCTGGCGTGGTGACGATCCCAATTGGGTCCACAAATGCCAAAATGGCAAAATTGCCCACACTCACTTTGGGCTAGCACCTTAACGAAGGTGGCTCCGCTTCGCCCACGTGGTGTGTGGACCATGGGGACCATTACCCATAACACCCATGTCATATATGGTCCATTGGTCCATGCGTCCGGCGTGCACGAGGGTTAGAACATAGTGCACGGCGGGCAGCAAAAGTGGAAAATTGCTCAATATGACCAAAATTGCGCACACTCATGGTTAGGGCAAATGAGGCACATGCCCGACTTGGACCGGAGTGTGCCATAGGATTGGTATCAAGTCACATGTGTCCAACATATCTTTTGGGCGTCGCCCAACTCCTCCGGTTTTGGGAATGGCAGGGTCGCCAAGTGGGCCCATGATTTGGGATGGTCCCAAATCGCCAACATGGCGGCCACGGTATGCCAAGCTCAAGAGGAGTTATTCGCCGGGTCCAAGATATGTTGGGCACCGAAGTATGTACCCTCATATCATACTTGGGTCATGATGTCAATTGAGCGCAACTTTGAAATACAAGGTCGCCACTTGACATCATGACGGGCCAAAAATGGCAAAATTGGCACAAGCACACACAAAAGTGCCTTGAAAGGTGCATAATTATATTATAATATCTTCGGCTTGGATCGTGCAATCACTTAATCCTTCTAAACACAATGACTTGACACCAATGACCTTCGATCCCACATATGTGCTCCACTTGGGGCGCCTTGAAAGGTTACGAGCGCTACTTCCCAAGTGGGCACATGAAAATATGGAAAATTGCAAAATACACACCTTGCTCCCAACGCATCGCTTCGGGTTCACCACACAAGCTTCCCTTCACGAAGGTTAGGCTTGCAATTGATCGTGGGGAGTATGGAGAAGGGGCTTGCACAATATGAGGTCCATTGGCGGGTTTGTCTTGGAGCGATGGACCCGCCAAATGGGCACGCAACACAACACAAGGCACATACTCCATATTGCCCAAAAAGGTAGCTCCCCCCACGATATGTCATGCCCCTCCAAGGGCATAACTTTGTGTCAATCGCTCATAGGAACTCAAGGAGAGTTCCTATGCGACACCAACACTTGCGCGCCACACTCGAAAGTTATCTTAACGCACGCAATATCATGGCCATAGAGTTACAACGCAAACTCTACCCTCTTGACCATGATCCATTACACTAGCGCGCATGTGTGGAGACGCAAGGCATATGATGCTTCCTAAATTACGTCGGGAGTATTGTGAATACGTCCCACGTTTCCTCATTGTCATTCCTCGCAAGCAACACGAGATATGACCTTCACAAGTGGCCTCACGAATCAACTTTGTTTTGCCCATATCTTTAAGACAAATGGAGGGCAGGATAAAAGGAAAGTTGATTCGTGCATAGGGAAGCACGTAGGTCCACTCGAAAGAGGTCAAATCAAGTGCGGGGATGTCGAAGTCGAAAAACGGATTTTGACATCCTGAAAAATTCGGATTAAGGTTGCGAGTATTAATTATGAAAATTGCGGATGCATCAATGCAGTTCCTGACGACTTTAGAGTCTTCGTCTCGGATAGCGTTAAAATTTCCATTATAAACAGTTAAACTGGCGGTTACGGTAAAGTCGCGATCCAACCGCCAGCAGTCAAAACAGTGAGTATCAGAACGGAAGCGTAAAAATTGACGGAAACATTATGAAAATAAAACCCTGTTGATTCCTGATATTCTGATACACAAATCTCCGCTGGCGGTGCATCGGTTGCCGATGCGGGGCTTCACGGCACGGAACATGGGGTTAGTGGACCGGAGACCGGTTGTATGCCGTAACCTAGCCATGGGGCTCTGGGTACCGCTTCAGTCCATCTTAGTCTTGAACTTGCAGTCCGCTGCGTTTTCCACCGTGTTCTCCATAAACGGCAGGGACCCACTGTGCTGCTTGATCTTGCGGTTGAGCTTTTGATAGTCCACGACTAACCTCTTCGCCGTAGACCCTGGCTTCGCGACTAGGAAACAAGGGGAACAATGCTTGGGGTAGTCTCCCTCCTTGTATTCCTCGATCAGCCCAGCCTCCACGCACTCCAAAACTTGCCGCATGATCTCGTCCATGTCAGCTTTGGAACACGGATAAGGCTTCGACCTTATTCGATCTTTGGCGTGCTCTTCTTTTAGCTCCAAGTCAAGCTGTACCAGCTTTTTACAGGTTCCAGGTGATGGCAATGGTCCGAACACCTCTTGGTACTTGTGTAAGATATTCCACACGCGCTCGTCGTGTTCTTTAACTTTGCTCATGAAGTCCTCGCTCGCTTGCAGGTTGCTTCGCCCGAATTCATCCTTCTTTTGGTTGTGGAGACCGTCCGGTTTCACTTCTTCGGGTATCCCGACTTCAGTCAACCCGAAAGCACGTTCACATCTTTTGGTACATTCTTTCTTCCTCTGGCGTTTGTTCTTCTTGCATCTCTTCGCGCCACCTGTGTTGAGTTCCTCATCGGCATAGTAGTCCGTAGTCTCCCTGTACTCTTCTAACAGGTCACACAGATCGGTGTAGTTCAAGACCTCCGAGTACTCGTCTGTCGCTCCATCATCGTGATCGGGCAAGTAAACCTTAGACTTCCAGAGGTCTTTCAACTCCTCTTTCTGAATCTGATCGATGCGCGTCCAGAGTAGGGCCTTCACTTCTTCTCGATCCTGCTTTGACATGGGCCACGACTCTGTCGGCTTAGCTAGATTCGTCTTTCGCTTCTTTGTTTCGAACCCGTACTGAAATCCATGCCATTCGCTCTTCGGCTGTAGGTTCTCCTCGATGGTTCGTCGGAGCAACAATTCTTCGTTTTCACAAGCCAAAAGAACGTCGTTGAACATGTCCTCGTACTCCATCGAAGTTGGGTAGCTCCCTTCAGTCACAGGTGCGATGGTGCTTACACTAGGAGCTTCCGACAGCCCATCGCTGTCGTGCGCTTCTTCCGAGAGTTCACTTTTCTCTTCCGCCGGGAGTTCTCGGTTTCCTTTGGGTAGTTCTTTGATGGTCACCTTCATGTCTTCGCGTTTTCGGTCTTGTTGCGATTCCTTCAGGTCAGGAAAGTGTTGTAACATGTGCTTTCTTCCCCATCCTCGGTTGTTCTTCGTGATCTTCTCGACAACTTCGGGGTTCAAGTCCTCTCGTGCCACCGGGTTGAGCGATCCGTCAACAAGACATAAATTCGTTCGCCACTTGGGAGCGGGCAGTAGCTCCACCCCGTAGTCAACTTTGTACATAGGAACATCGGGTAGTCGTACTTGGGTTATTGTCAGCTTGGTCAATAATTCTCTCCACGCTTTCTTCATCCATTTCCCTTCTTCAGGTACGACAAGGATTACTCGTGCACCTTCCAACGCGACTTTCGTCAAGACTTTCTCCATTTGGGAGAACGGTGGGTTGGCGTACAGGTACTTCCATCTCCCCAGGTCTCGCCAATCGTACCACCAGGCGCTGTTGCCTTGTCTCCAACAGTAGAGTTCGCTGTCCGCGTTAACGTGGTTAGCGAAGAGTTCGATAAAATCGTCACCGCAGGGATCACCTTCGATGTTCAACTCCTCGTACGCGTGTAGCTTCATCTCTGTCGCTAAGGTGTGGGTCTCCAGGGTTAGTAGCATTTCTTTCTCCAAACGCAGCAGTCCTTCGACCTTAACTTCCGTGTCCAGGTCAAAGCTGCTGTCCCTCAAGACCTTTACTCCTTCGACAATCTCCGCGGTCTCTTCGAGGTGCACTTTCTCCCACTCTCCGTCGTCTGTCCGTACTAGGAGGTGTCTCGGTGACTGAAGGCCCAGGTAACGAATCTCCGGGTTCTCCTCGAAGAAGTCCTCACCGAGCACTGCGTCGAACGCGTCCGTCTCGAGGACTAAGAAACTTTTCGGTAATCTCCTTCTCCCCAGAATCACCGTCCCTCTGTACTTCCCTTCGGTCAGGCATATTCTCCCGTCGCCAATACGAATACCTACGCTCGGCGCGTACTCAATTTCTCCCTCAGGTACGTGTTTCGCCGCCATTATACTGCTCGTAGCCCCCGTATCAATAAAACTTTCAATCGCGGATGCTTCGGTTACTTCGACTGGCAACAGGTAGCCCTTCCCCAAAGAGACGCCTCCCTACTTGTCTTGCGGAGGGAGTGGCTTTGCGTCCATCGTCAACGCAAGTCCACAGGATTTGGCCATGTTGGTAAGGTTCTCTTGAAGCTTGAGGAACCTCCTTCTCTTTCGATTGCTTGGTCCTTCTGAAAGTGCTGCCCTGGGTCGTTGATGGTGCCGGAGGGCTCGGGGCCGGCAAGACCAGTGGGGCAGGCACGCGAGGAGTCTCCCTGAACGCTGCTATTGGGGGTAGAACCGGATACTCGGACACCAACGGAGGCGAGAGCAGCAACAACTGAAGCAAGGTCCATGCTGATTGTTATCCTGCATAAAATCCCAGTCTATGAAGAAAATTGATGCGGATTATTCTAAATACATCTGAGTGTCCAAAACTGTCTGAAAAGATTTATATAAATCCAATTATGAAAAATGTTTGGCCGATCTGGCCCGCGAGCGCGCGTCAGCGGCAAATGGCGATTCCAGGCAAATGACCGGAACGCGGCGGATTTACGGAGAATGGACCGCGGAATCAGATCCGGCATATCAGAAATATATAGGTCTGATCCTGAGACTGAGCTGCAAGGCGGCGATTCCGCCGAAGCAAAGAAAATGACCAAAATGTAGCCAATCTGGACAGAATGTCTGAAAATCTGAGCAGATGGGGCTAGCCGCACTTACACTCCCCCTCCAAAAACACACTGGGGTGTGTCGCTACGTCAACGAAGAACGTAGTGCGGGTAAGTCCCAGAGAAAAATAGAGATGTAGCCTCGATGGGGCGAAATCTGCTTGATCTGACCTGATTTGGGCTGAATTGGCACTGAATCAGGATGGAAGAACCTGAAATGAGACAGAATGAGGAGTGACGAACAGTCCTCCGTGCAGTAAAACATTAGGTTAAGGGCTAAAAAGCATGTAAACGTATCGAGAATCGATACCAAACCATGCATTGGTTGAGAATGAGGTAGATTATTGGCGGATTGAGTGGGGGAAACAAGAAATGGAGTGACATCTCAGCGCTCTGGCACAGTTTCGCTGTCGCGGGCACGCTACGGTGTCCTCGCCGAACTCTACATCGTGTTATTCCCGCTTTTCTCGTTCTGAAAAGTGCAGCATGTGGCTCAGAATTGGCGCATCTGGTGGATGATCACAAGACTCAGCAAAATTGGGAATTAATTTGGGCAGAGATGGAGGAGATTAAGCAATCACAGAGAGGGAAAACAAATACACATGTAGTCTACAGACCCTAAGTGAACCACGGAAAGTAGGGATGTTTTTCTGTGCACTTAGATCTAAACAGATCTTCGAGGAATCAGAGAAGATGACAAGGAAATCAACTTAAATTGTCCTAAAATGAGGAAATTCCCTAAGATGAAGGTGAAATGCAGCGGAATGTCTAAAACTGAAACTACTAATACTTTCGTTTAGACTAAAGTTAATATATATTGTCGTTTATTCAGCTCAATTGTGCTTTCCGGCACTTTGGTTCGCGAGCATCTAACAGATTCCATGAAAATGTGAATCATGTGATGATGCATCATGATGGGACATGCTGGCCCTGGATCCTTGGCATGTAACGCCCCGAAGGTTCGCTGAAGGCGCTTTACTGACAGTATATAACTGAGAGACACCGAATTTACAGTGGCGGTGGTGTCAATCGACTTGGACAAGGCCAATCTTTCGATGGAGTCCCACAAGACACTTGGATTCACCATTTTCGACAGTTTCAGGTCGGATTGAGCTCACATTGGCGTGTGCCAAAAATACAACGAAGCTTACGGACTTCAGAGGTTGCTGTTAGAAGTCCCTAGAGCTCCTATGTGAAAGTTGTCTGAACAATTGACGTCTGGGTTTCGTGTTTTGGTTCCACTGTTGCACAGAATGATGGACAAACCTGAGAAATTCAAGGTAAATTCAAGGAATCTGGATCTGAATCTGGACTTTGGCTTCAGCATCACGGCAAATGAAGGTAAGATCTGAGTTCCTGGCGTCGCAACTGGTGCAGCCAGTACTACAGGGGGTGCCTGTAGGGGTGAATGTCACCGGCCGGTGTTTTTACTATGTACATTTGCTTCCATCTGCACGAGTAGCCAAATTCCAAAAATGCACAGACCAACAGAGACAAGATTACCCCGAATCTGCCTGAATTAAGCCTGAGTTTGGTTTTTTCTGAACACGGCAGCACACTCCGTGGCTTTCGGCTTTCGACTTTCGATACGCTGCCGAACGGAGACCAAAGAAAAATTGATTGATTGACGTCAAATTATCAAACATTTGCAGTTCTCCACATCAGTTCGAAATCAGGAAGAATGAACAGTGGATTGAGCAGAATGTGGTTGGGGCGAGGCTGAAGTCGGCCACGCACGAATACATGTGACCACCAACCTGTCTGGTCGGGCCCTCGTACGGCTTGGGCGCTGCAAATCAGCGGCCGAACTTGAGGCTTGGTCTTCATTTGGCTCCTGGGCTGGCCTGACCGCAGGAGGGGGGATCGACGGATCAGCCCTGGAATGTGGCTGCTGAGGGCCGTAAAAGGCTGGATCTCGATTCACCACAGGTCGTTTTCCGTCGCTCTCCACTTGTCTGTCTGGTTTCGACAGACAGTCTGTCAGGAGTACTCCAATTTCGGGGTGCTTCTTCAGGAAGTCGATGAACCCCTTGGTGTATCCATGGACAAAAGATTGGGCTGGTTCCCAGTTGTTGTGACTGGAATCAAAGCCCCTCCACTCAGACAGAAATTACCATTCGCCCTTGGCGTCACGTCTTGCTTCAACAATCCTCTTGAGTTCGTACTTCCCCCCTTCGATGACCCGATCAGACAAATGTTTCGCAGTCCAAAAAAGGGGTTTAACCCGATCCTTGGGGGAGGGGATCTCTCTCTTGAGGCGATCGCCCGAAACGTCAATTTCCCTGCTGACATCCACACGAATCCTCCACCTGTTCTCACCAAGACGCGCTGTAACAGCGAATGGCCCCTCCCACAAGGGAAGAAGCTTATCATCTCCGTCCAGGGTGGTTTCGGATTTTCGAAGCCAAACTCGATCATCGACTTCAAAATTGTGGGGGTTTTTTCGGCCTTGATTCTGGACCCAAAGCCAGTCAGTTTGATGCTTCTCGATTAATTTCGACACAGTTTTATCTGCTCGTTGGACTTCGTCCAAAAACAGCGAAGCATCTTTACAGGGGCGAGGATTATTCAACGGCATGTTCCACCAACACTTCTTTCGTCCAAAGACAATCTCATTTGGAGAAAGGCCATGATACAAAGGCGTGTTGTGGTACCGGCGAAGCAATGCGAAGAGAACTTCCATCCAATGGAAATCCTTTTCACTCGCGAGCTCCTTACGAAGCATATTAATAATTGAGCGGCCGGCTCTTTCGCCAGGCAGCGCTCGATGCGAGTGGATTTCACATCGGAGGTGGTGGATTCCAAGGCGAGCACATAATTCTCTCCACCATTCGGAGGTGTACTCTTTGCCTGAATCCGTCACCACCTCGGATGGGACGTCCCAACCTCCCATCCAGGTCTGCGCGCACCATTTGGCGGCAGCCTTGCCAGTCATCGACTCAATGTTGCAAGGCAACACTTGAATGTAGCCGGAATGACGGCACTGAATAAGGAGCACACCATTGACCTTTTTATTGGTCCAATGGCACTCTTCGTCATCGAGTTCACCGAGATAGAAAAAATCACTGGTGACTCTGTTAAAGAGGCGCTCCGGAATAGGATGCGGCCTCAGATGGCCGTGCTTCTTCGCGCTGGGGGGCGTCGAGACAGCACATTGGGCACATCCGGCGGCTACTTTCATGCAGTGAGTATATAGCCGGGAGCCAAACAACCTATGTTTAATCATCTACCACAATCGACGGCCATGTGCGTGGGGGGACTCCCATTTATGCCACCAGTTTAACACTCGGGGGGCCAGGGCGTCTGGTACGCACAATTTACCCTCCATCCACAATTTCCCCCCATCCAACGAATACTCAGAAAAAATCCCATCCTTGTGAGCATCTTTGGATTTGAGATTTCCAAAGACCTCTTTAAACATGGGATCCTGCAGATAATCGGACGTCCAGTCACGGATGATAAGGGAATCTTTCGGCAGGGGTGGAGTTTTGGCCGGATCTCGACGCTTAATGCCCTGGATCAACCGAAATCGACTTACTCGTCGGGTATAGTCAAACCGTTTCACACTCCCTGAGGAGGGATCGGTGACTTTTTCCACGACTTTCAGTGTTTTGGTGCAGATCTCATGAGCATGCGCCGGATCTGAGATGGCCGTGATGTCGTGACACGGTAATGCGTGCTGTTTAACAGCGCATTGCATGCATGCACGTCGAATGAGTTTCTTTTCTTCTTGATCCCACTCGATGATTACATGGCGGTCCTGCTCTGTACCATGGATGTTGGTACTTTGCAGCCCCTCTGAGGCGGGGTAAGCCCATCGGCTCAGAGCATCCGCTACCGTGTTGTGTTTTCCAGGCAAATATGATACATGGAGGTCAAACAGACTGAGAAATTCGTGCCATCTGGCCCGTCGACCAGCTGGGCTCGCGACAGTATCAATGTGTTCGGTGGCCCAATACTCCAGAGATCGATGATCCGTCAGGACCTCGACTCGATTGGTGCCAACCCACGATTGGTACTTTTTCAGCGCACAGATTATGGCATATGTTTCTTGCTCACGCGGCGACCATTGCATTTGGCGTGGGGCTAGCTTCCGAGACCAAAATGCAAGAGGGTAATGATCGCCGATGGCTTCATCAACCTGTTCAAGGACAGCTCCGATCGCGTACCTAGAAGCGTCGGTTCTAATGTAGAAGGGTCGGTCAAATTGGGGCACATGCAACGTGGCGACTTCACAGAGGGCCGCCTTCAAGTGATGGAAGGCCTCCTCGCACTCGTCAGTCCACTTGACACGAACCTTTGAACCTGCCTTGCCCGCATCTCTCCCTACCTTCAATAATTCAGTAAGGGGGGCAGCAAATTTGGCATAATTCGGCACAAAAGTGTGGTAAAAATTGCAACAACCCAGGAATCCTCTCAACTCCGTGATCGTCTCAGGGAGCTTCCACTTCTGAATAGCGACGAGCTTCCCTGGACTGGGTCGTCGGGTGCCATTCTCTAGGAGAGAACCACAAAATTCGACTGATTTTAAAAATAATTTTCCCTTCTTTGGCCCACAAATCAGCTGATTAGCATCAAGAATGTCCAAAACTTGGTTCAGCTGCTTTTCATGTAGGGCCACCAGCTCAGCTTCGGTCAGTCCCTCCCCTTCCGTCGCGATGATTATGTCATCTATGTACACGCTCACAAAGGCACGAAGCTCAGGATGAGCTGAAAAAAGCACATCCTCCATCATTCTTTGAAAAAACGAAGGGGCATTCTTCAGACCCATGGGCATGACTGTCCATTGGACTGGGCCACATGGCGTGCACATACAGGTGAGAGGTCGGCTGTCCTTCCTCAACGGCATTTGGTGAAAGCCGTGACGGAGATCCAGCACAGAAAACAAACGACCTCTTGCCCTCTTGGCGATTTCCTCCTCAATGAGGGGCAGGGGGTGTGAATCCGCCTTGGCTTCGGCGTTGAGATTGCGAAAATCAACAACCATTCGCCAACCATCAATAGTGTTCTGGTCTGCAGGCGGTGGCTTCGGGACTGTGAAGGGTGCACAGCACCATTCGCTGGTCATACAACCCTCAAGCCAACCAAATTCCCTGAGATTTCTCTCGATGATTTTTCTGAGGATCTCATGTTTATTGACGCGTTCCCGTGGGGGGCCGGCCACGGGACGCTGCGGTGGACACACGCAAGTGAGCAGGCAGGCAAAGCACTACGCTCACAAGGGCATCAATGCGTTGTCATGTGACAAAGCGTTTCAGAATCCTTGCCACTCTGCAAAGAGGGAACGAAAGTATGTACAGCAACACATCAGGATATGTACACATGGGGTTAAGACTGGACTGGGGTAAGGGCATCACAGGACCATAGACACTCAGTCCCAACTCATATCCCAATCCCAGGTCCGACCCTCTCAGTGGCTGATGGGGGCCGGGGCTCAAACACAACCCATGCCCTGCTCAGTCCGGACCCTGAAACCCTGCCAATAGGGGGGGTGTCCCGCCCAGCCACAGGCGAGTTCCTGGGTACCAAGGGGCTCCAAGGCCAACCGACAGTGGCTCCCTATGCTCCCTTAATGGCAGGTCCCAACTCCACTCTGAGCCAGAGATATGGCCCCGCCATTATCACCCAGGAGTTGGTAGCTGAAAATGGGCTGTTTCAGCCCAAACTGAAATTAACTCAAAAATCCCAAAATTGACCCCTCGTCCGGACCCGCCAGAGGTAGGGACGAGGCAACTGACCCTGTGCCCTTCGAGTACGAACTCCCTGGAGCCCTCACCCAACCTGGTTCCCTCTGAGGTCCCGGCATCAGGGCAACACGGATGAGTCAAGTGGGGTCATGATGCCAAAATCACCAAAATTGGCGTCATTCCCACGCGTGGCTCGCTCGGCCAAGGTAAGGCCAATGGCTCACAGGGTGGGAGGCAGGACCTAGGACTTATATCTGAGTGTACAACTTGGATTTAGGTCCGGGCTCCCTATGGGCTTAGAGAAATGGGGCCGCCAATTGACCACACGGAAGGGGGAAATTGGGGTCCCAAAATTGGGTCATTTTGGCTGCCTGAGATGAGCCAAAATTCGGTGTGCTCCCAATAGTATATCTCCACGCCGGCTTGGAGATCGGATCCGCCATTCCATACGTGATCCACCGGGAGTCCAACGGAGACTCCCATGCCCTTGGCTCTCAAAGATCTCCATGCCACTTGGCGTGGTGACGATCCCAATTGGGTCCACAAATGCAAAAATGGCAAAATTGCCCATACTCAATTTGGCCTAGCGCCTTAACGAAGGCGGCTCCGCTTCGCCCACGTGGTGTGCGGACCATGAGGACCATTACCCATAACACCCATGTCATATATGGTCCATTGGTCCATGCGTCCGGCGTGCACGAAGGTTAGAACATGGGGCACGGCGGGCAGCAAGAGTGGAAAAATGCTCAAAATGGCCAAAAATGCGCACACTCATGGTTGGGGCAAATGAGGCATATGCCCGACTCGGACCAGAGTGTGCCATAGGATTGGTATCAAGTCATATTGGTCCAACATATCTTTTGGGCGTCGCCCAGCTCCTCCGGTATTGGGAATGGCAGGGTCGCCAAGTGAGCCCATGATTTGGGATAGTCCCAAATCGCCAACATGGCGGCCACGGTATGCCAAGCCTAAGAGGAGTTATTCGCCGGGTCCAAGATATGTTGGGCACCGAAGTATGTACCCTCATATCATACTTGGGTCATGATGTCAATCGAGCGCAACGTTGAGATACACGGTCGCCACTTGACATCATGACGGGCCAAAAATGGCAAAATTGGCACAAGCACACACAAAAGTGCCTTGAAAGGTGCATAATTATATTATAATATCCTCGGCTTGGATCGTGCAATCACTTAATCCTTCTACACACAATGACTTGACACCAATGACCTTCGATCCCACATATGTGCTCCACTTGGGACGCCTTGAAAGGTTACGAGCGCTACTTCCCAAGTGGGCACATGAAAACATGGAAAATTGCAAAACACACACCTTGCTCCCAACGCATCGCTTCGGGTTCACCACACAAGCTTCCCTTCACGAAGGTTAGGCTTGCAATTGATCGTGGGGAGTATGGAGAAGGGGCTTGCACAATATGAGGTCCATTGGCGGGCTTGGCTTGGAGTAATGGACCCGCCAAATGGGCACGCAACACAACACAAGGCACATACTCCATATTGCCCAAAAAGGTGGCTCCCACCATGATATGTCATGCCCCTTCAAGGGCACAACTTTGTGTCAATCGCTCATAGGAACTCAAGGAGAGTTCCTATGCAACACCAACACTTGCGCGCTACACTCGAAAGTTAACTTAACGCACGCAATATCATGGCCAATGAGTTGTGACGCAAACTCTACCCTCTTGACCATGATCCATTACACTAGCGCGCACGTGTGGAGACGCAAGGCATATGATGCTTCCTAAATTACGTCGGGAGTATTGTGAATACATCCCACGTTTCCTTATCGTAATTCCTCGCAAGCAACACGAGATATGACCTTCACAAGTGGCCTCACGAATCAACTTTGTTTTGCCCATATCTTTAAGACAAATGGAGGGCAAGAGAAAAGGAAAGTTGATTCGTGCATAGGGAAGCACGTAGGTCCACTCGAAAGAGGTCAAATCAAGTGCGGGGATGTCGAAGTCGAAAATCCGATTTCGACATCCTGAAAAATTCGGATTAAGGTTGCGAGTATTAATTATGAAAATTGCGGATGCATCAATGCAGTTCCTGGCGACTTTGGAGCCTTCGTCGCGGATAGCGTTAAAATTTCCATTAATTACAGTTAAACTGGCGGTTACGGTAAAGTCGCGAACCAACCGCCAGCAGTCAAAACAGTGAGTATCAGAACGGAAGCGTAAAAATTGACGGAAACAATATGAAAATAAAACCCTGTTGATTCCTGATATTCTGATACACAAATCTCCGCTGGCGGTGCATCGGTTGCCGACGCGGGGCTTCACGGCACGGAACACTTCCGTACATGGGGTTAGTGGACCGGAGACCGGTTGTATGCCGTAACCTGGCCATGGGGTTCTGGGTACCGCTTCACCCCCCTCCTTAGAGCAAACCTTGGGGGGGCTCGATAACACCCACGCATGGCAGCGGGTACCCAGGACCACTTCCTGAAGGGGGGGGGGGGTGTCACATCCTCACTCCAGTAAGTCACAGTAAGATAGGTATCCCACAGTGGGATAGGTATGATGCTGTATAAGCTCGTAGCACATGTATAGCATCAAGTATCAAGTCCCGGGTCCTGGCGGCGATTGTTCGGCATCCAAAGGACCCGTTAACCCATACCAGGCGCACCGGGTGCCGGCTGCTACGGTCACCACCACAGTGGCAGTGGCATACACGGCCAACATAGGCGTCACACGACGGCCGAGGTGGCCCCACAAGTCGAGAGCGACCACAAAGATCCATCAGGCTACCCCAAGCTTCCCAAGGCGCGCCGACTGGGGAGAGTCCCCACGGGTCCTTCCTCGGGCGCACCATGTCCATATCCATACGACGCGAGTCCAGAGTGCCATAGTCGAACTCCTTAAGAACCCCAGATCTTAAGGGAACTCCTCCTGAAGGGATCGGGCATCAAGGCCGTCTTTTCCCTCGCCCTACTGCCACGAAGGCCATACATGAGGGAGTCCTCATGCAGTGTGGGCGGAGGCGTCGACTCCTCAAACCACCAGTTTCCCAGGCAGACTGACCGAGGTCAGGAGCACCGGAGGCCGCCATCCGAATGCGAGTGCGTCTGCGAATCGGTAGGCTCACACTGGGACTGACAGTGGCGGACCGCTGGGAGTGTAGTCAGGCAACTGGGCTTCCCGCCTGGCGCCATCAGGATCTCCACATATCACAGCGAATAGGGCAACACGGTATCACAGGCACTCAAACAGAAGAACATGTAATCAAGTACTGGTCCAGGCTGGACCAGGCTGTAAGAATATGTACACGGCGACTCAAGGCGCCTCTGTATCCCGATTCGTGGTGAAAAGCAGTCCATCCCTCAGCGATGGGCTGATGACACTTAACATACAGATGCACATATCCTGGAGGGCAGAAAGACAAGCAATAATCTGGGTAAATAGGCGTGTAAACACGCTCTGGACAGAGCGCCAAACCACGCCACGGTCAGGATAAGGCAATGTAGGAGGGTGGACAGGAAAACGCCTGAGTTCAGGCCATATATAGTCTCGAGACACACGTCGACTGGTCTGGATTCCGCAAATGCCATGGAACCAGACCACACACTCAAAAATCGCAATGCCGATGACAGCGGCATCCGTTGCGCAACGACGTATGGGCTTCAAGGCCCCAAGAGCTCAGAATTATGAAGGTCAGTCGCCCTACCTGGTTTCCCAAGGATTCAGCAGGGGGGGGAGTGACGAGTAGAGGAAGAGAGGGGCCATCCTCCTCTGGATTCAGCAGGGGGGGGTATATGGCCACTCTGTCACCGAAAGATGGAAGAGAGCAAGCAAGTAAGGGACGATTCGTCGGCCTCACAAGCGCTCACAACACATCAGGGGAGAGCTCAGGGCGCTGATCAGGCACCCCTGGCTGCAATCGCCCGGGTGAGTGCTGCCAAGTCCGAAACGTGGATCTTGGTCTTGTGCTTGCGGATGTACTCCATGAAGGGAGTATTGACCCGCGGCACAAACGAGGAGACGGGTTCCCAGGTGTCGTGGGACGGCCCATAGCCTCGCCAACGAACCTTGAACTCCAGACCCCCGGGTGCCGAGGCCTTCGGACGCTGAGCCAGGATCTTCTCGACAGTATAGTCGTCCTGCTCAGCATAGTCGTCGTCCGAATCGGCCTCATGTTTGGCGTAGTCGAGGGACACATGTCGGCCACGGAGGTCGGGTTCCCGCACACGGAGTTGACTCTCGTGGCGCTCCCGGAACTGTCCGTGACCCACCTTGATGCGGTAGGTGTCCTCACCAATCCTGCGGACCACCTCGCCGGGTGTGAACCAGGTCTTGGTGCGGTGGGTGCCCATGGGGCGGGGTCTGATCACCCACACCGGGTCTCCCACCCTGAACTTCTGCGCTGTCGAGCTCGGGGCGGACTTCTGACGCTCAGCATGCTCCTTCTCAAGCTGCTGGCGGATGTCTCGCGCCGTTTGCTCTTGCCGCGCGAAGAACTCCTTGGCATCCATAGCCATGCCATCACCAGACAAGGGAAGTCCCCGACCCAGGGGGTCCCTGCCAAATAGAATCTGGTGAGGGGACAAACCGCCCGGAGTGGGGGTGTCATGATGGGCCTTCAGAGCAGGCCACATTTCCTCGAACCAGTTCCGCCGTGGATTGGTGATGTGGATCTTGCGCAGCTTCTCGAACAGCTGCCGTCCAGCCACTTCAGCACGGCCGTTAGACCGGCTGAGATAGGCGACGCTCTTGGCATGACGTATTCCCATGAGGGAACACATAGCCTTGAACCAGCCACCAGTAAACTGGGGCCCTCGGTCACTGCAAATGGTGCGGGGGATGTCAAAGACGGTCAGCCAATGACGAATCATCATGACTGCCACTTCCTTGGCAAGCAACCCCTTTTTGCGTGCCAGAACGGCTACAACGTAGCCGCTGTGGCGGTCCACACAGAGAACCACACAGTCAAAGGTCTCCTTGCCAATGTGCACTTCGGGCATGGAGAAGACGTCCATGGCCACACTCTCCATGGGCTGGTCAGGAACCGGGGTCCATTGGGGTTCCCCCTTGACGTTCCGGTTATCGGGATTGCAGGCCTGACAGACCGAGCAACCCTTCCTGACCTTCTTGATGGCGGTGTAGAGAACGATATGGTCGATCTCGAACCGACGCTGCATGTCAAGAGGTTGCTTCTTGACCCCTGGGTGCAGCATGTGGTGGTGCCAAGCTTCACACAGCTCGAGCACCCGGGACTCTGGTACTAGCAACTTACCATTCCGGTAGAGCTTGCCATCTTCCTCAGTCAGCCCCTTTGGCCATTTCTGCCCGTCATCAGGGTCGGTCACAGCCCTATACTCGGCCGCAAAGGCCTCAGACTTGGCGTAATCGTCGGTCCAGTCGTCCTGGAGGCAAGACTCCGGGAAGAGGTGCTTGTCGGACTCAGTTCCCACAGGGGGTGCCGGCCCGGGCCTTCCGCCCGCGGCACCCACAGGGGCGAGTACACTGACTGTTCTGCTCACCCTCGAAGCGAGGGGGGCATCTGCAGCCATGACGACGAAGCATTTAGCACCCTCCTCCTCCATCAGGCGCTCCATTTCGATGATCCTCTTGGCTTCAGCGGTCTCAGCCTCATCGTCATGGGCAGAGATGTCCTGCATGCCCTTGCTGGCGGGATAGGCCCACCTACTGAGACAGTCCGCCACGGTGTTATCCTTTCCAGGAATATACACAACCGTGAGGTCGAACTTGGCCAAGGTCTCATGCCATCTTGCCCGTCGGGAGGCGGGACCTGAGGGGGTGTCCACGTGCTCCTTGTGCCACGACTGCAGACTCTGATGGTCGGTGCAGACGGTGACGGGATGGAGGGCTATGTACCCAGCCCATTTCCTGAGAGCCATGACGATGGCATACGCCTCCTTTTCACGGGGCGTCCACGTCCGTCTCTGGCCTTCCGCCAGGACTCGGCTTCAGAAGGCTACGGGCACGTGCCTCCCGTCGTCAAGCACTTGCTCCAACACAGCGCCAATGGCGTAGTTGGAAGCGTCGGTGCGCAGGACGAACCCTCGGTCGGGATCCACGAGGTGCAGACCCACTGCGGATAGCAGCGCCTGCTTCATCCCCTCAAACGCACGGTCGGACTCAGGTGTCCAGACCAGAGCCTTCTTGGACCCCTTCTTGGTCTCCTCTCGGTTGCCCTTGAGCATGGTCGTCATGGGGGCTGCATACTCGGCATACATCTTGATATACCCCGAGTAGTAGTTGCAGAACCCCAGATACGCCCGTAGCTCAGAGACCGTCTTGGGCTTTTCCCAGTGCTCAATCGCAGCCACCTTGCCAGGTATGGGCTTTCGCTGCCCGTTCCCGACTACGTGGCCAGCGAAGACCACCTCGCTTACCGCAATGGTGGCCTTGTCACTGCTGCCCGTGAGCTTGTGCCGAACCAGAAGGTCCAGCACTCGAGTGACGTCCCTCTCGTGTGCCTCCAGGAGCTCCTCGTAGCTCATGCTGGGGTCCCCGGACGCGATGATCACGTCGTCCACGAAGGGGTCCGCACAGTCGCGCACCGGCTCAAGCAGGTTCTCCAGCATCCGCTGAAAAGCCGCATTGCCGTTGGTGACGCCCATGGGCATCACCTTCCACTGGAGAGGTCCAAGTGGAGTGCTCATGGCTTTGCAGGCACGGGACTCTTCGGCGAGAGGCATCTGATGATAACCATGTTTCAGGTCAATCACCGTGAAGATCCTCCGCCGGTGTTGCTTTTGCAGCATGTCCTCAATGAGGGGCAGCGTATAGCTGTCGTGCTGCGTTTGGGCGTTCAGGCCGCGGTAGTCGACCACGAGCCGCCACTCGCCGGCAACCTTCTTGGGGACGACGAAGCAGGGAGAGGCCCATTCGGAGTGGCACGGCTCGAGCCAGCCTCTCTGGATGAAGTCACGGAGGATCTTCTCCATGGCCTCTTTCCTCTCGCCCCTCAGGGCAAACTCCCGGTGCCGGTACACACGGGGGTCCTGCTTCAGTCGTATCTTGGCCTCGCCATACGGTCCACGCACCGGTGGGGGGAACACAGGTTTTCCGCTGAAGAAGGTCTCGCCATACTTCTGCTTCAGCCTGGCCCTCAACGCCTGGACCTTGGGGCAGTCATCGGACTCCGCCTTGGCTTTCCCGGGCACTTGAACCACGGAGCTTACTTGAGGGGTAGCGACCCCGCTCGCTTTCGGCTCAGGTGGTCTTCCCAGGTGGCCCAAAGGGCCATCCCTGGTCTTGCCTCGGAACAGATCGCCGTAGGTGGGTGGGTTACCGCCAGGCGGCTCGTCTTGGCTGGACATGTGATCCAGCACCCTCTGTACGAAGGTGTTCCCGTCGTAGGAACCGGAGACGATTGAGTCCACTTCCCACCAGGCTTTGTCCTGGCCTTTGCCCTCACGCAGGTTCCCCCAGTCGTGAAAGGGCTGATCCATATACCCCTGAACCAGATCCCACTCCTCTTCAGTGAGGGGGTCTTCGGAGTCCGATTCTTCGATGTCAACCGGGGGAACCGCAAAGCATTGCCTCCAAGGCTCCGCTATGATATGGTTGACACACACGAAGTCCGTGGTGTCGGCCTGATCAAGGCCCCCATCCACATAGTGGAATTCCGTTGGCCATCTCTGAGGTGGCATGGGCTGTCCCTTAGCGTCCTGATAGACACTCTCTCCAGCCGGTAGGACGACCTTGTTCAAGGTCATGTTGGTCAATGAGGCTACCCAATGTCGGGTACTTTCCTCCTCGGTGCATCCCATAGGAACAACCAGCACTGCCTTGGAGCGGTCCTTGCGAATCTTCGCTATCGCTCTTGGAATGTCCCAACGGGGGCAATGGATCCACATCAATCCCTGATGCGGACCCCAGTGCTTCTTCCACGCGGAGTCCTGGGCGCTGCAGTACTTCTCACAAACCCGAAGATGGGCGGAGGTTCCTGAAGAGAACGCATCCAGGGCCAGATCCGAAGCTCCCAAGTCCGCGACAACTCGGCTCGCCACTTCCGGCCTTACGCCGTACTCCTGGTTTGCAGGACCAGTTGGCTCAGTGTCCAGCGCGGCCACTTCGAGCTGATTGCGTTCGGGGTGGATCCATTGGCATTCCACATGGTGCTCAGGTGACGAAAGCCACGAGAGTTGGTCGTCCTGGTACAGGGTCATGGAAGCCTGGGCCGGGAGGACGCCGGAGTCCGTCTCCATCATGAAGTCGTACCCGACGATCATGTCCCAGTCCATCTCGGCCTCGTAGAAGCTACCGTGCAGGAGGATTTCCTTGCCGAGGTCTGGGCGGCTCAGTTCACGATGGTTCACGAACTGCAGCCCAATGGCCGCTTCCTTCGTGCCTCCCACCATGTACTGGCCGTTCGCCACCTTCAGCCTGACAGGCTTCCGACTGTCGGTCAGACACTCTGGTGGAAGTAGGCCAGCCTTGACCAAGCTGACTTGAGCTCCCGTGTCGACCAACACGTCGAAAACCTTTTCCACTTCCCGGCATAGGGCACGGACCTTAAGATGCAACTGCCGCTCGCGACCGACACGGCGCACGGCGTGCAAACTCAGGATCTCCGGCCGTTCCAGAAGCTCAACAAGCGACTGGTGCAGGTCGTGGACAATGGGCTCAGGCTGCCCATCTGCAGCATCCAGATTCGGTCCAGGTGATCCTCCGATACTCTCGGAAAGATCCTGTAGTACATCAAACACGTTCTTGGTCGCGAAGGACGGACGGGTGCAAGGGTTCGTGCCTTCACTTGCCCTTACCCCGCCTCCGCGACTGGGTGCCAGACCGGGCCTTCCGCCCGCGGCAGTCCCCTTGTGCTTATCGACTCCCGACTGGGATGGTTCGGCGCTTCCCACGTCACCATCCTGCGACCGCCCTAGCTGGGGCCCTTGGCTGCAGGGGCTCCGCTAGGGGGCGTCGGTTGTGGAGGAAGCGGTGTTCTCCTCCGCATCAACCTCGTTGATGCCCTTCTTCCTTCCCCCTTTCTTGCCCTTGTTCTTGTCCTTGTCCTTGTTCTGGTCATTCTGGTTGTTCTCCTTGTTCTTGTTGTCTGACCTGGGGACCCAGTTCCTCTTGATCTCCTGGATCTCCTTGGCCAACTCGGTCCCCACCGACGACATCAGCTTGGCCAGCTCGTCCTTGTCGACCTCCATTTTGGCTTCCCGGATACCCGCGGGCGCACGCTTCTTCGACCCGTGCGCCTTCTTGTAAGCCTCCGTGTCGGCCTTGTGGACGGGGCATGTTCGGTGGTCATGGTTGAAGCCTTTCTTCCTCCCATAACACACGAAACAGCCCTGCGGGTGAGCTCGTATGAACTCCCCAAAGGACAGCGGAGGGTCGCCAATGCGGCGAGGGTCCCTCTTCTCCTGCTTCCTCCAACCCTGCTGCAGGGGCTTCCAGTTTCCCGGCTTGCTCCCCGCGCTCAGGTTCCTGGCCACGAAGGCACAAACGGCCACCTCGGCGGGCTCATCGTCGTCGTCATCGTCGACGAGAGTCTCATCGCCGCCGGCTCCCGCTGGGTCCATGGCGTCTTCCCCGCCAGGTCCCTCGCCAACGTAGTTGACGTCGCGGTCGCCGGGCCTCAACCCGCGGGTGTGTTGGAGGTTTGGGTACTCCTTGAGTACCTCCTCGCCAACCCACTCCAGGATCTCGTCGCAGCTCATCCGCGCCGGGATGGGCTGCAGACGGATGGTCTGGCCGCTCAACTCACAGTCGTCAAGGCGCCACATCGCGGTCTTCTCGCGATCGCCCGAGACGGTGATGAAAAGGGCGTTCCGCAGGGAGTGCCGTTTGACATCCCGGGCCACGTTCTTCTTCGCCCAAGACACCACGTTCGTATGATACTCCTTGGGGAGCATCATCTTGACCGTGTGGTTGGACTTGGCCCTCTTGGATTCCTCCTTGGTGACCCTCTTGATCCATGCTTCCGGCAGCATGGAGAGCAGGCGAGCCTGCTCGTCACCCTCGTTCCAATCCTCCACATTGCGGCGGAAGAGGGTGTATTTCCCTCGGAAGTCACGCCAGTCCCGTAGGCGGATCTCCCGTCCATCATGCTCAAGCTTGATGGACTTCCAGCGCTTGGCAGCCACCTGCGGAGCGTCCACCCGCTCCTGCTCGTTGAGCCACTTCTTGGCGTCCTTGAGGGTCTTGATTTTCCCCTCCTTGGTCGCCACGAAGTATAGCTCGCCGAGCACTTCCGGCAGGCGGTACCTGAACCGTTTGAAGACATATCTCTCCGCATCCGCGGGAGGTAGGTCTTCAGTGACGGTCAGCCCCCAGTCGTCCAGCTTCTCCAAGAAGCGGTCGAGGTTGAGGGGGTTGCCATCGTACATGGGGGGCTTGATGTCCTTCAAGTCTTCCCACACGGCGGCGTCCGCGGCCTTAGAGACCATGAACGCCGGCCGCGAGGTCGACCGAGGTTCCCATCGGCCTCGCCCACGGACTCCCACGGCCGCCACGTCCATCTCCTCCATGGAGTCCCTGTGGCTACGCCGCGGTTCCTCCACGTACGCTGAACCAAAATGTTCACGCCGTACTGCATCCATGTACGCATCCTCATCACGGCGCCGGCGGCTGCGTTCAGCGGCCTCCCGTCGTACACCACGCGGCGGGCTGATGTCGAACTCCTCCAGGTCCAGGTCCAGGTCCAGGTCCTCACCTTCGCCGACATCCCACTCCACGTCTCCTCTGGGGACCTCATCCCTGAGTCCACCATAACGTCCTCCAGCCCTGGGGATTGGCGCCGGGGCTGGTGCCGGGCGTCGGGGGCGTACAGGCGTCCGCGGTGCGGCACGGCGGTTGTGGTAGTCCGCGCTGAGTCACTCAGCGCGCCATTCCTCACTGCCACTGCCGGGCGGCACGCGCTCGTTGCGGCGGCCCGCGCTGTGGTGAGAGGGGGCGGTGAGAGAGGGGGCACTGGCGCTGGGGCGACTCCTTGGGGCTCCGCCGGGGGCGTGGGGTCTGCCTGGACCTGGTCCGGGTCCCCAGCCGTCGTCCGACGAGCCAGACTCCAGGGGTGGGTGGTCGCTGCCGACGCTCCTACGGGCTTCCAGCGCATCCAGCCTCTCCTGCAGGCCGCTGACGACGTTGGTCAGCGACTTGGTCTCGGCCCTGGCGATGTCCAGGTCCTTCTGCGCGCGCGCGGCGACCCCGGAGATGCGAGCCATCTCGACCTTGCCCGTGTCTACCTCGCACTCGAGGGCAAAAACCCTCCTGCGGAGGTAGACAATCCACCGCCAGGTGGTATCCGGGTCGCCGTTCCCTGGTGGGTCGTCGGGGTCCCCAGGGGGTCCTCCAGGAGGGCCTCCGCCGGGTCCGCCCGGTCCAGGGGGTCCTCCCCCGCCCGGTGGTCCGCCTCCAGGGGGTCCACTGGGTGGGCGTCCTCCAGGGGGTCCTGATGGTCCTCCGCCAGGGGGTCCTGGTGGGTCTCCGCCGGGTCGCCTCGGTGGGTCCGAGGATGGGCGCTTCCTCGTGATGCCGAACTCCATGTCGTCATCCTCGTCCATGTCGCCCCACCTGGGCGTCTCGGTCACGGAGGACTCCGAGGTCCGGTAGGGAGGAGGGAGATCCTCATCCTCACCTTCCGGTTCCATGGGAACGTCTCCGCCGCCTCCGCCCGTCCAAGCCACCACTTGGCGATGTCGACGGCCTCGTTCATCCCCGTCACTGGCGGTGAAGAAGGGGTCACTGTCGTGGGGGTGCCCACCCGCTGGCCTCCGCGGCCTCTCGGGGGTCTTCCCCTTGCCCTTCCTCCGTCGACGGGCGGTGGTGCCACTGCTCCCACTGCTGCCCGTGTCGGCCTCATCCAGCGCCATCCTGGAGGAGGCGTCCCCTTCGAAAAGCTTTCGAAGGGTCTCCACTCGTGATGCTCCCGGGGGAGTCTCACGGCGGAGTTTGGCCTCTGCCTCCTCCATTGCGGCGGCGGTGGCTGCGGCAGCTCGCGCCTCGGCTTCCTCCCGAGCACGAGCCGCCTCGGCTTCCCGGGCCTGCAGCAGCCGCGCCTTCTGCGCTTCCAACGCTGCCAGCTCCGCCTCCGTCTTGGCCTTCTCCTCAGCGACCTTCCGTCGCGCGGCCTCGATGGCTTCCTTCTTGGCGGCGTCCTCCTGGGCCTTAGCCGTCGCTTCGGCGTGGGCCCTTTCCTCCGCCTCCTTCTTTGCCCTCTCTTGGGCAAGCGCCTCTTCCAGCGCCTTCACCTCGGCCTCCTTGCAGGCAATGGCCTCCTGCGTCAGGCGGGCTTCCTCGTCGGCTGCCGCCAACTCACCGTTGACCTGGGCAGTCGCTGCCCCATGGGCGGCTACGGCCGTGAGTCCGGCCGCAATGGCCGCCATGGTCTGGGCGTGGATGGCCATGCCATGCGCCCACTCCGCAGCCTCCTCCTGGGCGATGCTGGCGGCGCCCTCCGCGGCAGCGCTGTACTGCCTGGCCCGTTGCCGGGCAACCCGACGGTTGCAGGGCACCCCACAGGCGCGCTCACAGGCGCGCGCCACGTCCCTTTCGGGAGCGACGCTGCTGCTGGAGCTGGCCTGGTCGGCCGGCATCCTCCCGCGGTGGGCCGACTCCACGTCGCTGCTGGGGCCTGCTGGGGCCTGCCGGGCCCTCAGGAGCAGCGGACGGGGCTTGCCCTGGGTCTGCTTGGCGACTTGGATGTAGTCGCCAAGGGTGGTGGAGCCGGGGTGGTGACCACCATTGGCCCGTTGGGGACTGGGGGCTGGGGTTCCGCCCTTGGCGCCTTGGGCAGCTTCGGCGGCCAGGGACTCCTGGTACTCCCGCCACCTCCGGTCCCTCTTCTTGTCCCCGGCGGACCGCTTCTCCTTCCCCAGAGACGCGCTCCTGCTGCCCTGCAGCCTGCGCTCGCTCCCCGGTTCCGGGAAGTTCTTCTCGATAACGTCCCACAGGGAGACGTTGATCGAGGCGCCCGACGGGTACACGTTGGGCTCCTCGTCTCCCTCAATCCCGTCGGGACGCAGGCCTTCGCCGGGCCTGTCCGGCCGGGTCCACGTCCTCCAGCGCCTCTGCTGGTGGCGGTACTCGTACCCTTCCGCCCGCAGCCAGTCCTCCACGGCCTGCAGGCGGTCGGGGGCGATGTCCGTGCGGAGCTCGAAGCTCCTGGGCATGCCGCCTTCGCACTGGGGGTTGCTGTGGCGGTAGTGCTGGTCCCAAACCAACCCACGCAGCAGGCGTGCTGCATGAGGGTGGGGCCGCGGCCACGTCCTGCCCGCTTCCTGCCAATTCACCATGGCAGCGGGGGCGTAGATGGTCTCGAGGTCCTTGATGTGCACTCGTTCAACTCAACGAACTGGTTGTGGTTGTTGAGGAGGGTGCTGCAGCACTGGATTGGAAGTGCGGCTGGTGCTGGTCAGCCGGTGGTTGTGGAGGTGGTTGACGCGGCCTTGCTGGTCGGCCGATGGGACTCCGGGTCGGCCGATGGGGCTGATGCAGGAGTCCTGGTCCGTGCACCTCTTTCACGGCTGCTGCGCGGTCAGGGCGGTGCTCTGGACGGCGCTGCGGGCTCCGTGACGAACTCGGCGCTGTCGCTGAGTGGCGCTGCGAGCCGCTGCGCTGCGCTGCGAGACGCTGCGCTGCGCTGCGAGCTGCGAGCTGCGCCGCGCTGCTGCGACGCGCTGCTCGGGGTTGGTGGCCCCGAGTGGCACGCGAGGGTTTGGTAACCCCGCGGCGGTGAAACGCTTTTGACGCGTTCCCGTCGGGGGCCGGCCACGGGACGCTGCGGTGGACACACGCAAGTGAGCAGGCAGGCAAAGCACTACGCTCACAAGGGCATCAATGCGTTGTCATGTGACAAAGCGTTTCAGAATCCTTGCCACTCTGCAAAGAGGGAACGAAAGTATGTACAGCAACACATCAGGATATGTACACATGGGGTTAAGACTGGACTGGGGTAAGGGCATCACAGGACCATAGACACTCAGTCCCAACTCATATCCCAATCCCAGGTCCGACCCTCTCAGTGGCTGATGGGGGCGGGGGCTCAAACACAACCCATGCCCTGCTCAGTCCGGACCCTGAAACCCTGCCAATAGGGGGGGTGGCCCGCCCAGCCACAGGCGAGTTCCTGGGAACCAAGGGGCTCCAAGGCCAACCGACAGTGGCTCCCTATGCTCCCTTAATGGCAGGTCTCAACTCCACTCTGAGCCAGAGATATGGCCCCGCCATTATCACCCAGGAGTTGGTAGCTGAAAATGGGCTGTTTCAGCCCAAACTGAAATTAACTCAAAAATCCCAAAATTGACCCCTCGTCTGGACCCGCCAGAGGTAGGGACGAGGCAACTGACCCTGTGCCCTTCGAGTACGAACTCCCTGGAGCCCTCACCCAACCTGGTTCCCTCTGAGGTCCCGGCATCAGGGCAACACGGATGAGTCAAGTGGGGTCATGATGCCAAAATCACCAAAATTGGCGTCATTCCCACGCGTGGCTCGCTCGGCCAAGGTAAGGCCCATGGCTCACAGGGTAGGAGGCAGGACCTAGGACTTATATCTGAGTGTACAACTTGGATTTAGGTCCGGGCTCCCTATGGGCTTAGAGAAATGGGGCCGCCAATGGACCACACGGAAGGGGGAAATTGGGGTCCCAAAATTGGGTCATTTTGGCTGCCTGAGATGAGCCAAAATTCGGTGTGCTCCCAATAGTATATCTCCACGCCGGCTTGGAGATCGGATCCGCCATTCCATACGTGATCCACCGGGAGTCCAACGGAGACTCCCATGCCCTTGGCGCTCAAAGATCTCCATGCCACTTGGCGTGGTGACGATCCCAATTGGGTCCACAAATGCAAAAATGGCAAAATTGCCCATACTCAATTTGGCCTAGCGCCTTAACGAAGGCGGCTCCGCTTCGCCCACGTGGTGTGCGGACCATGGGGACCATTACCCATAACACCCATGTCATATATGGTCCATTGGTCCATGCGTCCGGCGTGCACGAAGGTTAGAACATGGGGCACGGCGGGCAGCAAGAGTGGAAAAATGCTCAAAATGGCCAAAAATGCGCACACTCATGGTTGGGGCAAATGAGGCATATGCCCGACTCGGACCGGAGTGTGCCATAGGATTGGTATCAAGTCATATTGGTCCAACATATCTTTTGGGCGTCGCCCAACTCCTCCGGTATTGGGAATGGCAGGGTCGCCAAGTGAGCCCATGATTTGGGATAGTCCCAAATTGCCAACATGGCGGCCACGGTATGCCAAGCCTAAGAGGAGTTATTCGCCGGGTCCAAGATATGTTGGGCACCGAAGTATGTACCCTCATATCATACTTGGGTCATGATGTCAATCGAGCGCAACGTTGAGATACTTGGTCGCCACTTGACATCATGACGGGCCAAAAATGGCAAAATTGGCACAAGCACACACAAAAGTGCCTTGAAAGGTGCATAATTATATTATAATATCCTCGGCTTGGATCGTGCAATCACTTAATCCTTCTACACACAATGACTTGACACCAATGACCTTCGATCCCACATATGTGCTCCACTTGGGACGCCTTGAAAGGTTACGAGCGCTACTTCCCAAGTGGGCACATGAAAACATGGAAAATTGCAAAACACACACCTTGCTCCCAACGCATCGCTTCGGGTTCACCACACAAGCTTCCCTTCACGAAGGTTAGGCTTGCAATTGATTGTAGGGAGTATGGAGAAGGGGCTTGCACAATATGAGGTCCATTGGCGGGCTTGGCTTGGAGTAATGGACCCGCCAAATGGGCACGCAACACAACACAAGGCACATACTCCATATTGCCCAAAAAGGTGGCTCCCACCATGATATGTCATGCCCCTCCAAGGGCACAACTTTGTGTCAATCGCTCATAGGAACTCAAGGAGAGTTCCTATGCAACACCAACACTTGCGCGCTACACTCGAAAGTTAACTTAACGCACGCAATATCATGGCCAATGAGTTGTGACGCAAACTCTACCCTCTTGACCATGATCCATTACACTAGCGCGCACGTGTGGAGACGCAAGGCATATTATGCTTCCTAAATTACGTCGGGAGTATTGTGAATACATCCCACGTTTCCTTATCGTAATTCCTCGCAAGCAACACGAGATATGACCTTCACAAGTGGCCTCACGAATCAACTTTGTTTTGCCCATATCTTTAAGACAAATGGAGGGCAAGAGAAAAGGAAAGTTGATTCGTGCATAGGGAAGCACGTAGGTCCACTCGAAAGAGGTCAAATCAAGTGCGGGGATGTCGAAGTCGAAAATCCGATTTCGACATCCTGAAAAATTCGGATTAAGGTTGCGAGTATTAATTATGAAAATTGCGGATGCATCAATGCAGTTCCTGGCGACTTTGGAGCCTTCGTCGCGGATAGCGTTAAAATTTCCATTAATTACAGTTAAACTGGCGGTTACGGTAAAGTCGCGAACCAACCGCCAGCAGTCAAAACAGTGAGTATCAGAACGGAAGCGTAAAAATTGACGGAAACAATATGAAAATAAAACCCTGTTGATTCCTGATATTCTGATACACAAATCTCCGCTGGCGGTGCATCGGTTGCCGACGCGGGGCTTCACGGCACGGAACACTTCCGTACATGGGGTTAGTGGACCGGAGACCGGTTGTATGCCGTAACCTGGCCATGGGGTTCTGGGTACCGCTTCATTATGTCCATGGTTCTCATAAGGACGTTGTTTCTTCGCCTTGTAACCTTCACGAAGCTCGATGAAGGCTTCACCGAACTGCCCACGGACAGGGGGGTCTTTGATCAACTTTCCCGAAAGGGTTGTGTCCTTCCGTTCCTCAAAAATCTTTTCTCTTGCCTTGGAACACAATTCAGTGTCCACCTGATCGCCAGGAATTACTGTCGAAAAAACTTTGGCGACTTCTTCGGCCTTGGCAGGAAGAATCTTCTTACGGATGTCCCTAAACAGGTCCGTATCAACTGCCTCTTGAAGATAGGTGGGTCGGGTGTCGACATTCCAGGGATTATCTTCGTGATCCAGCTCCTCGAAAGGATCTATGAAAGCTTCCACAGGGGGTTTTTCATAAAAAACTCTGAATTTGCGGCGCGTTTTGGAATTTTTCTTCGCCCGTGCACTGAAGATTCTTTTCGATGTCGATCGTATTGGGGAAGAGGGAGACGAGGCGGACCCATTTGACGTTGGATCACCTTGGGTATCTGACGGACAAAAATCAGAAAAAATAGATTCATCATCAGTACCACGCTCAACCTCAGATTCAGACCCAACACAAGAATCAGTACCAGAATCAGCAGAATTAGAGTCAGAAAGCTTTCCATCCACCAGGAATGCAAGCGAATTCCAGGACCGCTGTGGCAGGGGACCTGTGTCGTCCCTGGCATACAGCTTAATCTTCCTGGGAAGTTCGATGTAATCTACACAAATGTCTTGTAATTCCTGAAACCAAGGCTTGTCGTCCCACAAGGGCACAACTAAAATTGCCTGGGTTTTATCTTGCTTGATTTTGTGGATGACCTGCTGGATTAAGTGAAACGGAGGATTAATCCACAACTTCTTGTCCCATTTATGGGTCCAAGCGTCGCTAAAGTGCTTGTCAAAGCGCTTGTTCTTACGGTGAGCAAAGGCATCATACTGTGGCCAAAAGGAATGGTGTTCATGAAAATATTCACAAATTGCATCGCGCCATTTGTCGACAACTCTGTAGGATGAAGAGTGCCAGCGCGAAGGGCGTCGTGGCTGGGAGTCCCTACGAAGACATTCTAACTCTCGGGAGTAATCGGCACTCCCATTCACCTCTGCAATGGTGACATCTTCGCCAAATTTTGGTGTAACCTTTTGCTTCAAAAATTCTTCTGCACTTTTAAACCCTGCGTGCAAAAAACGAAATTCAGGACGCTCCAAGGGACCTGACTCCAGCAAAAAACAACGCCGATGACCTACGGGCGCCACCCTGTTCTTGCGAAGCCAAGGATGGCCCAAGTAAAGGTCATACTTTATGTCGGCACGATAGAAGTAGTCATCCTTAAGGACAACTTCCTCCACATTACCTTCTTCCCAAAGGTCTTGAGCGACCAAATGAGTTGATATATAACAACCGCGCTGCCCACCTGCGAGAGAATGTCCAGAAACTCCCTCGAGGGTAACAGGATGAGGCGATTCAAACACGCAGTCGTCGGGTAAGAAAGAATTGGATTGGAGATTTACCTCTGATCCATTGTCACACAAACAAGTGGCGAGGTGGAAATTTCCCTTGCAATCAGAGACCCACAGCTTTGTGACAAACTGACGGGCCCTGTGCTTGGACTGTACACCAACCTCGTCCACTACAACAGAAGGATCCGCTGCCGGATCCAGGGGAGAGGAGACAAGCGACCCTACATCAAGTAATGGTCGATCCGGAATCTGGGGATCATGCCTGAAATCGCCTGGGGAGGGGCGATTTTCGTGGCTCCCCTAGGCGCTTTGACCTCCAGTGGCTGCGTTAACATTGTGAACACAGCCTGATTCGTCGACCCACTCGTCTTGGAACGGATCATCTGCTGGATTCAAGGCATTTTCAACGTAATCTCGATCCGCATCGGACACCTGATCTGCACCTGAGACCTGATCCACACGATGATTGCCCTTTCCGCGTCCACGGCCACGGCCGCCGGATGATGGACCACCACCGTCGCCACGCCCTCTGCCCTTACCAGAGAAAGGGGTTCCTGAAGGATTTCCCTTACCTTTACCCTGTGATCCTGGAGCATTTCCTTTGTTTGTACCGGATTGAGGGGTTTGGCCTGGATTTCGATTTCCGCCTCCGGCGTTGCCATTGGGATTTGTTTGGCCGTTCGGCTGCCCACCGGAGCCGGATGGAGTCCGATTTCCTTTGCCTTGGGACCCGCCAGGGCCTCCAGTATTTTTGTTTCCACCGGAGGGGGTCGGATTCCCTTTTCCCCCCTTTCCAGCATGCACCTGTCTGTCATTCCTGTCTGAATTCTGCGGATTACTGATATTTTCACCAATCACCTTGTGATCGTAAGGAGACCATCGGTGATTACCAGTAGAATGCGACTTAGCTCGGTTCGTAGAACCTAAAAGAAGGCAGATGCTACAGTGATCCTGAACATTCCGGGTGTCATTCACCTTTTTGTTGCCCTTTTGGGCCCCATTTTGGGTGTTTTGCTGGGTATTCTTGTTTCCCCCAAGACCCTCATGGAAATTTTGATTGGCGGCGTCAGCGAGCCGCTCAACCTCTTCCCACATTTCTTTCGGGGTGAACGAAAACACCCAGTTCTTGGCCTTCAGGCGATGGCCGTGGAAACTTACTCCCCTGTTTAGAACTTGGACAAACAAGTCCCGATCCTCGTGTTCATTAAACTTGATTTTCCACGTGTTTTCAGTGAATTTCACTTTGGAAAACGACGTGGGGGAACACTTTTGAACTGATTCCCTGACGGAAAACCTGTTGGCCGAGGCATCGAAGCCTTCGACCTCCGCCCACCAGGTCTTGACCTTTTCTTCGGACTGTTTATTCCGAAGGGTGGCGGCTGTTTCTGAGGGGATCTTATCAAAAATCAGATTTTTCAGCTCGGCACTAGAAAATTTTTCGCCTGAATGTTCAGATTCTTCCACTAGATTCCAGAAGCGCTGTCTCTTGTCTTGCACTTCGTGCAAGATTAATCGCGAGAACGAAGGAAAATTCTTCAACATCTGGTGGTAATGGTCCTCTGGCAGCCGGGATCCACGTACCTCCAACTGTTCCCACACCTCATCAAAGGTAAGGGGGGAACTTGAATCCTCACGATCACTCCAGGTCCTGAGCCAAGTGTTGGCCGGCGCTCCCTCAAGGCAGTCCAAGAGGGCCATCAGGAACTGATCATCTTGAAGTTTTTGAGTCTTAACCCACAGTCTAAATTCCCGTTGGAACTGAGGCCAACGTCTGGGGTTCCCATTATACTTCGGTTGCTTGGCAACCTGACGAAGTCGCAATGAAGTAGGATTTAGAAGTGAATCCAGCCCGACACCGGCCGTAATGGCAGACACCTTGGCGGCATCATTAGCCACACCAGCTCCGGCGAGGGTCTGGGCGAGCAACATCTGGGCTAATGCATTGGAATCAGCAGCAGGAAGGGCAGTACGGGAGGCAGTTCGCTTGGCATTCTGAGCCTCAGTCCTAGCCTTCGCCGTCCTACTCTGAGATCGAGAGATTGTAACCCTTTCCTTTAGCTTAGTCCTGCTGATCCTTGCATCGGTGGTCTTAGAGTCCACCGAAGGAGCAATCGAAAAAATTTCTGTCGCCTCCTCCGACGGTTCTGTTGTTTGTTCCACCGATGATGCGCCCTCAGACCGCATGTGGGTCTTGAAAAGATCTTTAATTCCCAGCGTTTGAATGATGAGTTGCATTTGATCTTTGAGCAATTGGAGCTCAGAGTCTCGCTGGAATCTGCAAGAGCAGTCGGCAGGACAGTACATACCGTGTCCTGAAGGGCCTGAGCAGGCTGTCGGACCGCTAATCTCAGTGGTCCGCAGCCAGGAGTCCACTTGGGGAGCTCCTTCAGCCCTAATTTCCAGGCTTGCCTGCCTGGCTGCCTCTAAAATTCCTTCCTCAACCGCGGCGGCTAGATCGTCGCGGATGGAAACAGGGGGATGAGGGGCGGAGGGCCCGGCAACAGGTGCCTTGGTCTTCTCCTTCGGGAAGGGGCTTGCCTCCCAGATCTGCAAAAAAATGGCAAAAGAGTCATCTTCTTGAGAACGCCACCACATCCTGGTATTAATTTCTTCCTGAAGTAGGAAAAAATATTCCATTAAAAAATCAGAGGCGATTCTTTCTTGTCCTATCAGCTTAGACGTGGCTAATAGACAAAGGGCCTCAAGCGCCTCAAGGTTACGGGTCACTTCTGAAGACAAATGGTTGTCCCATTGTGCCCAAGAGGCTGGTCGATTATAGGTAGGTACCTCACCTGGACCACCCATCTCAATGTGGACATTGGTAGGGAGTATTGGTACCTGCCAGGTCCGTAAGCTCCACCGGAGCGTTGCCATCGGCGTAGGCTGGCAGATTCCAGCTACTTGATGGCCAATTTCGACTGGGATTAGGATAATTTGGGTCCCCACAGCTGCTGATTTGTGCCCTTCTTGGGCAGCTTGGGCTTGCGCAAGGCATTCCTCTCAAGGCCTCGTTCGCACAGCACCACGGCAGCGTAATTGTTACGTCTCCAGGAGCGGCGGGGTCTACGGGGCCGTACTGGGGAGCTAACTGTGGTTGGGACACCAAAGGAACAACATTCAGGTAGCCTCTGCTACCATGAAAGTGCTGCCCTGGGTCGTTGATGGTGCCGGAGGGCTCGGGGCCGGCAAGACCAGTGGGGCAGGCACGCGAGGAGTCTGCCTGAACGCTGCTATTGGGGGTAGAACCGGATACTCGGACACCAACGGAGGCGAGAGCAGCAACAACTGAAGCAAGGTCCATGCTGATTGTTATCCGGCAGAAAATCCCAGTCTATGAAGAAAATTGATGCGGATTATTCTAAATACATCTGAGTGTCCAAAACTGTCTGAAAAGATTTATATAAATCCAATTATGAAAAATGTTTGGCCGATCTGGCCCGCGAGCGCGCGTCAGCGGCAAATGGCGATTCCAGGCAAATGACCAGAACGCGGCGGATTTACGGAGAATGGACCGCGGAATCAGATCCGGCATATCAGAAATATATAGGTCTGATCCTGAGACTGAGCTGCAAGGCGGCGATTCCGCCGAAGCAAAGAAAATGACCAAAATGTAGCCAATCTGGACAGAATGTCTGAAAATCTGAGCAGATGGGGCTAGCCGCATTTACACCTTCTTCTCCTTCAGCGGTTTCAGGTAAGGTAATCGCGTTGGGTGGCGGTGTGGTTTGGCTTGGTTGTCCTTTGCCGGATTCGCCTTTGCCACCTTTCTCTCCGTTGTCTTTGCCCTTTCCGTCGCCTTTGCCTTTTCCGTCGCCTTTGCCTTTCCCTTTGCCAGGATCTTCTCCTTGTTTCTTGGCTGCAGCGCGGGCTTTCCTCTCGTCCCTTTCTTTCGTCCAGCATTGGTCATGAGCATGGTTCTTTTTTCCACAGTACTCGCACCACACGATGGAATGGAATTGAGGCGGTTGCCATACCCATTCTCCGCGACCGCCTCCACGACCACTGCCTTTCCCACGTCCTTTTCCTTTGCCTTTGCCTCCGTTGCCTTTTTGTCCTTCTGACCAGTATAAGTCTTGGATTTCTTCGTCTTGACCAGCTTCGGGAGGCGGTTCTTGGTTTTGGTTTTTGTTCCTGTTCCCTCCTTTCAGGAAATTGAGTTGAGCTTCGCGTTCACCTTCGACATGTTGGTCTGATATTCGTTCGAGGGCGAGTTCCTCCAGCAAGTCAGCCAAGTCTTGATAGGTATGCGTCTTCGCCTTCCTTTCCACGGTCGACCGACATTCGGTCCAAGTCTTCTTCTGAATCTTTCGGGTCAGCAAAAGGAGTTTCTCGGTCTCGGACATAGGAATCTTCAACTGGGTCATAAGGCTTTTGAGCTTCTGCAGCAGTTGACGAACATCGGCAGGAGTTGGGAGTTCTTTAAGTTTCTGTACTTTCTGTAAGGCTCCGCGAATGGATGCATCCGTCTCGAAGTGAGGGAAGGCAGACTCCACTTGTTTCAGAAAGTGTACCCACGATTCCGACGTGGTTAAGATGTCGTCTACCACTCCTCGAAGCCATTCGTTCTTGCAGCCTGTCACGATCAGGTCGGCGCGGGTCATCTCATCTGCAGTTTTTTGCCCTGTCATTCGCAGGTACCTCACGAAGTCACGCGTGTACAGGTCGAGGCGCTTCCCAGTGAACACAGGTAGAGGTATCTCCAGCTTTCCTTTCGCTGTGCCCTTCGTACCACTCCCTGAATCTTTGCTGTCGTCGAGATCGCTGTCATCCACCTTGGAAGGTGAAACGGCGAGCAGTGCAAGCGCCGTTAACCCATGCTTGTCGCGCGCCTCCTGCAAGCTACCCACCTTGATCCTCACAGCAAACTCGTCCGGCAGGTACGACTCCTTGATCCTCGGAAGGAAGGGTGAAATGCCTTTCTGATGTTCGTCCAACAGGTGGAGTCCGGTTACCTTGGAGAGCGCAGAAGTGTTCAGGTCACTTTCGATGCGACTTTTCCCGGACTCCTCCAACTCGTCTAACCGTCGGGAGATCTTCTTCTGCTCCTCCAACATCTTCGACAACGAGTCTTGGATTTCCGTCGCACGGCTCAGCTTCGACGTCGTGGACGCCACCGACGCACCTTTGCTGGTTGTCGACCTTTTCGTCTTTGTCGAACGAGAAGTGTGAGAACTTGTCGAGGAAGTGGGAGGTGAGGAAGGTGGTCCTGGTTTTCCAAACTTGAACTCACCTATGTCATGCTTCTTCCCTTTTGACCTCTCGGACACTGTTGTTCTCGACTCCCTATCCTCATCCTTCCTCTCGTCCACTCTCCCTGACTCAATCCTGGCCATCATGGTCCTAAACCACTCTAGCTTACCCTCGCTCGCTAGTTCCTTCGCAAAGTCAACTGCTTGCTTCCATTCCTCTGGTTCACCTACGCTGCCGTCTTCGTGCTTGGCGTCGTCCCTGTCGACGCTTTCGTGCCTTTCACCTCGAGCGTCTTCGCGCATGGGTTCGTGTTCACGAGCGTCCTCGCGCACTTCTGTCTCTGCGCTGGGACCCGACACATCTCGCACCTTTACCTCTGGATCAGGGTTGAGACTTTTAGACGCAGGGTTTTCTGAGGATGAGGGTTTAGAATCAAGGACTTCCTTTAACTCTCGTCTGTATTCTTTCACAGACTCTGAGGTGGTCTCATGGGACTCATCTGTGGAGGTTGTTGTAGGGGTGTCTTTTTCTTTCGCCTCAGTTGTGGTTGGGGAATCCATGTCACTTGTCTTATCACAGTTCAGATTCAAACAGGCAGAACTGTTCACAGAACTGACAGAACAGACAGACACAGACAGATCAGGCGCCTTTGTATAGTTGACACCTTCAGAATCGTTCGCTCTGCTACCACTAAGATTTAGGCTCTAACCAGCACCCCTTAGAAAGCACTGCACCTTGGACTCATTCATTGTATCACACTGAGGCTGTACAAACACAGAGTATGTGACAAACCACTGACTTATTTACACTCGAAGTTTTCCATTCACTTCGTTTACTTTACACGCTTTGCTTTCTCTATTGCCCTTTGCTTGTTATTTGTGTTGTGCACATGTGACCACCATGGGTATTTCCTACCAAGAGCAAAAGAATGAATAGCACCCCTAGCCAACAAAGGCTCCCACTCAAAGAGGGGCGCATAGCACGAAACTGTGTTAAATAGTAGTAAAAGCGACTCCAATAGCCTTAGAGACACAGGGTTGCAATGATACAAAATCAGTATAAATGACCATCCAAATCATGATCATCCTGCATCAGTGACCATCCAAATCATGATCATCATGCATCAGCAAATGACATGCATGCCAGTAAAATGACATCAATGTGTCGATCTGTCAAAACCTTTTTAACCTGTGGTGCTTAGGAATGTGGGTCCACTTCACTTTAGCACCGTTGCTTGGATTGTGTAGCGAAGACACGAAGTAACACTCAATCGGGTGCATAAGGCCAGTTCAAGTTGCGGATGAGTATTATTGGTGCTCCAACCTTAAGATTGAGGCGATGTTGTGGCATTCGTGATGGGAGTAACGTGTTTAAGAACTCGTTTGGGTAAATGTTGGATTGGGCTTCAGAATCTTCACCAAAATAATCAGCTGACTCATAAACATGTAAATCACCGGGCAATGATTCCCGAATCACACATATTTTTACCCGGCGTTTCGTTTTTGATGTCAAAATGCACGCGTTTCGTTTTTGATGTCAAGATACACGGTCATGAGATGCTTGCGCCGCTGAAAAGGTAGCATCAACCAAACTCCGACGATTATCACCACTTTGTACAATGTGGGCAGCTAAAGGGAGTGGATTGAGGTTGGGGGCCATGCACCAGTGTTCAATGCCGGCATGCCAGAGGAAGTTGGGGGTGCACTACGGGTACATAGACGAAACCCTGTGCCGTGCTGTGCAGCGCCGACGTTGGCGCTTCCGATAATATTGACGAATAGCGCCAACAGGTGGTTCTGGGAGTAGTTACAGGCGGTTAGCGCCCGCTCGGCCAACTGAACAGCAAGAATCGGCGAAGATGCAACCGTACTGCACACCGATCGATGTGCCTCAGAAATGCGCATACATCTGTGTAATTAGAAAAAAAAATGCCGCCAGGTAGCATAAATTCTTTTCTGCGATGCGCACACGCGCGCCGCCGCCAGGCCCGCGCCTGGACACGACGAGTGCGAATGCCCGCGCTTGAAGCGCGAGCCATATCACGATATCACCATATCAGCATATCTCACACCGCACCGCATTTCGCATACCCAATAGAACACACCTCATGTCCCGTACCTCATATCCCGTGCCACCTGACTCATGTCTCAAACATCATATCCCGTACTCTATGAGTGAAACTTACCCCTCCTAAACTGTACTCTGACAGCACTTTTGACACCGCGATTCGCATAATCCATATTTCCAAACACATCACCCATACCTCACACTGTGTACAACATACCGCATATCCCGTACCTCGTATCCCGTACCTCATGACTCATGTCTCAAACCTCATATCCCGTACTCTATAAGCGAGAGAACTGTCACCACTGCTGCCTGTTGGCTAAAATCGCCAAAAGTCAACAGGCGGGATGATTCGTGCGGATACCCGGATAATCGATTGTACAGTACATACAGATTTTTAAAACACGTGATTCCATGATTTCAGATCGATTTCTCGTGCCAGAAATCGAAATCGCAAATCCGCCAGATGCCATTTGACAGGCACGCGCGCGCGCCAGCAGCAGCGTGCACAATTGGGAGGATTTTTTGGATATGACGAACGACGACGACGACGACAACGAACGTCCATACCACAATTAAATATAATAAGACTAGTGCGAACGCCCGCGCTTGAAGCGCGGGCCATATCACCATATCACCATAGCACCATATCTCACACTGCACACCGCATTTCGCACACCCAATACAACACACCTCATGTCCCGTACCTCATATCCCGTGCCACCTGACTCATGTCTCAAACATCATATCCCGTACTCTATGAGTGAAACCTACCCCTCCTAAACTGTACTCTGACACCACATTTGACACCGCGATTCGCATAATCCATATTTCCAAACACATCACCCATGCCTCACACTGTGTACAACATACCGCATATCCCGTACCTCGTATCCCGTACCACACTCAAACAGGATATCCCGTACTCTAGGAGCCAAATTTACCCCTCCTAAACTGTACTCTGACACCACATTTGACACCGCGATTCGCATAATCCATATTTCCAAACACATCACCCATACCTCACACTGTGTACAACATACCGCATATCCCGTACCTCGTATCCCGTACCTCATGACTCATGTCTCAAACCTCATATCCCGTACTGTATAAGCGAGAGAACTGTCGCCACTGCTGCCTGTTGGCTAAAATCGCCAAAAGTCAACAGGCGGGATGATTCGTGCAGATACCCGGATAATCGATTGTACAGTACATTCAAATTAAATGAATCCATGATTTCAGATCGATTTGTCGTGCCAGAAATCGAAATCGCAAATCCGCCAGATGCCATTTGACGGGCACGCGCGCGCCCCAGCAGCAGCGTGCACAATTGGGCGGATTTTTTGGGTATGACGAACGACGACGAACGAACGAAGGAACGAAGGAACGAACGAACGAACCATACCACAATTAAATATAATAACTAGTGTGAATGCCCGCGCTTGAAGCGCGGGCTATATCACCATATCACCATAGCACCATATCTCACACTGCACCGCATTTCGCATACCCAATACAACACACCTCATGTCCCGTACCTCATATCCCGTGCCACATGACTCATGTCTCAAACATCATATCCCGTACTCTATGAGTGAAATTTACCCCTCCTAAACTGTACTCTGACACCACATTTGACACCGCAATTCGCATAATCCATATTTCCAAACACATCACCCATACCTCACACTGTGTACAACATACCGCATATCCCGTACCTCGTATCCCGTACCTCATGACTCATGTCTCAAACCTCATATCCCGTACTCTATCAAACATCATATCCCGTACTCTATAAGTGAAATATACCCCTCCTAAGCTGTACTCTAACACCACATTTGACACCGCGATTCGCATATCTCATATTTCCAAACACATCACCCATGCCTCACACTGTGTACAACATACCGCATATCCCGTACCTCGTATCCCGTACCTCATGACTCATGTCTCAAACCTCATATCGCGTACTCTATAAGCGAGGGCGCCACTGCTGCCTGTTGGCTAAAATGCCAAAAATCAACAGGCGGGATTATTCGTGCAGATACCCGGATAATCGATTCTGCAGTACATACAGGTTTTCAAAACACATGATTCCATGATTTCAGATCGATTTCTCGTGTCAGAAATCGAAATCGCAAATCCGCCAGATGCCATTTGACGGGCACGCGCGCGTGCCAGCAGCAGCGTGCACAATTGGGAGGATTTTTTGGGTATGACGAACGACGACGACGACAAACGACGACGACGACGAACCATACCACAATTAAATACATTAACTAGTGCGAATGCGCGCGCTTGAAGCGCGGGCCATATCACCATATCACCATAGCACCATATCTCACATTGCACCGCATTTCACATACCCAATACAACACACCCCATGTCACGTACCTCATATCCCGTACCTCATGACTCATGTCTCAAACATCATATCCCGTACTCTATGAGTGAAATATACCCCTCCTAAGCTGTACACTGACACCACATTTGACACCGCGATTCGCATATTCCATATTTCCAAACACATCACCCATGCCTCACACTGTGTACAACATACCGCATATCCCGTACCTCGTATCCCGTACCTCATGACTCATGTCTCAAACCTCATATCCCGTACTCTATAAGCGAGAGCGCCACGGCTGCCTGTTGGCTAAAATCGCCAAAAGTCAACAGGCGGGATTATTCGTGCAGATACCCGGAACATCGATTGTGCAGTACATACAGGTTTTCGAAACACATGATATTAATGATTTCAGATCGATTTCTCGTGCCAGAAATCGAAATCGCAAATCCGCCAGATGCCATTTGACGGGCACGCGCGCGCGCCAGCAGCAGCGTGCACAATTGGGAGGATTTTTTGGGTATGACGAACGACGACAACGACGACGACGACGACGACGAACGTCCATACCACAATTAAATATATTAACTAGTGCGAATGCCCGCGCTTGAAGCGCGGGCCATATCACCATATCACCATAGCACCATAACTCACACCGCACCGCATTTCGCAAACCCAATACAACACACCTCATGTCCCGTACCTCATATCCCGTACCACCTGACTCATGTCTCAAACATCATATCCCGTACTCTATGAGTGAAACTTACCCCTCCTAAATTGTACTCTGACACCACATTTGACACCGCAATTCGCATAATCAATATTTCCAAACACATCACCCATACCTCACACTGTGTACAACATACCGCATATCACGTACCTGGTATCCCGTACCTCATGACTCATGCCGAAAACCTCATATCCCGTACTCTATCAAACATCATATCCCGTATTCTATGAATGAAATTTACCCCCCCTAAACTGTACTCTGACACCACATTTCACACCGCGATTCGCATAATCCATATTTCCAAACACATCACCCATGCCTCACACTGTGTACAACATACCGCATATCCCGTACCTCGTATCCCGTACCTCATGACTCATGTCTCAAACCTCATATCCCGTACTCTATGAGTGAAATATAACCTGCTAAACTGTACTCTGACATGACATTTGACACCGCGATTCCCATAATCCATCTTTCGAAACACATCACTCATACCTCACACTGTGTACAACATACCGCATATCCCGTACCGGGTATCCCGTACCTCATGACTCATGTCTCAAACCTCATATCCCGTACTCTATAAGCGAGAGAACTGTACTCTATGAGTGACAGTTACTCCTCCTAATGACTCATGACTCAAACATCATATCCCGTACTCCATGAGTGAAATATACCCCTCCTAAACTGTACTGTGACACCACATTTGACACCGCGATTCCCATAATCCATATTTCCAAACACATCACCCATACCTCACACTGTGTACAACATACCGCATATCCCGTACCGGGTATCCCGTACCTCATGACTCATGTCTCAAACCTCATATCCCGTACTCTATAAGCGAGAGTACTGTCGCCACTGCTGCATTTTGGCTAAAATCGCCAAAAGTCAACAGGCGGGATTATTTGATCGATTGTACAGTACATACAAATCTTGAAACAAATGATTCCATGATTTCAGATCGATTTGTCGTGCCAGAAATCGAAATCGCAAATCCGCCAGATGCCATTTGACGGGCACGCGCGCGCTCCAACAGCAGCGTGCACAATTGGGAGGATTTTTTGGGTATGACGAACTACGACGACGACGACGAACGAACGAACGTCCATACCACAATTAAATATATTAACTAGTGCAAATGCCCGCGCTTGAAGCGCGGGCCATATCACCATATCACCATAGCACCATATCTCACACCGCACCGCATTTCGCAAACCCAATACAACACACCTCATGTCGTGTACCTCATATCCCGTGCCACATGACTCATGTCTCAAACATCATATCCCGTACTCTATGAGTGAAATTTACCCCTCCTAAACTGTACTCTGACAGCACATTTGACACCGCAATTCGCATAATCCATATTTCCAAACACATGACCCATACCTCACACTGTGTACAACATACCGCATATCCCGTACCTCGTATCCCGTACCTCATGACTCATGTCTCAAACCTCATATCCCGTACTCTATAAGCGAGAGAACTGTCACCACTGCTGCCTGTTGGCCAAAATCGCTCAAAGTCAACAGGCGGGATGATTCGTGCGGATACCCGGATAATCGATTGTATCATGACTCATGTCTCAAACCTCATATCCCGTACTCTATAAGCGAGAGAACTGTCACCACTGCTGCCTGTTGGCCAAAATCGCCAAAAGTCAACAGGCGGGATTATTCGAGCAGATACCCGGATAATACATTGTACAGTACATTCAGATTTTTAAAACACGTGATTCCATGATTTCAGATCGATTTCTCGTGCCAGAAATCAAAATCGCAAATCCGCCAGATGCCATTTGACGGGCACGCGCGCGCGCCAGCAGCAGCGTGCACAATTGGGAGGATTTTTTGGGTATGACGAACTACGACAACGAACGAACGAACGAACGAACGAACGAACGAACCATAGCACAATTAAATATATTACTAGTGCGAATGCCCGCGCTTGAAGCGCGGGCCATATCACCATATCACCATAGCACCATATCTCACACCGCACCGCATTTCACATACCCAATAAAACACACCTCATGTCCCGTACCTCATATCCCGTGCCACCTGACTCATGTCTCAAACATCATATCCCGTACTCTATGAATGAAACTTACCCCTCCAAAACTGTACTCTAACACCACATTTGACACCGCGATTCGCATAATCCATATTTCCAAGAAACATCACCCATACCTCACACTGTGTACAACATACCGCATATCCCGTACCTCGTATCCCGTACCTCATCACTCATGTCTCAAACCTCATATCCCGTACCCTATAAGCGAGAGAACTGTCGCCACTGCAGCCGGTTGGCTAAAATCGCCAAAAGTGAAAAGGCGGGATGATTCGTGCGGATACCCGGATAATCGATTGTACAGTACATACAGATTTTTAAAACACGTGATTCCATGATTTCAGATCGATTTCTCGTGCCCGAAATCGAAATCGCAAATCCGCCAGATGCCATTTGACGGGCATGCGCGCGCGCCAGCAGCAGCGTGCACAATTGGGAGGATTTTTTGGGTACGACGAACGACGACGACGACGACCAACGAACGAACGAACGAACGAACGAACGTCCATACCACAATGAAATATATTCACTAGTGCGAATGCCCGCGCTTGAAGCGCGGGCCATATCACCATATCACCATAGCACCATATCTCACACCGCACCGCATTTCGCATACCCAATACAACACACCTCATGTCCCGTACCTCATATATCCCGTGCCACCTGACTCATGTCTCAAACATCATATCCCGTACTCTATGAGTGAAACTTACCCCTCCTAAACTGTATTTACCGTGCGAATGCCCGCGCTTGAAGCGCGGGCCATATCACCATATCACCATAGCACCATATCTCACACCGCACCGCATTTCGCATACCCAATACAACACACCTCATGTCCCGTACCTCATATCCCGTGCCACCTAACTCATGTCTCAAACATCATATCCCGTACTCTATGAGTGAAACCTACCCCTCCTCAACTGTACTCTGACACCACATTTGACACCGCGATTCGCATATTCCATATTTCCAAACACATCACCCATACCTCACACTGTGTACAACATACCGCATATCCCGTACCTCGTATCCCGTACCTCATGACTCATGTCTCAAACCTCATATCCCGTACTGTATAAGCGAGAGAACTGACGCCACTGCTGCCTGTTGGCTAAAATCGCCAAAAGTCAACAGGCGGGATTAGTCGTGCAGATACCCGGATAATCGATTGTACAGTACATTCAGATTACATGAATCCATGATTTCAGATCGATTTGTCGTGCCAGAAATCGAAATCGCCAATCCGCCAGATGCCATTTGACGGGCACGCGCGCGCGCCAACAGCAGCGTGCACAATTGGGAGGATTTTTTGGGTATGACGAACTACGACGACGAAGACGACGACGAACGAACGAACCTCCATAGCACAATTAATATCCCGTACCATATCCCGTACTGTATAAGCGAGAGAACTGTCGCCACTGCTGCCTGTTGGCTAAAATCGCCAAAAGTCAACAGGCGGGATTATTCGTGCAGATACCCGGATAATCGATTGTACAGTACATTCAGATTACATGAATCCATGATTTCAGATCGATTTGTCGTGCCAGAAATCGAAATCGCAAATCCGCCAGATGCCATTTGACGGGCACGCGCGCGCGCCAACAGCAGCGTGCACAATTGGGAGGATTTTTTGGGTATGACGAACTACGACGACGACGACGACGACGAACGAACGAACGTCCATAGCACAATTAAATATATTACTAGTGCGAATGCCCGCGCTTGAAGCGCGGGCCATATCACCATATCACCATAGCACCATATCTCACACTGCACCGCATTTCACATACCCAATACAACACACCTCATGTTGCGTACCTCATATCCCGTGCCATCTGACTCATGTCTCAAACATCATATCCCGTACTCTATGAGTGAAACTTACCCCTCCTAAACTGTACTCTGACAGCACATTTGACACCGCGATTCGCATAATCCATATTTCCAAACACATCACCCATACCTCACACTGTGTACAACATACATACCGCATATCCCGTACCTGGTATCCCGTACCACACTCAAACATCATATCCCGTACTCTATGAGTGAAATATACCCCTCCCAAACTGTACTCTGACACCACATTTGACACCGCGATTCGCATAATCCATATTTCCAAACACATCACCCATACCTCACACTGTGTACAACATACCGCATATCCCGTACCTCGTATCTCGTACCTCATGACTCATGTCTCAAACCTCATATCCCGTACTCTATAGGCGGGAGAACTGTCGCCATTGCTGCCTGTTTCCTAAAATCGCCAAAAGTCAACAGGCGGGATTATTCGTGCAGATACCCGGATAATCGATTGTACAGTACATACAGATTTTTAGTACACATGATTCCATGATTTCAGATCGATTTGTCGTGCCAGAAATCGAAATCGCAAATCCGCCAGATGCCATTTGACGGGCACGCGCGCGCCCTCAGCAGCGTGCACAATTGGGAGGATTTTTTGGGTATGACGAACGACGACGAACGACGACAAACGACGAACCATAGCACAACCCGCGCTTGAAGCGCGGGCCATATCACCATATCACCATAGCACCATATCTCACACCGCACCGCATTTCGCATACCCAATACAACATACCTCATGTCCCGTACCTCATATATCCCGTGCCACCTGACTCATGTCTCAAACATCATATCCCGTACTCTATGAGTGAAATTTACCCCTCGTAAACTGTATTTACCGTGCGAATGCCGCGCTTGAAGCGCGGGCCATATCACCATATCACCATAGCACCATATCTCACACCGCACCGCATTTGGCATACCCAATACCACACACCTCATGTCCCGTACCTCATATCCCTCGCCACCTGACTCATGTCTCAAACATCATATCCCGTACTCTAGGAGTGAAACCTACCCCTCCTAAACTGTACTCTGACAGCACATTTGACACCGCGATTCGCATAATCCATATTTCCAAACACATCACCCATACCTCACACTGTGTACAACATACCGCATATCCCGTACCTCGTATCCCGTACCTCATGACTCATGTCTCAAACCTCATATCCCGTACTGTATAAGCGAGAGAACTGTCGCCACTGCTGCCTGTTGGCTAAAATCGCCAAAAGTCAACAAGCGGGATTATTCGTGCAGATACCCGGATAATCGATTGCACAGTACATTCCGATTACATGAATCCAGGATTTGAGATCGATTTGTCGTGCCAGAAATCGAAATCGCAAATCCGCCAGATGCCATTTGACGGGCACGCGCGCGGGCCAGCAGCAGCGTGCACAATTGGGAGGATTTTTTGGGTATGACGAACTACGACGACGACGACGAACGAACGTCCATGGCACAATTAACTATAATAACTAGTGCGAATGCCCGCGCTTGAAGCGCGGGCCATATCACCATATCACCATAGCACCATATCTCACACCGCACCGCATTTCACATACCCAATACAACACACCTCATGTTCCGTAACTCATATCCCGTGCCACATGACTCATGTCTCAAACATCATATCCCGTACTCTATGAGTGAAATTTACCCCTCCTAAACTGTACTGTGACACCACATTTGACACCGCAATTCGCATGATCCATATTTCTAAACACATCACCCATACCTCACACTGTGTACAACATACCGCATATCCCGTACCTCGTATCCCGTACCTCATGACTCATGTCTCAAACCTCATATCCCGTACTCTATCAAACATCATATCCCGTACTCTATGAGTGAAATATACCCCTCCTAAACTGTACTCTGACACCACATTTCACACCGCGATTTGCATTTTCCATATTTCCAAACACATCACCCATGCCTCACACTGTGTACAACATACAGCATATCCCGTACCTCGTATCCCGTACCTCATGACTCATGTCTCAAACCCCATATCCCGTACTCTATAAGCGAGAGCGACACTGCTGCCTGTTGGCTAAAATCGCCAAAAGTCAACAGGCGGGATGATTCGTGCGGATACCCGGATAATCGATTGTACAGTAGATACAGATTTTTAAAACACGTGATTCCATGATTTCAGATCGATTTCTCGTGCCAGAAATCGAAATCGCAAATCCGCCAGATGCCATTTGACGGGCACGCGCGCGCGCCAGCAGCAGCGTGCACAATTGGGAGGATTTTTTGGGTATGACGAACGACGACGACGACGACGACGACGACGAACGAACGAACGAACCATAGCACAATTAAATATAACTAGTGCGAATGCCCGCGCTTGAAGCGCGGGCCATATCACCGTATCACCATAGCACCATATCTCACACTGCACCGCATTTCACATACCCAATACAACACACCTCATGTCCCGTACCTTATATCCCGTGCCACATGACTCATGTCTCAAACATCATATCCCGTACTCTATGAGTGAAATTTACCCCTCCTAAACTGTACTCTGACACCACATTTGACACCGCAATTCGCATAATCCATATTTCCAAACACATCACCCATACCTCACACTGTGTACAACATACCGCATATCCCGTACCTCGTATCCCGTACCTCATGAGTCATGTCTCAAACCTCATATCCCGGACTCTATCAAACATCATATCCCGTACTCTATGAGTGAAATATACCCCTCCTAAGCTGTACTCTGACACCACATTTGACACCGCGATTCGCATAATCCATATTTCCAAACACATCACCCATGCCTCACACTGTGTACAACATACCGCATATCCCGTACCTCGTATCCCGTACCTCATGACTCATGTCTCAAACCTCATATCCCGTACTCTATAAGCGAGAGGGCCACTGCTGCCTGTTGGCTAAAATCGCCAAAAGTCAACAGGCGGGATTATTCGTGCAGATACCCGGATAATCGATTGTGCAGTACATACAGGTTTTCAAAACACATGATTCCATGATTTCAGATCGATTTCTCGTGCCAGAAATCAAAATCGCAAATCCGCCAGATGCCATTTGACGGGCACGCGCGCGCGCCAGCAGCAGCGTGCACAATTGGGAGGATTTTTTGGGTATGACGAACGACGACGAACGAACGAACGAACGAACGAACGAACGAACGTCCATACCACAATTAAATATATTAAGACTAGTGCAAATGCCCGCGCTTGAAGCGCGGGCCATATCACCATATCACCATAGCACCATATCTCACACCGCACCGCATTTCGCATATGCAATACAACACACCTGATGTCCCGTACCTCATATCCCGTGCCACATGACTCATGTCTCAAACATCATATCCCGTACTCTATGAGTGAAACTTACCCCTCCTATGCTGTACTCTGACACCACATTTGACACCGCAATTCGCATAATCCATATTTCCAAACATATCACCCATGCCTCACACTGTGTACAACATACCGCATATCCCGTACCTCGTATCCCGTACCTCATGACTCATGTCTCAAACCTCATATCCCGTACTCTATCAAACATCATATCCCGTACCCTATGAGTGAAATATACCCTTCCTAAGCTGTACTTTGACACCACATTTGACACCGCGATTCGCATATTCCATATTTCCAAACACATCACCCATGCCTCACACTGTGTACAACATACCGCATATCCCGTACCTCGTATCCCGTACCTCATGACTCATGTCTCAAACCTCATATCCCGTACTCTATAAGCGAGAGCGCCACTGCTGCCTGTTGGCTAAAATCGCCAAAAGTCAACAGGCGGGATTTTTCGTGCAGATACCCGGAAAATCGATTGTACAGTACATACAGATTTCCAAAACACATGATTCCATGATTTCAGATCGATTTCTCGTGCCAGAAATCGAAATCGCAAATCAGCCAGATGCCATTTGACAGGCACGCGCGCGCGCCAGCAGCAGCGTGCACAATTGGGCGGATTTTTTGGGGAAGACGAACGACGACGACGACGACGACGACGACGAACCATAGCACAATTAAATATAATAAGATAACTAGTGCAAATGCCCGCGCTTGAAGCGCGGGCCATATCACCATATCACCATAGCACCATATCTCACACCGCACCGCATTTCGCAAACCCAATACAACACACCTCATGACCCGTACCTCATATCCCGTGCCACATGACTCATGTCTCAAACATCATATCCCGTACTCTATGAGTGAAATTTACCCCTCCTAAATTGTACTCTGACACCACATTTGACACCGCAATTCGCATAATCCATATTTCCAAACACATCACCCATACCTCACAATGTGTACAACATACCGCATATCCGGGTACCTCGTATCCCGTACCTCATGACTCATGTCTCAAGCCTCATATCCCGTACTCTATCAAACATCATATCCCGTACTCTATGAGTGAAATATACCCCTCCTAAACTGTACTCTGACACCACATTTGACACCGCGATTCGCATATTCCATATTTCCAAACACATCACCCATGCCTCACACTGTGTACAACATACCGCATATCCCGTACCTCGTATCCCGTACCTCATGACTCATGTCTCAAACCTCATATCCCGTACTCTATAAGCGAGAGAACTGTCGCCACTGCTGCCTGTTGACTAAAATCGCGAAAAGTGAAAAGGCGGGGTTATTCGTGCAGATTCCCGGACAATCGATTGTACAGTACATACAGATTTTTGAAACACGTGATTCCATGATTTCAGATCGATTTCTCGTGCCAGAAATCGAAATCGCAAATCCGCCAGATGCCATTTGACGGGCACGCGCGCGCGCCAGCAGCAGCGTGCACAATTGGGAGGATTTTTTGGGTATGACGAACGACGACGACGACGACGACGAACGACGAACAACGAACGTCCATAGCACAATTAAATATAATAACTAGTGTAAATGCCCGCGCTTGAAGCGCGGGCCGTACCGACAACAGGGCAGCTATACTCGTGAAGTTGGCCCCTTGGAGGAATCCGTAACTTTCGTTGAATGGAGTGTTGCAAATGGATTTTTACCACGTTGCAAAGTGTAACATCTATTAGGTGGACGCAAAACACTTCTAATGGGCATTATCTCTTTTGCGGTAAAGTATTCGGTGTTTGTATGTTTGTAGTGTTGTAGCTAACAAATTCTGAAAAAAAAGTAATGAGGAGGACAGTTTAAAGGCACCTCGTAACGCCGCTTGGTTAATTTGTGCTTGGAAGTTGTCGAGGGTTTGAAAATTGAGCGGCTTATAGTAGCAAGCCATTGCTCTTTGGGAGAACCCAAAAAGCATTATGACCAACTTCCTTACCCGAAGGGAATGAAGATGTTTACCAACCACAAGGTGGCAAATAATTGCGTTTGAAAATTGTTTTGCTATTTAGTGGGACAAAAAATATTTTCAGGCAAATAGAACCTTGACAATATTCACTTTAGAGGCAAGTTCACCCACACACCAACAGGAATGCCAGCGGACAATAGCTACATGAAAGGTGAATCTCGCATCATACAAGGTTCAAAGCGTTTTCCTACTTGCTGGCGTCGCCCCAAGCACATGTTCCTACAATGACACGGCTTGTACGGCATAATGTACATTGTCAGCGGCTGCGCCGTTAGGGATAGAGGTTGACTTAGCACCAAAGTTGTAGTTAGGGTTAGGGCAATGGTCAACGTGAGGGTTGGTTTCAAATATATGTTGAAAACGGTTGGCTTCAGATGTAAATGGAATGTGAACAAGACCCACGCCGGTGTCCAGTGGAGCCACACGTCATCCAGCAAGGCAATGGACGACGGCGAAATCAAGAAAAAATTTCAGACCATACAATGTTCGGAGTGTTTGCTTCCTTAGTTACATCCCCCCAAGCACGTTCCCCTAAAATGACGCGAACGCCACGGCGTGAGGTAACCCGGGAAAAGCCAACATATAGCTGTCCATGGGCAAAAACAGGATTCTCCAAGAGCAACCCCAACCTTTCAAACGACTGCCCTTGGGAACGATTTATCGTCAAGGCGAAAGCCAACTTTATTGGAAATTGTCGCCTAATAAATCTGATCGACAACATTTCAGAATCACCACACGTCAAATTGATGCGTGGAATGAGCACAACGTTTCCTTTTCGGGGACCTGAGACAATTTCTGCTTGGATGTTGAAATCCAAGCACTTTGTTACCAACAACCGTGTTCCATTCATCAAGCCTTCCGTACGGTTGAGATTGCGCAGTAGAATGATAGGGGCCCCGACCTTAAGCTTGAGCTCGTGACGTGCCATGCCCGGAGGCTCAAGCTTGTTCAAGAGTTCCGGAGGATACGTAGATGCATCTTCTTGGCAATCGGCACCAAAATAGTCCGCACTGACATAAAGAAACTCCTCTCCTGGCAAGCTCTGCAGGGCCGCTTCATTGATAGCATTGGTTTCTTGATTTCGGGGTGCCAGGATACAACCAGACATAAATTCCTCCTTGCTCATGGTTGGAAAGACGTGGTTCACCAGTGGCCAGGGGTCATCACTTGGGATCAACATGTCTTCCGGTATGGGCAACGGATTGTCGATGGTGTCCTCTCCAACGGATAGCAACCAGCGTGCAAACTCACGGGTCTCGTCATCGTCAACTTGAGAAGTGCCTTGCACCCGAATATTGGTTGTCAATTCGAGTGTTTTGAAATAGGGCCAGAGGTACGATTTCTTGAGAGTAGCTGCTATCACGGCCGCTCGAGAGCCACGAGGTACAACAGGCAAAATTTGCCTCCAATCCCCTGTCATGACGACGGTCTTGCCCCCGAAGGGAACAAGTCGCAGTGCTTCATTATTTGCACCCATGATATCTTTCAGCAATTCATCCAATACGCGGAAGCAATCGTTGTCTGCCATGGGAGCCTCATCCCACACAATGAGTTGGCACTCACGAAGTTCCGCGGCACGCTTGCTCTCCACAGGAATGGATGATGTTCCGCCCTTTTGCGGCAAAATACCAAAAGCTGAGTGCGCAGTTGAACCATCATCCAAAAGAAGAGAAGCGATGCCACTTGAGGCAACCGCAATCGCCCGTCGTCCCTGACTACGTACATAGGCCAACATCAAATTGTTCACGTAAGTCTTTCCGCAGCCACCGCAACTCAAAATAAAGAAGCACTTTGCGTCGTTGTTGTCCAACCGTGTACTCGCAGTGACCTGGTCGTAGATGTTGCGTTGCTGCTCTGTCAAGGTTGGCACACCATCCTCAACGACACGTCGCAAGTGTGCAACATCATACTCTTCATCGTGACCGCCAGGCTTATGGGACATTGCACTGGGCACTGGAAACGGCATAGAAGGAAACGAGCGAAGAGAAAGTCCTTGCTTTTGCAGCATGCCCTCGACCCGCAATAGGGCTTCATTCACAATCTCGGCATGCGTTAGCTCGTTTTTTGCGCCAGGATGTGTATGTTGCCAATTCCAACGAATGTCGCTGATGAACTCTTCCTCGTACTTTAACCAAAGCTTGTAGGGATCTTTTGGGGAGTTGTACTCCAAGATGGTGCAAAAAAGAAGTCGTAGTCGGCCGGATTTGTAGTACATTTTTGCCTCGTTCAGGCATTGTTCCCACTCGGTGTCATCTTCTAGAAGGCCGCGACGTACGCATGCTTCTTGAAAGGTGGCACATAGGTTGCCGTTAACGGTATGCAAATCTTGGAAAGAGGTTGCACCAGCAACATGGTGTAACAATAGTCGGAGAAAGTATACTTCGCCCGCATTCGGGAGCACAAAGTACATGCGACCAATTACCGTGTTCAGTCCTCTCTTCCGAATTTTCCATTCTTTGGTCTTTGCATCATACGTGAACCGCTCGGCATAGTCGGTGTAGAGCAAGTGCTTACCGAAAGCATGATCCGGCTTGGCGTTGGACTTCAACCAAGCGGTCAGTGGTGTGTCGGGGGGTCCATCTCCAACGATGTCAGTAAGATGTTGTTGGTCGTGCCATCGAACGTGCTGCTGGTTTTCTAAGTGAACTGGTAGCCGCAATACCGCGGGAAATTGCTCATGTAGGTCAAATGCCAATAGTCTCCACACTCCTTCAGATGTGCAAATGTACCGGCCCTCCACGAACTCCACAACTTCGTTGACTTGATCGTCTCGTAGGGTGGCGTCGCCCCGGTCAAACCCCTTGTAAATATACTCGTGCAAGTATTTGATAGCCGCAAGTGAGGCACAGTACTCCACGTTGATGTGGCAAGCATATTTTCTGGCCAACGCACGCACATGTGGAACCACCCAACGATTATCAAGTTCATGCCCCCTGCATGTTATAGTGCGGCCGTTGTTGCGACGGCGATAAAGAGGATATCCATTCTCGCTGTTCGTGGTCACATCTTGAAATTCCTTCGGGTACCGATTCTTACAATGTCCATCCTTCATGCATGCGCAGTTCGGGTCGAGGGAACCGCATGGACCATGCATGTAGCATTTTGCAATAATCTCGTACAGCTCCGGGTCCTCATCCTCGTCTGGAATCTCGGCACAAATGACGGAATCATAATCGTCAGGTGTGAGCAATTTGTAGCCGGCGGCAAAGATAACCAGGATATGTGCATGTGGTAGCCCACGTTTTTGAAATTCGATGACATACATGTGGCCGACTGTGCGACCAAGACAGCCATCCTTCAAAAGGTCTTCTAACAAAGACTGCAGCTTCAGCTTGAAAACGCGGGTAATCAAATCGGGACGATCATTTGGTTTTTGTCCTGGCAGTAGAGCGGCCTCCACCTCCGGCCAATTGGGATTGGCTGTCATGGTAATGAACAGGTCTGCCTTGCCCCGTTTGCTACAAATAGCAATCCCATCCTGAAAAGCGGCATGAAGAGCGCGCGGACTCCCGCCAAAAGAGCTGGGCAAAATTACCCGCTTTCCAACGGATGAAGCGTCGCGATCACCTTTTTTGGTAGCATCTTCAACACCCGAATACAAATGTGTGCGCAATTTGGACTGGTTCTGGGAGACATATTGCAAGCGTTGAGATTCCACTTTGCAGTACTGGTCCACGATGTATTCTTCGTACAATTTTTGACATCGTTGCAAATAATTTCCAGTGTACGATTCCGGACGTTGCATGAGGTAGAAGGCGGCAAAGTCTCGGGCTGTAACCGTCTGACGGCTTTTGGCCTTTGGGGCATTGCCTTGCTCTAGATTTTCGCATGCGCCGCGCTGACGCCGATAAGTGACATTCAGGGGAATGTCAGTTGTCCAGCCTTGCTCACCGCGCGGAAAAAGGAGTACAAAGTGTAAAGGATCGTAGGCAGAGTTCAGGTCGGTGATACGCTTGACCCCACCCCCATGCATGCGGACCGCAATGCTACGAGGAGCGGCGACATGACTGCCATCCGGAATGAATGCTGCAATGTCGCTGACACGGGGAACATTGTAGGTGCGTGGGTCAACGTTGGCATTGCACCGCAGCAAGATGGTCACGTTGGGGACCTCAAGTTCGGCCGCGTGTTGAAAAACCTGTACATAGGCGTTGTGTGTGTTCAGCATAGCTCCCAGTTGGCGGAGTAGATCCTCTCTCAATTCCGATGACAGTGGAAGTCCCTGCCATGCCCTCAGTTGATCTTCGGTTTCCAAAATGTACACCTGTGCAAAGCGGGGTGGTTGATTTTCTCCCGGCGTCAGGGGACCCATGCGGTGATACACATTTCCAGACACCCGAAACTGGTGGGGGCCACCCGCCATTGGCCCTTTCGTGAACCGCATGTCGATATTTGCTTCAAGAGAGGCCATGGTGAAGGCTGAGTTGTACTTCCGAATGTTTTGCCGAAAATGGCGTCCCTGTCCAGTTTGCTCGGTCAATAGGGTTTTGAGCGGTTCCGGTGGATCAAGCAGAATGGGAAGTTTCACCTGTCCGCCACGGCAACAAATGGTAGGTCGCTCGGCACTCCAACGTAAAGCGTGACAATGTTCACACTCCACTTCCATGTTGTCAAGGACGTGGCGCTTGATGTGGCTAATATCCTCATCGGCCTTTGATCTAAACAAGCATTCGTGGCGCAACCTTTGCATTTCCAATGCATGGGCCCTCCGCGCTCGCCTTTGCTCATTGATGTTGTCTTTGGCCTCTGGATATCGCTCCCGTCTTTCCTCATTGATGTTGTCCTTGTTCTGCGCGTACGCCTCTGGATATCGCTCCCGTCTTTGCTCATTGATGGTGTCCTTGTTCTGTGCGTACACCTCTGGATATCGCTCTCGTCTTTGCTCATTGATGGTGTCCTTGTCCTGCGCGTACGCCTCAGGATATCGCTCCCGTCTTTGCTCATTGATGGTGTCCTTGTTCTGCGCGTACGCCTCTGGATATCGCTCCCGTCTTTGCTCATTGATGGTGTCCTTGTCCTGCGCGTACGCCTCAGGATATCGCTCCCGTCTTTGCTCATTGATGGTGTCCTTGTTCTGCGCGTACGCCTCTGGATATCGCTCCCGTCTTTGCTCATTGATGGTGTCCTTGTTGTGCGCGTACGCCTCTGGATATCGCTCCCGTCTTTGCTCATTGATGGTGTCCTTGTTCTGCGCGTACGCCTCTGGATATTTCGCCCGTCTTTGCTCATTGATGTTGTCCTTGTCCGCCTCCTGATATCGCTGCCGTCTTTGCTCATTGATGTTGTCCTTGTTTGCCTCTTGATATCGCTCCCGTCTTCGCGCATTGATGCTATCCTTCTTTTGCGCGTACAGCTGTTTATATCGTTCTCGTCTTTGCTTATTGACTTCGTCCCTGACATCTTGATAGCTTTCGTGTCTTTGCTTATTGAATTCTTCCTTGCTTTGCGTGCATCGTGCTCGTTTTTCGGCGTGTCCATCATCGCTTTCCCCTGCAATTAGGTCTAAATGTGGTTCTCGCGTTCGCTTTTTTCCTGCTTCTACACCATGCGTGTTCGCAGAAATGGGTTGTGCCATCACATTTGGAGATCCGAGTGCACGTGATGCACTGCTAGCCAGGTGGCCAAAGTTGGGGTTCATATGTGGGTTCAATCCGAATTGGCCTGAGCCAGGCGGCGGAATCCTCGCAAAGCTTTGGTGGGAAGACGGATCAAACCAAAGCTGGTTGGGAACGTTTTGTGGGGGCATTGGCAGGTATGGAGGGAAGTATGGCTGAGCTTCGGACAGTAAAGCTGTGGGTGTGTAATTGACCGCCATGCGATGGACACCCGGGAACGCAACAACACTGGAACTTAGAGGCATGGTGAAGGACAATGACCCGGGCGTTGGGATTGGCCCCTCAAATTGTACATTTGGAGTGGATGGGGTACAGCTTGTTGCCCCAAGCGGTAACGGCAATGGGCCAGGTTGAACGTTTGAAGTTTGTACAGGTGGAGGATTGGATGATATTGACGGCGAGGAAGCTTCATGCACGGCCATAACTATCCCCGATTGCATCATTGCTGACATAAGATCCCTCCAAGCATAGTGGTCTTCTGCTTGCCAAAAGAAAAGACGATCCGTAATCCGCTTTTGAGTTGCATCCATCCAACGGTTGAAAATGGGATAATAGTGCATATTGTGTTGCACGAAAGCATGCACTCTTTCCGCGTCATGGTTGGATAATGCAGGCAACATGGCGCAACAAATCAACCTTGACAAAGAAGAAAGGGAAAGAATGATGGCAAGAACCAGACTGTTGGGTGTGGCCTTGTATGCACAGCACATTGGATGTGCACTGGGGTTTTTTTTCTTGAAATTGTGTTTAGTGATTGGTTGTATTTTGGGCGTACCTGGCCTTGTATGCATAGCACATTGGAATGATGTCCAGTGATTGGGTATACATGCGGCAAACCTCGAGATGCTATAATGGCATCCTGCCCCTACCACTTCATCCTTTACACCTAGTCGCTCTGCCTTCTTAATTGTCATTCGCCAAGTGAGCCTTCACTAAAAGGCACATTGGAATGTGCCACCGCCACAACTACACACTGAATTGTACATCGCCATCGGTTCGACATGCAGTGCCTTGATGATTCACTACATGCCACAGCATGGCTTTTCGCACACCACAGTGGATGCTGCCTCGTACAAAGAAGGGTTAGTTCAAATATACCGCTGCAAGAGAAAAATGAAAAGTCACCATAGCACCCCTGCCGTTGCCTAGCTGCAGCAACAGCTTGCCACTAATCCCGAAGGAACCAACTTGCCAGGGACCTTCCTCCCGAATGTGATTCAGCAGTGAGACAAAGACTGCATGTCTTGAACGCATTCGTCAGAGACAGGATCATTCGATAAACACATGTGGGGCCCGACCATCCATCGTGTCCCCGAAATTGCAGCTTGTGTCAGTGCATGTGTGCTTCAAGGCAAGGTAAGAAAGGCAAAGAAGACATCATGCACGGCCGAGAAACATATTTCAAAAACCAAAAAAAAGCAAGGTTTTTGTATGAAAATAGAAAGAAAACATTTTGCAGGACCAAGAAACATTTTGCAAACAAAAAGACAAGGTTTTTGTATTGTTTTTTAGTCTATTTTGAAAATTAGGCCAACTGGACCCACAACTGGTCAATGCATTGAAAACTGGTCATTTTACCTTACAAACTGGCAATAGGAAGTTGCGCGTCATGCCCGACTTACAGGAGGTTTCCATCTCGTGTTCACCCCTACCACCAAAAGGCGGAGGTAACTTCCACGAGATTTCCCAACCCTCCAAGCGGTTCGGCTCTTACCCACGAAGGGCAGCCCCGGTCAAAGGGCACATGACAACCCACCTTGGCGGAAGGATCACCAATTTCCAGGCTGGGCCGCCCATGGAAATCGGAGTTGGGCCGAAGCCACACTCGACCATCCAAGGCCGCAGTACGTAGTACGCAGTACGTGGTGACTACACCAACCTCCATTTTGCAATCCTCAACCTACCCCCAGCCGAGTGGCTAAGATGGTTCGTGATGGCGAACGTTGGTGATCTGGAACCCTTTGACCTTGTGTCATATACCTGCTGATATAAAAGCAGATTTCCAAACTTCACCACAAAAAAAAAGGAATGGTCACCGCCAAAACAACTAATGAAGAGGATTTGTCAAATTTGCTCTCTTTGGTGTCCAACATCGCATGTGCTTGGGACAACTTTTTTTTTTCCATGGTACTGCAGCAGCAACAGAAAATCAAATCCGACATCAATTCCACTGCTATTCTGTGTGAGCATGAATGTCCCTGCTGAACCTTCAAAACATAGGAATACATCACGAAATTGTACTCATTTAACCAAAATGATGGAATGGTAGATTCACTGACAACCACAAACATTTCAATGAAAACCATGGTGGCCAAGATTGTGAAGTCAGACCCACTTCTGCCGCAGCATGAATGCCCATATCTCAAACCACCAACTCGCACTTGAATTGAAATTGGACCAAGGGCCCGGACATCCAGTGCAAGAGCTCTGAATTTGGCAGCAGTGCAGTATCATTGGAAAGGGCGCAAATGGGACCTCTCTCACCTCAGGCAATGGAGCAACGACATAAGCCAGCTTCGACCGAGCACAACAACGGAGTTGCCCTGCAAGCACAACACTTTGTGACCAAGGACGCCCTTCAACATCAGGCACAAATGGTACTCACGATACAGAATGCGCTTCTACACAAATGATGCAAATTGTGCTGCTTTACAGCGGAACGAGCCTGAACACTCCAAATCTTTGCTCCCATGATTGTGTTTGACATTTGTGGTTGCACAACGATCCCATACGTTAAACACACTTCTAACTCCCATGAAAATCTACTATTAACACCAAGCCGGATCATAACCCTTGAGGGTGTTTTTATTGTGGGGATCATGCAGGTAATAACATTAAAAAGCTGCACAATCAAGCAAGTAAAAACCTCCATGCGGGGGTGCGGCCTTCTCTTGGGGGGTAGCTATCTTCTTTACCTATCTGCCCGCATTAACCACTTCCACAACAAAGCATTTCAATTCAAAAACTCGGATTATGCATTACTTACATATTTGGATTGTGCACCTTTATTTTCCTCCCGTACCAACCAAAAATTGAAACCCCCAACTCATGATTGTTGCTTGCTGGTAAACCCCTCCCTTTCAGTAGTGGTGTGAATCTTCATTTATTTCAATGCATTCACTCAGGTGGTGTTGTAAATAAGTAGTCAGTTTCAGTTTTTTGCGCCAGTCCAAGGGGTTTGCATGTCATAGTTTGTGTGTGGCTTGCTGTTTTTGCATGCTATTTTTTCTGGTTTTGTTTGATTGCAAAAGTGAGGGGATCACAGAATTTTCAGCGTGCCACTCACCGCTCTGCACCTATCAAGGTAAATAGCCCTGAGTGGCCCTGCTCGCTGGCCATTCCATCCACTGTCCATCCCACAGAAGTGGGGAATCTACCCATACGGGCCGTCAGCTTCAGGGTGGCGGGCAAAGCCGGGCAACCCCAAACACCCAGGTCAACCCCAAGTCTGACCTACCCTTCAGGGTGCTGCAGCCCATGGTGTACATGAAATCCATGTTGCACTCGCGCATCGCTCAAACATCCATCAACTGCGGGCACTCCACACCCTGGATTGCAAAAGCCCACATAACACAGGATCTAAACTACAGAGCAGCAGGCAATTTGCATTGACCAGATTTTAATGAAAACGTACAAGCCACACTTTCACATTTGAATCCCACAACGACTGTCCTGGCCATTGATATATCAGATCCAATTGCATAGTTTGCGACAGCATGTGCCATGATGGCCACGACTGCAAGAACCAAATAGACTTCCTTTTACGCCTCAGCCTCCCCATTTTCAGCCGCAGCGTCCGTCATCTCCATGTCGGGTTCTGCGGCTGGAGCCTCCTCAGCAGCAGCCTCTTCCTCGGTGGCAGGGGCAGCCTCTTCCTCAGCAGCACCCTCTTCTGCTGGCCCGTCCTCTTTGGTTTCCTCTCTCAGCAGGGGGCTCAGGTTTAGGTTCAGGAGGCAAATCAATATGCTTTTCTTCAACCACTGTGTAACTGGCCAACCGACGGTAAAACAGTGGTGTGTTGCTTCAGTCAGCTTGCACACCTGTGAAAGCAAACGATGCATCAACACAAAACAACAAATGATGCATGGGCAAAGCAATTCACCAGAACAAAAACAGTAACAGACGCAAAATCGCACTTGAAGGGAGAGATTATCAAGCAACTGGTGCTCATGGGAAACAATCAATGGGACCCGTGAACCTATTTGAGGAAAACTTGGGCGTCCATTAATTGACAGGGAATTGTGTACTTCGAGGTCAGGCAACTCCATGCCCAACTGCGAGAGAAGGTTGAAAACGCACGGAAAACTTCAGGGTGATAGGTGCTGAATATCAGCAGTTCAGGTTCTACCTTTTAGGTGCCTGCAGGTCCAGGAAATCCTCGGACAAAACGCACAAACGCATTGGCAACCGACCGGTTTCAGCCAGCGGCGACACAAAAAGGGTGTGGAGGAACACCTGCACTGCGCAGCAAACTGTCCACCTCGCGTTGCGTCAACTCCCCAAAAGCATGCAGAACACTCTCAATAATATCACGTCGAATCTGCCCAGAGGCCCCCGTGGGTTTGTCAAAATATTACAATGGCGCTGCCAGCCCCGCGTTCACGTGCGTCGTGGTCTGCTTCACAATACGATATCCGCGTGCCCGGTCCTCCTCATCCTGAGCCTTTCGCTTTGCCTCTTCCTCCTCTCGCTTGGCCTTCAAATCCTCCTCCCGTTTCTTGCGGTCCTCCTCCTGCTTCGCTTTCATTTCCTCTATTTCTTTGGCTTTCGCTTCAGTTTCGGCCTTCGCACGCTCCTATGAAAAGCAGGGAAGTGACAGTCCTTCACAAACACTGTGCGTGGATGCACCGTCGAATCCTGAAGGCTGGCTGATGCGTGTACATGGCGTTAGAATCCGAAAACACTTTCGGTAAATCCATCTCTGGGATCACCCCAGTGCCACGTCCAACAGTCAACCACCCTTCTCTCATGTGCTGCAGCACTGGACCTGCACGATGTCCCTCATCAGAAGCAATTTCTCGTTGGGTTAGTTTTGGGAGTTCCCAATGGTACAAGCACAAAGAGCTACCAAAAAAATCAACATTGGCAAATATTTTGGGAATATGAACTGCACTCTGGCTGGGGTGGTGAAGGCCAGCATGCAAGACATCTATTTGCCAAAAATGAGCTGTCCGTTTTTGTCAAATCTCTTTCTTCTGGTGAATTGCTCAGAAACAGCTGATCGCCATGAAATCCTTTAACACCAGAACATCTCACTCAAATTGACATGGTGTTTGGCATGTCCTCATCTTCAACCCTGCATTTCGGCTGCGGTCTGGGTCCCTTACCTGCCCTATCCTCCCATCTGAGGTCAACAAACACCACAGACTTATGGTCGCATGAGGAGAGATTGCACTCTTCACATTTGGATGCTACGAGTTTGGTAGCTGCTGCGGCTGGTTAGTGAAGACATGCCTCAGCGGAGCCAGGATGGCGACAAAATAATGGAGGTGGAGCCAAAATGGGACATTGCAACAGAACAACAAAGGGCGGATTTGCACCAAATACTGGCAGCATTCCCAACTTGACGGCAACAACGCTTTCATCATGGCTTTCCTGAGCCTCTTTATAAAATGTGGGTTTTGGCAACCAACAGACCCGCTGGGTGGTCGCCAACTCACTGCAGCGGATGGAGCGTGGGCTCAATCTGTTGAACCTGGTATTTCGAAAATAATATGTTGCTCAGCGAAATCCTGCACTCATTCCCCCTGGACACCTGCCCTTCTGCCCTTGAGAGTAAGCCCCTCTGACTGCCAACCTATGCACTTGGGTTGTGGCAATTGAATACTGTTGGTGACCTCGCAGCACAGCAGACTCGGTCGTCATGAGGAATGAGAGGTCACTCGTCCTTTGGCTTATTCAACTGGATCAAGATGTATCGCCGACCTTTGTAAACCCATTGCAGGTAACCATCGTACACATAACTCAGATCCAATTCACTGATGTGGTGAAAGAATACGGACCACTTGGCGCTCCGGTATTTCTCGCCAAAAATCGCAGTAATCTTCATTGCCTGTGTACCTGTGGATAAACGACGTTTCGCACTGCATCCGCACATGCGATGCCCCCTCAATCAAAATGTCGTCCACAGGCCACGCATCCCTAAAAATGTCCGTGCGTGCTCAGGGGCCCCCATCTGCAACCGCCGATGAACGGTGAACAAGCACACACCCAAAGGGATTGTTGAAGACGATTGCGTACACGACATTCTTATGTCTATCCAAAGAAAGAAGTTCGTCACCTGCATGAAGGGTAATGGCTTGTTGATACAGTTGAACACACTCGCACGCTGGGGTGCAAAGCTGTGCTTTAAAGCTGTGCTTTGGCATGGGCTCAGAGTTTTACGCGTACAGGTCACAAGTCACAATGCCCAACCCTGCTGCTAAATTCCCAAGTCCAAAGCTCAAGCTGCGAACAACACAACTCGAAACAACACCTGATCATCTGTCATACACAGTAGTCTTCGAGTTTTTCAATACGTCCGACGTTTCTTTCAGCGCGGCCAATAGTTCGTCGTTGGTTGCCTCGTACTCCTCTCGCTGTTTCAGCAACTGGGCTTGCGTTTCCTGGTGCTCCTCTTCACGTTTGCGTTTCAGCGCAGCAGCCTACCAGAACGAGAACTGCGTTATGCTCATGATCGCTTTCGACGTCAAAACGACGGCAAGTCGCCGGCTCAAGCTGCGAACAATACAACTCGAAACATCACCTGATCATCTGTCATGCACAGTAGTCTTCGAGTTTTTCAAAACGTCCGACGTTTCTTTCAGCGCGGCCAATAGTTCGTCGTTGGTTTTGAGGCACCTCTGTTCTCTTCTTCATCTCCTCTTCATCCATGTCCTTTTCTTCGTTGGTTTTGAGGCACCTCTGTTCTCTTCTTCATCTCCTCTTCATCCATGTCCTTTTCTTCTTCCTCCAACTGCTTCTTTTCCTCTTCCTTGGCCTTTTGCTCCTCTTCAACCTTTTTGGCATTCAAGAAGCTCAACATTTCGATTACAATCACTGTTACAAAGGAGGTAGAAAAAATGGTTTTCAACATGTGTTACATGTTTGTTTTTCCTTAATTGTTCATTCTAACCAAATCAAAATCTAAATCAAAAAATCTTCACCGAGTGACGTGTTGCCCACCATAGCATGCATCATCAGTCGCTGTTATCATTTGACGGCATTATTACCTATCAAGTGCATTTGAACGCTTGACCGGGCGGTTTGCGGACCGGCCGGATCCGTTACCGCCTGCAGCAATACCCTAAATGCTACGCACAGTATCAGTATTCGAAAAACAAAAGTACATTTGCGAATCTAAAATTCCCAGACATCGCATTTGCAAATCCAAAAGTCATTTGCGAATCCAAAAATTCCACAGGTAGCACGCGCGCACGCCAACAGCAGCGTGCACAATTGGGAGGATTTTTTGGGTATGACGAACGACGACGAACGAACGAACGAACGAACGAACGAACGAACGTCCATAGCACAATTAAATATATTAAGACTAGTGCAAATGCCCGCGCTTGAAGCGCGGGCCATATCACCATATCACCATAGCACCATATCTCACACCGCACCGCATTTCGCATATGCAATACAACACACCTGATGTCCCGTACCTCATATCCCGTGCCACATGACTCATGTCTCAAACATCATATCCCGTACTCTATGAGTGAAACTTACCCCTCCTATGCTGTACTCTGACACCACATTTGACACCGCAATTCGCATAATCCATATTTCCAAACATATCACCCATGCCTCACACTGTGTACAACATACCGCATATCCCGTACCTCGTATCCCGTACCTCATGACTCATGTCTCAAACCTCATATCCCGTACTCTATCAAACATCATATCCCGTACCCTATGAGTGAAATATACCCTTCCTAAGCTGTACTTTGACACCACATTTGACACCGCGATTCGCATATTCCATATTTCCAAACACATCACCCATGCCTCACACTGTGTACAACATACCGCATATCCCGTACCTCGTATCCCGTACCTCATGACTCATGTCTCAAACCTCATATCCCGTACTCTATAAGCGAGAGCGCCACTGCTGCCTGTTGGCTAAAATCGCCAAAAGTCAACAGGCGGGATTTTTCGTGCAGATACCCGGAAAATCGATTGTACAGTACATACAGATTTCCAAAACACATGATTCCATGATTTCAGATCGATTTCTCGTGCCAGAAATCGAAATCGCAAATCAGCCAGATGCCATTTGACAGGCACGCGCGCGCGCCAGCAGCAGCGTGCACAATTGGGCGGATTTTTTGGGGAAGACGAACGACGACGACGACGACGACGACGACGAACCATAGCACAATTAAATATAACTAGTGCAAATGCCCGCGCTTGAAGCGCGGGCCATATCACCATATCACCATAGCACCATATCTCACACCGCACCGCATTTCGCATATGCAATACAACACACCTGATGTCCCGTACCTCATATCCCGTGCCACATGAGTCATGTCTCAAACATCATATCCCGTACTCTATGAGTGAAACTTACCCCTCCTATGCTGTACTCTGACACCACATTTGACACCGCAATTCGCATGATCCATATTTCCAAACATATCACCCATGCCTCACACTGTGTACAACATACCGCATATCCCGTACCTCGTATCCCGTACCTCATGACTCATGTCTCAAACCTCATATCCCGTACTCTATCAAACATCATATCCCGTACCCTATGAGTGAAATATACCCTTCCTAAGCTGTACTCTGACACCACATTTGACACCGCGATTCGCATATTCCATATTTCCAAACACATCACCCATGCCTCACACTGTGTACAACATACCGCATATCCCGTACCTCGTATCCCGTACCTCATGACTCATGTCTCAAACCTCATATCCCGTACTCTATAAGCGAGAGCGCCACTGCTGCCTGTTGGCTAAAATCGCCAAAAGTCAACAGGCGGGATTATTCGTGCAGATATCCGGATGATCGATTGAACAGTACATTCAAATTACATGAATCCATGATTTCAGATCGATTTCTCGTGCCAGAAATCGAAATCGCAAATCCGCCAGATGCCATTTGACAGGCACGCGCGCGCGCCAGCAGCAGCATGCACGATTGGGAGGATTTTTTGGGTATGACGAACGACGACGACGACGACGACGAACAACGAACAACGAACGTCCATAGGCAAACGGGCAAATCCCACATAATCTGACACCACATTTGACACCGCGATTCGCATAATCCATATTTCCAAACACATCACCCATACCTCACACTGTGTACAACATACCGCATATCCCGTACCTCGTATCCCGTACCACACTCAAACATCATATCCCGTACTCTATGAGTGAAATTTACCCCTCCTAAACTGTACTCTGACACCACATTTGACACCGCCATTCGCATAATCCATATTTCCAAACACATCACCCATACCTCACACTGTGTACAACATACCGCATATCCCGTACCTCGTATCCCGTACCTCATGACTCATGTCTCAAACCTCATATCCCGTACTCCATGAGCGAGAGAACTGTCACCACTACTGCCTGTTGGCTCAAATCGCCAAAAGTGAACAGGCGGGATTATTCGTGCAGATACCCGGATAACCGATTGTACAGTACATACAGATTTTTGAAACACGTAATTCCATGATTTCAGATCGATTTCTCGCGCCAGAAATCGAAATCGCAAATCCGCCAGATGCCATTTGACGGGCACGCGCGCGCGCCAGCAGCAGCGTGCACAATTGGGCGGATTTTTTGGGTATGACGAACGACGACGACAAACGACGACGACGACAAACCATAGCACAATTAAATATAATAAGATAAGAGAGAGAGAGAAGAGAGATATCTTCTAGTGCAAATGCCCGCGCTTGAAGCGCGGGCCATATCACCATATCACCATAGCACCATATCCCACACCGCACCGCATTTCACATACCCAATACAACACACCTCATGTCCCGTACCTCATACACCGTGCCACCTGACTCATGTCTCAAACATCATATCCCGTACTCTATGAGTGAAACTTACCGCTCCTAAATTGTACTCTGACACCACATTTGACACCGCGATTCGCGTAATCCATATTTCCAAACACATCACCCATACCTCACACTGTGTACAACATACCGCATATCCCGTACCTCGTATCCCGTACCTCACTCAAACATCATATCCCGTACTCTATGAGTGAAATTTACCCCTCCTAAACTGTACTCTGACACCACATTTGACACCGCGATTAGCATAATCCATATTTCCAAACACATCACCTATACCTCACACTGTGTACAACATACCGCATATCCCGTACCTCGTATCCCGTACCTCATGACTCATGTCTCAAACCTCATATCCCGTACTCTATGAGCGAGAGAACTGTCGCCACTGCTGCCTGTTGGCTAAAATCGCCGAAAGTCAACAGGCGGGATGATTCGTGCGGATACCCGGATAATCGACTGTACAGTACATACATGTTTTTAAAACACGTGATTCCATGATTTCAGATCGATTTCTCGCGCCAGAAATCGAAATCGCAAATCCGCCAGATGCCATTTGACGGGCACGCGCGCGCGCCAGCAGCAGCGTGCACGATTGGGCGGATTTTTTGGGGAAGACGAACGACGACGACGACGACGACGACGACGAACCATAGCACAATTAAATATAATAAGAGACTAGTGAGAATGCCCGCGCCCAAAGCGCGGGCCATATCACCATATCACCTTAGCACCATATCTCACAACGCACCGCATTTCGCAAACCCAATACAACACACCTCATGTCCCGTACCTCATATCCCGTGCCGCATGACTCATTTCTCAAACATCATATCCCGTACTCTATGAGTGAAATTTACCCCTCCTAAACTGTACTCTGACACCACATTTGACACCGCAATTCGCATAATCCATATTTCCAAACACATCGCCCATACCTCACATTGTGTACAACATACCGCATATCCCGTACCTCGTATCCCGTACCTCATGACTCATGTCTCAAACCTCATATCCCGGACTCTATCAAACATCACATCCCGTACTCTATGAGTGAAATTTACCCCTCCTAAACTGTACTCTGACACCACATTTGACACCGCGATTCGCATATTCCATATTTCCAAACACATCACCCATACCTCACACTGTGTACAACATACCGCATATCCCGTACCTCGTATCCCGTACCTCCTGACTCATGTCCCAAACCTCATATCCCGTACTCTATAAGCGAGAGCGCCACTGCTGCCTGTTGGCTAAAATCGCCAAAAGTCAACAGGCGGGATTTTTCGTGCAGATACCCGGATAATCGATTGTCCAGTACATACAGGTTTTCAAAACACATGATTCCATGATTTCAGATCGATTTGTCGTGCCAGAAATCGAAATCGCAAATCCGCCAGATGCCATTTGACGGGCACGCGCGCGCGCCAGCAGCAGCGTGCACAATTGGGAGGATTTTTTGGGTATGACGAACGACGACGACGACAAACGACGACGACGACGACGAACGAACCATAGCACAATTAAATATATTAAGACTAGTGCGAATGCCCGCGCTTGAAGCGCGGGCCATATCACCATATCACCATAGCACCATATCTCACACCGCACCGCATTTCACATACCCAATACAACACACCTCATGTCCCGTACCTCATATCCCGTGCCACCTGACTCATGTCTCAAACATCATATCCCGTACTCTATGAGTGAAATTTACCCCTCCTAAACTGTACTCTGACACCACATTTGACACCGCAATTCGCATAATCCATATTTCCAAACACATCACCCATACCTCACACTGTGTACAACATACCGCATATCCCCCACCTCGTATCCCGTACCTCATGACTCATGTCTCAAACCTCATATCCCGTACTCTATCAAACATCATATCCCGTACTCTATGAGTGAAATATACCCCTCCTAAACTTTACTGTGACACCACATTTGACACCGCGATTCGCATATTCCATATTTCCAAACACATCACCCATGCCTCACACTGTGTACAACATACCGCATATCCCGTACCTCGTATCCCGTACCTCATGACTCATGTCTCAAACCTCATATCCCGTACTCTATAAGCGAGAGCGCCACTGCTGCCTGTTGGCTAAAATCGCCAAAAGTCAACAGGCGGGATCATTCGTGCAGATACCCGGATAATCAGTTGTACAGTACATACAGATTTTTAAAACACATGATTCCATGATTTCAGATCGATTTGTCGTGCCAGAAATCGAAATCGCAAATCCGCCAGATGCCATTTGACAGGCACGCGCGCGCGCCAGCAGCAGCGTGCACGATTGGGAGGATTTTTTGGGTATGACGAACGACGACGACGACGACGACGAACAACGAACGAACGAACGAACGAACGAACGAACGAAGGAACGAACGAACGAACCATAGCACAATTAAATATAACTAGTGCAAATGCCCGCGCTTGAAGCGCGGGCCATATCACTATATCACCATAGCACCATATCTCACACCGCACCGCATTTCGCATACGCAATACAACACACCTGATGTCCCGTACCTCATATCCCGTGCCACGTGACTCATGTCTCAAACATCATATCCCGTACTCTATGAGTGAAACTTACCCCTCCTAAACTGTACTCTGACACCACATTTGACACCGCAATTCGCATAATCCATATTTCCAAACATATCACCCATGCCTCACACTGTGTACAACATACCGCATATCCCGTACCTCGTATCCCGTACCTCATGACTCATGTCTCAAACCTCATATCCCGTACTCTATCAAACATCATATCCCGTACCCTATGAGTGAAATATACCCTTCCTAAGCTGTACTCTGACACCACATTTGACACCGCGATTCGCATATTCCATATTTCCAAACACATCACCCATGCCTCACACTGTGTACAACATACCGCATATCCCGTACCTCGTATCCCGTACCTCATGACTCATGTCTCAAACCTCATATCCCGTACTCTATAAGCGAGAGCGCCACTGCTGCCTGTTGGCTAAAATCGCCAAAAGTCAACAGGCGGGATTTTTCGTGCAGATACCCGGAAAATCGATCCTAAACTGTACTCTGACAGCACATTTGACACCGCGATTCCCATAATCCATATTTCCAAACACATCACCCATACCTCACACTGTGTGCAACGTACCGCATATCCCGTACCTCGTATCCCGTACCTCACTCAAACATCATATCCCGTACTCTATGAGTGAAATTTACCCCTCCTAAACTGTACTCTGACACCACATTTGACACCGCGATTCCCATAATCCATATTTCCAAACACATCACCCATACCGCACACTGTGTACAACATACCGCATATCCCGTACCAGGTATCCCGTACCTCACTCAAACATCATATCCTGTACTCTATGAGTGAAATTTACCCCTCCTAAACTGTACTCTGACACCACATTTGACACCGCGATTCGCATAATCCATATTTCCAAACACATCACCCATACCTCACACTGTGTACAACATACCGCATATCCCGTATCTCGTATCCCGTACCTCATGACTCATGTCTCAAACCTCATATCCCGTACTGTATAAGCGAGAGAACTGTCCTGTACTCTATGAGTGAAATTTACCCCTCCTAAACTGTACTCTGACACCACATTTGACACCGCGATTCGCATATTCCATATTTCCAAACACATCACCCATGCCTCACACTGTGTACAACATACCGCATATCCCGTACCTCGTATCCCGTACCTCATGACTCATGTCTCAAACCTCATATCCCGTACTCTATAAGCGAGAGCGCCACTGCTGCCTGTTGGCTAAAATCGCCAAAAGTCAACAGGCGGGATTTTTCGTGCAGATACCCGGAAAATCGATTGTACAGTACATACAAATTTTCAAAACACATGATTTCATGATTTCAGATCGATTTGTCGTGCCAGAAATCGAAATCGCAAATCCGCCAGATGCCATTTGACAGGCACGCGCGCGCGCCAGCAGCAGCGTGCACAATTGGGCGGATTTTTTGGGGAAGACGAACGACGACGACGACGACGACAAACGACGACGAACCATAGCACAATTAAATATAATAAGATAAGAAAGAGAGAGAGAGAGTCCTGCATAGCCATTCCCGATAAGCAAGCACAAATGATAAAAATTGTCCATGAACCGTCTTAAAAAGAATATTGTTCCGAAGCACACCCGATATTGTTGTGTGACAAGCAAAATTAAAGGCAAATCATCCATGAATTTTTTGAAAAAAAAACCCGGCAATGTACAAGGCAAAAGAATCAATAAGCGATTCAACGTCTTGAAAAAAAAATTGTTGGAGGTATGGGGTATGTGATCCGGATCATTTTTGATCCAAACACCAAGCAGTGAGGGGTGGGTGGGGGTTCAAGGGTGGTGATCCATGGATCACTTTTGGATCATTCCTAAACCAGAATTGGACCATTTTGCTCATCGTACTTTTAACTCTGTACTGATCGTCTTGTGGACTTGTGGATCATTTTTCGGAAGTTAAATTGTTGGAACAAGTGAATTTACATTGTGGGATCTTTTTTTTTTAACACACATTGCAACACTATACAATAATTGTGCCTATGCCACGGGATACAGGCAGATATCCGTGGCATCGGCACAATTCTTATATCCGTGGCATCAGGGCCCGAGGATATCGGCAGATATCCGTGGCATATTCCTTTGGCTACCAGACCGTGGGATGCAGCGTTCTAGGGCGTGGTGCGGAACCCCTAGTTAGAACGCAATTTCTGGAACACCCACCTACCCTCAATTTTGGGGCCACGACGCCCCCTCCGGCAGCCTCTTCTCCCCCTCCAGCTCCAACCGGGCCGCCACCGGCTTGGCGGGCCGTGCCCCCGCTGCTGCTGCCGCTCCGCCCGCTGCGTCGGCTGCCTGGGCGTCGTCCTTGACGAAGATGCGGGGCAGCTGCAAGATGGTGGCCTGAAAAAAACAAAAGAAACAAAAAAAAAACACGCGATAACCCGCGCGATAACCCCCGCGATAACTAGGTTATCGCGCGATAACCCCCGCGATAACCCCCCGCGATAACCCCGCGATAACTAGTTAGAACGCGATAACCTAGCGCGATAACTAGTTAGAGCACCTAGTTAGAACGCGATAACCTAGCGCGATAACTAGTTAGAGCAGGGGTTAGAGCAGGGTGTTGTGGGAGGTTTTCACACCTGGTGACATGGACACATGCCTTGGCCCTCCTTCTTGGCGTCGTCCAGCACCAGGCCCAGCCTCCGCAGCCACACGAAGTCCGTGACGGCCGCATACTCCCCCACCTGCCGCCACTCCACCACCTGGGCCACCCCCTCCGCCTCAGGGGCCACCCTTGCCACTCCCCCATACAACCCCCTCCTCACCACCAAAATGGTGCCCGCCGGCACCTTCATCCCAACATGCCCTTGCAGGGTGGGCCAGGGCAGTGCCTCCCCATGGCACACCTTGGCCAAGGGGCACTGATCGGGGTGGCCTGCGACCGCCCCCGCCTCCTCATTAGTGAGGGGGGCAATCACCTCCCTCCCAACCCCCCACCCCGACAACAAAAAATGCCCGGTGGTTGTTCCCACCGGGAGCAAGCACTGAGCAGATTGCTCAATGCTGACCCCATTGGGGTCCACCACCACCTCCTCCTCCTCCCCCCCCTCCACCTCCTCCCCCTCCTGGCATGGCACACAAAGGCCATCTTTGTGGGCGGTGCACAAAATCAGCCGATTGCATCCGTAGCAATTGGCTACCACCTTCCCCCTACACCTAACCGCCCCATCACACTGGACTGTCCTGGCCACCCGGCCACCAGGTGCCCCCAGCTGGGGCCTCTTAATGGACTGGGTCACGTGCAGGTTGGGGAATCGAAGATTCCCCCCCACGGTAAGCTCAATGGCAAAAAATGCCATGAGGCGGGGGTGGGACACCCCCGTGGGGGAGGCCTTGGGAATCCCCGACCCCCTGTGGACATCAAGGGCATTAAAAAAAAAGGCAGTGCCCCTCTTGAATGGCACAGCCCTCTCCACCCAAGGGTCAGGGAACCCCGAACTGCTGGAGGGCACAAAAAGAAAATGTGACCCATCCTCCTCCTCATGATTATGGGTTAGCATAATAAGGCAATTGACAATCAATGTGCCTTCAGGAATGGTGTAGGGGGGGGCGTCGCGATGGAGGTGCTGGGGGGTGTGGTCATAGCTCGAAATTTCGGCCATGTCAAGGATGGTGCAGCTCCATCCAACCCCCCCCACCACAGTCTTCTTCGCCGTCTCAAGCACACGATCTGCCACCCTTTTGAGGACTGGCAGATCATGGAGCTTGTGGGGGTTGTGCCTGTGGTGGTTGGCACCCCCATAGTTGCCGTACATTGTACGGCGGGTCCCAGAATCTTGGGGCCTGCCGACAATGGGGGGGTTCTCATTGAAAATGGGTGCCTTCTCTGAGAGAGGCACCCTATCCAAATCATCCAAAAGACTTTGGAGCTGCACAGCACTCAAAAAATCGTGCTCCAGGAGGTGGTTGACCACCAGCTTCCCCCCCACCGTGAGCACAAGGTCATTGGGGTCCCTATTAAAGGCCCCCAAGGGCTCGGCGGCAACCACCTCCTCCGCCTCCCCAATAAGGGGGGGTGTTGCCCCAAATGGAAAAAGAATCACCCCCTGCCCCGCAACAATGTTGGGAGTGGTGACCCCATACCACTCACGCTCCCACTCCCTTGTGGGGCAAAGGGAGTGCATGGGGAGCTTGTTTTCGGGGTCGTCAGTGCAGACCCGGCGGGTGTTGTGGGTGAGGGGTTGGGGGAACCAACCATCCGACTGCCCCTTCCCCTTACCCGGTCGGATCCTTACCTTCTGGACACTAATCATGAGGGGGTTGTGGGGCTTCTCCTTCCTCCCCCCAGCCCCCACCCCCCCCGCATCCTCCTCCTCCTCCTCCACTTCCTCCACTTCCTCCTCCTCCTGACCCACATAGAGGGTCGTCTTCGTCCCCGCACCCTTCTCGGCATGGGCGGTGACGGACTCCACCACCGCGTCCACATCGTCCGGATGAAGCTGGATCAAAAATCCAGCAACCCCTGGATTTACCTCTAGCAACTCGAAGATGTAGTTGCTGAGAACCAGGGGGTCTCGGTCGTCCGCCATGAAGGGGGACTTATGGACAAGGAGTCCAAAGTCCACACCATGTTCAAAGCGGGTCGCCACAGGGCGCCTCACATTGGCATCACCCATCGTAAACCCCTCAGGACCGCCAAGGCGACGGACCCCAAGGAGCTTTTGATGGTGCTCGCACCAAGCGTGGGCAGCAGCAAGGGCCATTATCAAAGAATATGAAAGTTTTGAGAGCTAAAGCGAAAAGGGGAAACATAAAATGAAGCGCGATAACCCACGCGATAACCCACGCGATAACTAGTTATCGCGCGATAACCCCCGCGATAACCCCCGCGATAACTAGGTTATCGCGCGATAACCCACGCGATAACTAGTGCTCTAACCCCGTTCTAACCCCGCGATAACTAGTTAGAGCACACAAAGATCAAATCGCAAAAAGTGCAAAACGGGCAATATCGAGCAAACGAAACATGGAAGGCACATTGTTGCATCATAGTGCACCCATGTAACATGTGAAATTCCGGGTTCCAACCATATTAACAACACCCAAAATTGGGGGGGTTCCGCACCACGCCCTAGAACGCTGCATCCCACGGACGGAGGACCGGTCTGGTCTTGTGGGGAAAATTATCACTTTCTGGCAAAGGATTGGGTCAAGGGTTTTTGAACGTGGCGGAAATGATGGTTTTGGTGGTTTTCTTAGACTCAATAGTATTTTAGAGAAAAACAGTAAGACCAGTTTCAGAGACCGGTGGGACCGGTCTTTGCAAACCGAACGGGCCGGACCACTTCGGTACACTTTGGAGCACTTTGTTACACTTGCCTCCCAAACCTACCTTTGCGCGCCCGTTGCAGCATGCACGCCACCACACACCATGCACAAACCACACACACATACACAGACTTTGCTTCCCATGTCCTCTTGGGTGTTTCAACGATGCATGATGGGTGGGATGCACCATTAGCATGAAAATAGATCGGTTCAAACAGTTTCATGCAGACCGGTCAGACCGGTCTTCCGAACCTCGCTCCTGGTCCCCTACTTCCTGCTGCCTTTTGACAGGACCGGTCAGACCGCTCTTCCCCGCTTTGTTGCTTAGCCTTTTTCAATGCCGATCTCAGGCCCCGGGACGAAGATCCCCGGCGTGAAGGACGCCGAGACCCCCGTGCCCACGGCCTTCAAAAAGGTCCGGGCCGGGGATCGTGTGGTGCTGCTCCTCAAGGGCTCGCACGGGGGCCGCTACACCGGCACGTGCCAGTCGCAGGCGACCGGTAAAATGTCCCTATCCGGGACAATCTACTTCACGGAGGACCAGAAGACCGGGGGCTTGAAGCGCAGCATCAGCAAGGGCGAGCTTGACTTCGTCTCCGAGGACGTGCTCGGATGTTGGGTGGTCGCGGAGGCGAAGACATCTACTCCGGGCCAGAGGATTGCGGCCCGAGCAGCGCAGTCCCGCAAAAGGAAAGTGAACGAGGAGTCCGAAGACGAAGACGAGGACGAGGAAGAAGAGGACGAAGAAGACGAGGAGGAGGAGGAGCGAGAAAGCGTGATGGAGATCCCGGAAGAAGAGGCAAAGGAGGAAGAGCAAGAGAGGAAGAAGAAGAAGCCGGCGAAGGAGAAGCACACCACCAAAAGACGGTTGCCGGTCCCATTTTTCAAGGAAATCAAAGCCGAGGGCAGTGAGTCCGCCTCGGCGCCCCGCACAAGCAAGAAAGGCAGGAAGGCCTCCACCGAGGACGAAGAGAGGTCGGCGGAAGAGGTGCGCATGGGCAACGCGTTGGAGATGTATGGCACCACCTTGCCAAGGCTTGGGCAACACGTCCGGCAATGTCTCCGTGGCCAACCCGGCACCAAGACACTTTTGGCGGCAGCGCTGCAGTTGCTGTTCGAGTGCCCGAACAGCATTCTTCGTGGTCCTCTCTGCATTCGGTCGGATTACATCGTGGCGCAGCGCAAGTGTGTCGAGCCCCTTCGTCAATCCGGTGGTCCCCAATACGAAGAATACGCAGGTTTGTGCATACTGTCGTAAACCGTTAGGACCGCTTCACTTTAGCACACTTCACACGACGACCGGTCGGACCGGTCTGTACAAACTGTCGTAAACCGTTCGGACCGGTCCACTTTAGCACACTTCATACGAAGACCGGTCGGACCGGTCCTTGCAAACTGTCGTAAACCGTTCGGACCGCTTCACTTTAGCACACTTTAGCACACTTTATTCCATTTCTCCACAGAGAAGGTCTTGCAGGGGGCTGCAACGTGTCCGAAGTGCTTGGGGATCAAGGATGAGCCCGACATGGACATGCCCGCCCTGCCCGCCGCGCCCGCAGCGCGCCAGCTCGCCATCCCCCAACCCGCCGCAAGGCCCGTCCCTCCGGAGATGCCGCTGCACGTGCAGACCATGGACCAGCTCACCACTCCCCAGCTGCGCGAGAAGTTCATGGCCCTCAAACGGGAATTGCAACGCACCGAATTCGAGCTCGTAACGGTATGCAGCACCCAATGGCCGTTCGGGGTTGTGTGTGGAACTCGCTCTCCCCTTTGCCGTGCCATTTTTAGGTCCGTGGGGGTTCTCTTCCTACAAGTGATTGGCATGAACCACACGCCGAAACCAAGACGTTGGGGGAGCAGATCGAAGAGATGCGGACAGTCGCTTGGTTCCGTGAACAAACGGAGAGGATGAGGCTCGCCGAGGAAGAAGAGGCGCGCGAGGAGTTTGAACGACAAGAGGAGGCAAGAATCCAAGCCGAACGTGCAATGGAGGTGTGTGTCCAGGGGTCCCCTAGCCTACATTTGTGCATGCATGGAGTCAGCACTGTGGTCTGTGGTCTGCAGGACGCCCGACGTCGTGAGGAGGCCGCGCGTGAACGCGAAAAGAAGGATGCGGCGACCGAGGCTTTGGAGGCGAAGTTGAAGGCGTTGCAAGAGGAGTTGGACAAGGCACGGAAGAGCAAGGAGGAGCCGAGCAAAGAGAAAGAACCCGGAGAACCAAACCCGCAGCAGGTCCCAGCGGAGGAGGCAGGCGCAGGGGAGCCGATCGCCCAGCAAGCCGATGCCCCCAAGCCAGAAGCCGGAACTCAGGCATGCGTGTGCTTCAATTCGTTTTAAAGTGTGCTAAAGTGTGCTAAAGTGGACCGGTCCGAACGGTTTAGAGTAGTTTGCAAAGACCGGTCCGACCGGTCTTCGTGTGAAGTGTGCTAAAGTGTACCGGTCCGAACGGTTTACGACAGTTTGCAAAGACCGGTCCGACCGGTCCTTGAACGAAGTGTCACGAAGTGTACCGGTCCGTTCGGTTGAAACCACTTTACTTCCTTTTTCTGCAAGAGCCCTCCACCCAGGCACTTCAGCTGCAGGCGGCTTCCGCTGCTGCTGCTACCGCGATTCCGGGGATGAAAATCACCCCGGCCTTCGCCGCACAACAGGCGCGACTCGCGCTGCAGCTCGAGGCCCGCAACAAGAAGACCGGGGAAGAGAAGAAGGATAATGAGGATAATGAGGATAATGAGGATGAGTAACTCATTTTCTATTTGCTTTTGCTATTTGCTATTCCCTTTTGATTTTATCGACGAACTGTTTCGGTCCTGTGTGGCCGGTGAGCCAGACGTGTGCCAGACGTGTGCCAGACATGTGCTTGATGGGACACCAGCGACATGATTCCAGGATTGCATGATTCCATGATTTCTGCTGCGTGTTTGGTTTGGGAGCAAAGAAAGTCTGAAGTGTGCTAAAGTGTGCTAAAGTGAAGCGGTCCGAACGTTTTAGAGTAGTTTGCAAAGACCGGTCCGACCGGTCTCTGGACAAAGTGATCTAAAGTGGACCGGTCCGAACGGTTTAGAGTAGTTTGCAAAGACCGGTCCGACCGGCCCTGGACAAAGTGATCTAAAGTGAAGCGGTCTGAACGGTTTAGGGTAATTTGCCGGTTTGGGAGCAAAGAAAGTCTAAAGTGTACTAAAGTGTGCTAAAGTGAAGCGGTCCGAACGGTTTAGAGTAGTTTGCAAAGACCGGTCCGACCGGTCTCTGGACAAAGTGAGCTAAAGTGGACCGGTCCGAACGGTTTAGAGTAGTTTGCAAAGACCGGTCCGACCGGTCTCTGGACAAAGTGATCTAAAGTGAAGCGGTCTGGTCAGCAAAAGCTTGTATTCTGTTTTTTTTTCAGGCATGCCTGCGGCTACACCATGGGAACCAAGACCCCTGGCCCCCCTAGAGGCCCAATGGGATTTTGGAGATGAACTCCGCAAAGGGCGCAGCCTCTTGGAGGGCACCGAGGATGGCAAGACCCCCGTTGCCGTCTGGAACTTTATGTTTCGGCCAATTTTGGAGGCCATGACGCTGTGTTTGGAAGAGGCCAACCGGTTAGACCTTGTGGACCTTCTTCCGCGGTACGTGCTCTTTCGAGTTGGCTTGGGCATGCTGCAGCCGCGCAGAATAGATGATGTGTGGGACAAAGAGAGTATGCACTACAATGCATACATGGCGGAACTGTTTCCCAGCAGGCGACAGTTTTATGTGCTGCAGCGACTTGCGGATCCGGATGCGGATGCGTTGATTGAGTTGTGCACGATGCACTGGCAAGGCGGATGGGAACTAGGTGACGTGGTGTGCGGGGATGAGACCGTGGTCCCCCACAAGGGGTTGTTTGTCATCCGGCAGTTCATACCGCGCAAGCCTCACCCCACCGGTGTGAAACTGTACGCGTTGTGCGACGCACAAAGCCATTACATTTGGCATGTGTATTTGTACCGTGGTGCAGCCCCTCGTGTGGGTCCGGAGTCCCGGAGCCGGTTTGCAGGACACTACAATGCGTTTGAGATTGTGCAACTTTGGAATGATGTGACTCCACCCGGAAAGGTGCTTGTGGCGGATTCATTCTTTGGGTCTCATGATGCGGCGGCGATGCTAAGTGCACAAGAGCGTCCGTTCTTGATGCTCACTTCCACAAGTGCTTTGGTGCAAGATGGGAACGTTGGACTAGACCCGGGGGATGTGAACACGGTGGTGCACAAGGAACATCGGTATGCACTCTCGGTATACAAAAACCCCAAAGTGGGGCGCAAGCCGGCAAAGGTGGTACCACTACTAACCAATTGCCTAACCGGAGGTTCGCTCCCACACCGAAGTGGACGATACCACCTACCGGGGATAATTGCCAACTACCGTAGGTTTGCCCCGGGGGTGGATACGTTTAACCAAATGTGCTTACAACACCGGGAAGAGCACCGGTTTCAATCATGGTGGAAGGCACTTGGGGGGATGGTGTTAAGGATAGCGGCAACAAATGCATTTACGTCATGCCAAGCGTTGCGTCTTAGTCCGGGGGGTGAAACAATGTTTGACTGGCAATGGAGGTTGATGAGATACATGTTTCCGGCAAGGCAAATTCAGGTGGTGGACAAGCATGTACCAATAGTGGTTGGGAAGCGGGGCTTTTGTGTACATTGTGGGATGGGCACCACCCGATACAAGTGCAAAGCATGTGGGTGCTATCTACACGTTGAATGCTTTGCGGACCATCATGAATGAACCATGAATACATGTCTTGTGAGGATTGACTCCCATGCATTGCAATGCCTGTGCAAAGGTGTGAACACGCACAACACAGCACACGCACACACACAACACACACATGCGGACACACACACTACACACGCATCACCAAGTGCTCCAAAGTGTGCTAAAGTGTGCTAAAATGGTCCGGTCCGTTCAGTTTGCAAAGACCGGTCGGACCGGTCCGACCGGTCTCCCCGAACTAACCGGTTCGCTACAGAAAGCTAAAGTGGCGCGAAACGGTCTCAACTGAACAGTTGGTGATTTTGCCTAGTCGAAACGGTGAGTTAACGAAGACCGGTGGACCGGTTGTGAAAATATTCGCGTATGGTAGCCAAAGGAATATGCCACGGGATGGATGCGCCCAACCCTTCCCTTTCCCTCATTGCATACTTGAGCCATGCACAACACAACAATTCAGGACGCCAACAATTTTGGAAAGTTTTGTGGATAGACGTCCAAGTTGGAGCACCACACAATGTGCTCTCTATCGAAAATGTGATGCCAATCTGTATGAAAGGGACATTGTTCCCTACACTTAGCCATAAATAAGCAAGTATCATGAGGTCATGGTGCCAATTAATGCTAACCAATCATTTCGGTCATACATGTATCACATGCCCACGATCCATGCTTTCGAGGAAACCGAAGCTTGGCACCTGAACTTTGCGAACCTTCGTGGGTGGTCCCTGAAACCTAGCAGAGTCGAAAGGAGATGGGGTGCTTGTGAGATCCTAGCTTGTGGGGGCCTTTGCAAGTGTGGCGGGGGCCGCCCATGCAGACTAAAGGCCCACTGAGTGCACAAGCAAAGAAAAGCTGCTCGCGAACGGTACATCTCACGCTCATATTGAAGAAAGACACTAAATGATGGCAACGGTTGCATGGTCTAAATTGACTTCTTCGTGATACTCTAATTATATTGTCATTATTCTTATTATTCCTATTGTTATTTTTCTTCTTTATTTCATTGTTATTATCATTCTTGAATTCTTGCCATTTCTTAAGGATGATGGTGATGATGTTTTCTAGTTGCAAACCGCACTTTTGGTTACTCAACAGTTTTGTTCGGTTGCCAAGTGCATTTTCAGTTTTTTTCGGTGAGGGTTAGGGTTTGGGTACCTCCCACGGGGTATCGGCAATCCGTGGCATATGCCCAAGGTATCGGCAGATATCCGTTGCTGCACTCTTACCCCAAACATTGGTGGTTGCCCTGTCTCACACGCTTTCTGCGGAAGTATAACCTTCTAGAGGTGTTTTCCCTGGGATCTGTTACCACGTGGGTTCGGGAGGGCAAACGGGCGGCAGCGACCAGCGGCTCGGGAGTGGTTTCATCTCAGGATGTTTCTGCGCATGCTGTGCAGTACCATTGATTTGTGGTGCCAGTGTGAGTGCTCTGTGGCGAGCGACACATATACTGGACGTAAGGCCCTGTGTGAACGCATAGTCAGTGTAATTTTGACATAAATCAGGTTGAGTTTGGTATGGAAACGAAAGGCGGGTCTGGTGCCACACAAAACGAGAGTGGACAGGATCCATGGGCGCCAGGGGTCGAATATGGTGTGTGCCCGGGACCACAGATGCCTACCGATGATGAAATGTCGTTGTTGTCATTATGTATTTGCGTGCCGAGGGCAATCAGCCCGACTTTGGGCCACCAGAACATCCTGTCTACTGTTGCATTGTTTGTTTGCACTAGCCTCATGGGCATGGCCGTGTTTGTCTGAGGAGTTTTTGTACTTGTGCTCGCCCCTTGCAGGCTGTATCCCGGGCATATGCCACGAATATCTGCCGATGTCCTCTGGCCCTTGCCACGGATATAAATTGGTGGATCAATATCTTGCTTTGCGCGTGCTCTAGGTGATGCTTATATTTGGAAGGTACATTTTTGGATCATTTTTTGCAACACAAATTGGTGGATCAATATGTTGCTTTGTGCGTGCTCTAGGTGTCACTTATATTTGGAAGTTACATTTTTGGATCATTTTTTGCAACACAAGTTGGTTGATCAATATGTTGCTGTGTGGGTGCTCTAGGTGTCACGTATGCTGTGTCTTCGGATCATTTTTCTTGCTTGTGAATTGGTGGATCATTCATTGCTTTGTTTTGCATGTGCCTGGCTTCTTTGTGTTGGCATGATTCCATGTATGTACGCATCACGACCCCGGGTTCTTGGGCCCCTAGGATTGTCTTCACCAGCCCCTAGGACTGACTGTACACGTGTCCGAATTGGTGGTCCGGAAAACGCGGATCATTTTGCTAGGCAAAGGGGGGGGGGGTTATGGGGTGGGTGATCCGTGATCCGCGGATCATTTGGTGGAGGGAGGGGTGGGGGTTTGGACCCCTGCGGATCATAGATGCATGGACTGCCTACCACACTTAAGGGTACGCTTTGCAACAATTTGTGTTGTGTTGTGTTCTGTTGTGTCTTTTTGGTTGTGTTCTATTTTGTTTTTTTTTTGTTTTGTGTTGTGTCGTGTTGTGTTGTGTTGTGTTGTGTTTCTCTTTCTCTTTCTCTTTTCTTTTTTGGGGTCCCATTTGGGGATGGAGAGGAGGGGGCTGGACCCCCCCCCTCCGCCTCCTGGACCGGTCTTCTAACACGTCCCTCGGGTTCGGTCCTGGAAGACCTGTACGGAGGTTCTTGATGAGTCGGACGCTGTGGGAGCAAAGCCAATTCATTTTGCGTTCCTTTGTCGGCGCAACGAGATTGGCAAGCAGCTAGTGCAACAGTTCCCTCGCATCGTGGCCCATACGTATGGTCCCGGGCCGTACTTTGGTGAGAATATCCTCCACATCGCTATCATCCATCAAGACTTTGAGCTCGTCGATTGGTTGCTGGATATCGAGCCCCAACTACTCAATGCCGAGGCCACCGGCTCCTTCTTCGACCCTGCAGGTGCCTACTTGTGTGCCCCTCATGATTTGACTACGCTTTGGCAATCAAGACCGACCCTACGTGTTTTTTTTTTGCCTCTTTCAGTGCATGCATTTTCTCCACACCCGTGGGCTCGTTCGTGCGAGCCCCGACTAATTTGCCGGCACTTAGGGGAGGCAAGGGTGATTGAATGCTTGGCGTGCACACGACATGGTGCGGATGTGCTCACGACACTAGTGTGGGTTTTGGCGGAAAATGATGGCAGTTGTTTGCAAGACAGAAAAACCCCGGAGAAGAATTAGATAATGAGGGCGACGGGCAGAATGGGCTCGTACCAAGACCACAATCACCACCACCATCACCATTGCATTGCCGTGTCATTTTGTGGACCGATGTTCGACCTTTGTACTACCTTTAACAACCGATTTCATACCACCAAGCCTCATCAAGGAACAAATACAACATTGTTCCCCCTCCCCAACCGCAATATTCGCCGCAACTGGTGTGTCATACCAAGCGACCCGCCGCCCAATATCTCACCCCCGAAACATTGACACACACCCCTTTGCCTTTGCGCTTGTGCGGTTGCATTCGGTGGGAGATATCATCCGTTGCTGTCTCCTCAACCCGCAGGTGCCTATTTTGGTGGCTTCCCGTTGTTGTTCGCTGTGTGCTGCAACCGCAAGGACATGGTGGCCCGCATCCTGGCGACGCAGCCCCAGAAGGGCGAGAGCATTTGCAATGCACCGACACTGTGCGACCAACATGGCAACTCGGCGCTGCACTTGGCGGTGCTGCATGAGCTACCCGAGATGTACGCCTACTTCCATGAGCTGTCGGCTCGCCAGGTTGTGGACCTCTGGTGAGGGCTGCAGAAAAGTGCTCGTGAGCAGGATTTCGCTGGACAACTTGGCCTCCCCAATGGGTCGGTGGTGCGGCAGTGTCCCCCCCTTCCGTTTACGACAATACGTCAACGCTTCTCTGAAGGTCCATGGTGCCCCTAATGGACGTTCGTCTGCCATGGGCTCAAGCCTCCCACTTCTAACCGCTCCAACGTCGTGTGCTGTGACGGTCACACAAGCCGCTCTTGTACAGGTTTCGGGATCCAGAAGGCACTACCAACGTCTCCGCGTCCCCCGTGTTGGCTCCCACCCATCCCAGACCCGCTTGAGATGCAGCCCCCTGGCCCCAGCGTTGCTGATGGACATCCGTTGCACAGGCCACCACCACATGGCCCCAGCAATCCACTCGCCCCCTTTCCCGCCAGAAACCATTCCTCCCCAAAGCGCAGGGCCCCATGCAAGACCCCATGGGGGCCGGGAATTGGGCTGGAAACAGTTGGATCTTGAATGCAACATCCCGTGCTGCGAGGGTATTCCACAGAGGGGGCTCTCGTGAGAGGACACTTGTGAAAGCAGCTGGGGGCTTGGAAATGGGCTGTGACGCCCCCAGAAATTCATGCCTTCCCGTGAAGTCTTAGGGCAACTATGACAAGCCTCCCAGAGCGTTCCCCTGCACCCAGGAGGGGACATGCACCAAAGCGGCCAGCCTGAAACACCAGCGGTGGAGTTTTCTGCGGCTCAATTATGCCCTCTCCAACTTGTCCCCCTCCCGGTATTGGCAGAGATGGTGATAGAGGGGGGGCGGGGGCGGCTCGGATTCTCCCATCCCTCATTTCAAGATACCGGTCGCATGCGCCTCACGCTTGGAATGTGGGATGTTCCTGGGCCAAAGGTGCAGGAAGGGCAGGGGATAGTGCCTCTCCGCAACTCTCCACGGCGGTGTCCACTCGTACAGCCCTTTGTGCTCAGCAACTGCACGCAGCTCTTCGCAGACGATGGTTCTGGGCCCGCGGCCCCCCAGGGCCCCGAAAAAAGGACACCATAGAACGCCTGGGCCAATTGGGACTTTGGCAACTGGAACAAACCATCTGCTGAGGGATGCAGAATGAAGCCAGTCTCCTGACAACCGGATCTCATCCAAATCATACAACCTCCTGTGCACCGGACAGACAGGTGGGGACATGGAAAAAAAAGCACTCCAGGGGGGGGGGGGGGGGCTCCTGCTGGGGCTTTGTTTCAACGCAACGGCGCTTTATTTGACTTTCTTTTTTTGCTACACATTTTCATTTTTTGCCACCACACGACCAAACAATCTTCTTTCTACCCATAAAAGTGTCCTTCATCTTTTAGTGGAGTGCCTCAAATACACGACAGGCCCTTTAACTTGTGGGGGACCACCGGTAATTTGGCACCCGAAGTTTCCAATTGTAATTCACGGCTGGCGCCAAAGTTGCTCCCCTCAAATTGTGACCTTGCCAAACTTTGCACCCCCCATTTCCCCCCCTTTTCCTTGAGGGAGGGATGTTGTCACGGGTGTCACCGCTTGGTCAGGTTGACGGCGCTGCATGGGATGAACCCTTCCATGAGAGGGTGAACAACGATGGACTGACGCCGCTGACGTTTGCAGCGGCACTGGGAAGGCTCCGCATGTTCCAGATGATATTGAAGACCCACACCATTACCCTGTGGGACTACGGGCCATACACATGCAAACTGCTGCCGATGTTGCGGATGGAGCAGCCTGTGCTGTATGAGGCTGACGGCGTCTTCAAGCGGCGAGAGGAGAAGACGGCACTGGAGTGCATCTGCGCAGGTGCACCCTGCCCATGCCATGCCCATGCCTTACCCTCTGGTCCTGCCTTCACTCCAGCCCCAACATGTGCCCTGACCCCTGCCAGCACCCCTGCTGTGGCCCAAATTTTAGCCACCACAAAGCGAGGGTGCGGGTGGTCGCCTCTCCTCCCCTCCCCTCCCCTCCTCCCAACCCTCAACTGGCTAGGTGTCCAGAAGCACTGCTCAGGTGGGACAAGCAGCCTTCACAGCAGAGCGGGTCAAAGGCGTTGCTGATGTGGCCACTTGTGGTGGGAGTCCACAATGCGCAAGCGCAGCCCTGCGATCCCCGGTCATACCCTCAGGGGAGGGGGGGCTTTCACCCTGTGCAGCGGTGCACGGGAGTGGGGATACCATCCCTCCACCTTATGCTGAAGTGCGCGGGGGTGGGGTAGCAATTCCTCCACCCGCGCTATGGAGCACAGGGGTGGGGAAATTGTCCCTCTACCGTGTGCTGCAGTGCACAGCAGTCAGGAAACCGTCCCTCCGCCCTGTGCTGACGTGCACAACTGTGGGGACACCATCCCTCCACCCTATGCCGCAGTGCACAGGGGTTGGGAACCATCCCTCCACCCTGTGCTACGGTGCGCAAGAGTGGGGCAACCATGCCCCCACTTGCGCGGCAGAGCACAAGGGTGGGGACTCCATTCCTCGACCATGTGCTGGAGAGCACTTGTGGGGGAACTCTCCTTTCACCCCGTGCCGAAGAAGTGCACGGGGGTGGGGAGTAGGGATGTATTAGAATGGCCGTACACTGTAGGAGGAGGGGGTAATCCCCCCATGGACCCCCCCCCCCGGCCAGACCACCCTTCCCCCCCCCCCCTCCTCCCTGCGCCCTGGAATCCGTACTCCCTCCCTGGCTGGAGGGTGTCTATACACCCACAGTCCACGCGGACGTCCCGGGGAGGGGGGAAAGGCTCCAGGGCTGCCCCGGCTTTGTTTCTCTTTACCCTATCTACTGAGTTCCTCAAGTATGCACAAATTTTCAATTCCTGAGATGGTGTCAGAGTACTGACTGGCTGCTGTGACTATCAGGGATGCCTGATATGATATCTGTCTCTCTGTCTGTCACTGAGTCTTCTGAGGTTCAACCAGGTATGGCATAGATAATAAAGATGCACTTTTGCCATACTGAGGAGTGCATTACCTCAACCTGCTTTTTGCTGCACTGTTGTCTGTTTTTCTACAAACCAATTCTTCTCAACTTAATTAGGTCTCACCCCCCCCCCCCTTCCTCCCCTTCCAATGTAATGTTTTGGCTGACAGCCAAAAATTTCCTTTGGCGCCTTTGCTGCCAAGAGGATTTAAGCTTAAAAATTTTCGGCCCTCTATTGGCGGGACCATAGGGGGACCCAAGGAGGAGGGGTGTCCCAGCCAGACCCCCCCCCCCATCAGTCCCCCCAGCCACCCATCCCCCCACCCCCACTTCTAATACATCCCTGGTGGGGAGACTAAACCTCCACCCTGTGCTGGGTTCACAGGAGTGGGGGCACCGTCCCTCCACCTGGGCTGAAGTGCACAAGAGTGGGGAAACCGTCCCTCCACACTGTGTTGATGTGCATAGGGGTGGGGGCACTATCTCTTCGCCCTGCGCTGATGTGCATAGGGGTGGGGAGAACCGGCGATCCGTGTGCGGTGCCCAGCCCCAACACCAGGGTAGGCCATGTTAGGGCGGGGTAGAGCGGTTCAGAGTGGGATATCGCAAAGCTGGTTAGGGTACAATGCTGCCAGTGGCGCATGCCCAGAGTTGCGGGGAGCTAGCTGCATAGCGTGAAAGCATACGTGCAGCGCAACGTCACAGAGTGCCTGCACCACCTCACGTGACAGAGGGCCTCTTGCACATTGTGGCAGCGAGCATGTTGCACAACGTCACAGAATGCCTTCAACAATACGTGACAGTGAGTGTGCTGCTGCACAGCGTGACAATGTGCCAGCAGCACGGCGTCGCACAGAGCGTGTAGCACCATGCCACAATGCGCTTGTTGCACCGTGCGACGGACAGCCCGTAGCACAACACAACAGTGTCAGTATAGCATGACACTGTGCCTGCTGCACAGCGTCGCTGTATGCCTCTTGCACGGGGTGCACAGTGTGACGGAGTGTGTGTCGGACATCGCCACAGAGTGCCTGCTGCGCTGCATGACAGGGTGCCAGCTGCACTTGGCGACCATGTGCCTGCCGCACAGCGTCACGGTGTTCCACTTGCACTGCATGGCAGCGAGCAAGCTACACAGTGTGACAGATTGCGTGCCGTAGAGCATCATGCAGCCCACTGCACTGTGTGACAGTATATGTGCTGCACAATGTTAAAATGTGCTTGCTGCATCTTGAAGCATCGAGTCACAGAGAGCCTGCTGCATAGTGTGACAATGTGCCTACAACACAGTGTGACGATGTGCAAGCTGCATGGTGTGACGATATGCCTGCCGCACAGTTTGATAGCTTCCGAGTCGCACAGTGCCACAGAGAGTGCGCTTCACAATGTGACAATAAGCCTATTGCACTGCTTGATGGAATGCTTGTAGCACAACGTAACAACGTGACTGCTAGCGTAACAACGTGACTGCCGCACACCGTGACAGTGTGTGTGCTCTGCACACCGTGACAGTGTGTGTGCTGCACGGCGTCACACTGTGCTAGTAGCACTGTGTGAAAGTGAGCCTACATTACAGTGAGGCAGAGTGCGTATTGCACAGCATCACAAAGTGCCTGCTGCACTGCATGGCGGTGTGCTTGCTGCCTAGCACAAAGTGCCCGCTGCACTGCATGGCGGTGTGCTTGCTGCCTAGCGTCACTGTGTGCCAGTAGCACTGGTTGACAGTGAGCCCGCATGGTTGACAGTGAGCCCGCAGTAAAGTGTGAGAGACTGTGCCGCAGTAAAGTGTGAGAGACTGTGCTTGCGGCTTGCTGGCCCACGCCGTATTTCATCAATCTAACCTTTATTGGTATTTGCGCCAGAATTCTAAATTCACCAAAGGCACATAAACGATAGGGAGTACGCCGTTGCCTGATTCCAATGGATGTCAATTAAACACCGAGGTATTTCACTACTTTCTAACCTTCCGTGTAGTAAGGTTCACAGGAGCACAGGCCAACCATTATAATTCAATGGAATTTTGCTTCAATGGCCTATAGTTTTAAAAACTAGTCCCGCACGAATTTTGCCGAGTTCCTTCTAGGTACTTATCTTTGCACTCTTGGGTATTTCCTACCTAAAATTCTTAGTCAAAGCTACTCCTAGATGGCATTTCTCTCAGGGACAACGGATTTCCTGCCAATTTTCTGGGTTTTCGGGGGTCGGTGCCATTGTTGCCTTATTTGTGCCAACTGGGTGTTCCGGAGGTAGGGGTATGTGGGGTATATTCGGAAAGCCCTTGAATAGGGCTTTTCAGAGATGTATGGGTTGGGGGGGGGGTCGGGAACCATATTTTTTCGAAAATAGGCCGTTACCGTTGACATGTTGGGTTTTTTTTGCCTGTTCTGATCCGGTTTCAGACAAACTGCACCGCACTCCTACCCCCATTACTCCAACATATGGGCATATAAGGGTCAAGTCATTCGGGTGGATTTGTTGCATTTGATGTGTAGAAGACATGTGCAACATGGGTCCCCCTACGACCCCAATGTTGATCAATTTGACCAATGACTACCTTGGACACCCGGGTGATGCGTGGTGCAACTTGTAGCATCAAGCTCACCAGAGTGCAAGAAATCAAAGATGGCAGAAATTCTCAAACAGGCTGTCAAGTTGGGACATGGGACCACAATAGTTGGATTCAGCACGTGAAAATGCATCCATTTACCTCCTTTCACTTTGCTCCAACTCCACAATATGTCGGAGCACCCATGGGAAAACCTGTGAGTTGGTGTCCCGCACGCGTGAGCGGAGCAGCCTGAGGCCCGAAAACCCTGAAACACCGAAAATTTCGGCCTCGGTACTCAAAAATGTGGTCACCTACCCCCCCCCCCCCCAACCCATACATTTCCGAAACGGCGTTTTCTAACAGATTTCAAAAAGTATACACATACCCCCCCCCCCCCCAGGTGACGACATGTTTGCACATCGAAGCAAAAGTTGTAGAAATTGCCGAAAAGTGCTAAACCCAGAAAGTTGGCAGGTTATGAATGTCCCCGAGAGATTTGGATCTTTCTTGTCCTCTGCTTATGCAACAGATAGCCTGGAGATCATCCTAAACATTCAATAGAATAGAGAGTTTGCTTGAACAAGGCTAAATGCTACTAATATCACAATGGACCAATTGTTAATTTCACAAGTGCTGGTGGTATGGGACACAAAAAGCTCACGGATATGGGATGATGGGTGATATTTGAAAATAGACAGCCTAAACCACCCATTCATAGTCAAGAAGGGGCACAATCAAAGAAAGAGTTGGATAATCAGAAAGGGAAGGGAGCATAGTTACTATCAAACCATGGAAATAGAGGGATAGATATATAGATAGCTGCATAGTGTCACAGAGTGCCTGCTATGCTGCAAGACAATGTGCGTGTTGCACAATGTCACAATATGTTGGCTGCACGGCGTGGCAGTATGCCAATGCACAACATCACACATTGCTTGCAACCCTATATGATAGTGTGCTTGTAGCACAACGTAATAGAGTGCCAGCTACACGGCGTCGCAGAGTGTGTGCCGTGCAGTGTCAGAAGTGCCTACTGTACTATGTGACACAATGCCCACGCAGCACGACAAAGTGCCCGCTGCCTAGCGAGGCAAAGTGGTATTGCCCTTTTTGGCAGAGTGCGTGCAGCAATGTGTGACAGAGTACCTTGTGGGTGGTGTCACGGAGTGCCTACAACACAGCATGACAATGTGCTAGCTATACAACGTGACCGTTTGCCGGCAACACAGGGTCACAGAGTGTGGGTTGCAAAGTGTCACTATGTGCCTATTGCACTACGTGATGGACTGCGTGTAGCGGCGTCACAATGCGCTTGTTGCATGTTCTGTGACGGACTTTGTGCAACACAGTGTGACGGGGTGCTTGCTGCAAAGCGTCACAGCCTGCCGCCTGCACAACATGACAATGAGCCAGTTGCTCAATGTGACAAGGTGCATACTGCACAACATCACAAGGTGCCCGTTGCACTGCGCGACAACTTGCCTGCTGCGAAGCGTGTAGCAGTAAGCCAGCTACACAACATCATAGTGCACCGGTTGCATTGTGTGACAGTGAGCGAGCTACACAATGTGACAGAGTGTGCGCTGCACAACGTCACAATGTGCCTACTGCACAACGTGACAGTTTGCTTGTTGCACAATGTCGCACAGTACACAGTGTATGCTGCACTGTGTGACCGTGTGCCTGCAACACAACATGACAATGTGATAGCTACCCAAGGTCAAAGAGTGTGTGCTACAGTATGTCACAGTTTCCGTACAACACTCTACGCACTAGGAGCACCCCGCGTGACGAGCAGGGCTTGACCCTTCGCCGCCGGGGGCTGGCATCGCCTGAGGGAAACACGGGGAAGGTCCGTTGGGGGTCTGGGGTGTGCATTTCAAATGGCAAGGCCGGCCCATCGGCAGAGTCGTCGGGGATGCCATCCCTCCCTCCCTCCCCCCCTCCCTCTATGTCAGAGGTGGTGCAGGAGCAGGGGTGTTGACTGAGGTACAGGCAGTGGACCGAGGGGAGGGTTGTGTGAGGGGTGGTGGCAACGGCAAAGGCAAGTGCGTGTAGGTGTTGTGGTAGGGGTAGTGCGCGGGGCTGTGCCGGGGGTGGTGCTGGGGCTGTAGCAGGAGAGAAGGCATGGTTCCGTGGCTTGGCGCCCCCCGAGCGGGCGCCGGGGTGGGGCCTTGGGGTGGAGCCGGGAGCGCTCTACGTGCCGAATGGAGCGTGGCCTAGGCACCACCCCTCAGCCAAGGGCGCCGGGAAGGGTTCGTCGAGAGCCTGGGGTGTGCATCTCACATGGCATGGCCTGCCGATATGCACTGTCGTCGGGGACACCATCATGCTCCACCCTAGGCGTTCTATGAGCCTTAAGATCGGCCTCCAAATCCAAATCCAAATCCAAATCCCTACTGCCGCCCCTTTCCCTATTGTGCCTTCACCCCTGCCCCTGTCTCACGGTGCTTGTCACCGTTGGTTTACCTCTACCTCTACCCCTTTCAGGCAGTGTGTTTTTACTTTCTGTTTTTTGTGCCATGAACCTTTTCACCCCCAACAAGTCAGCCAGCCCCCCGAAGGATTCGGACAATCGTGGCGTAGAGCCGTCGGTTGGACCGTCCCCTTCTTCGCAGACGAATCCCGACCTGGAGGCCTTGGTCCGGCAGCAAGCAGCAGAGTTGGAGGGCCTTCGCAGAAGGCTCGAGAAGGCGGAACTGGCCTCGCCCAAAACGCCACGACTCACCACGGAGGCCTTGGCGCAGTTCCGGGGCCGTAAGCGACTGGCCGGGTGGATGAAGCAAACCGCGGAGTCCCTGGAGCAGTACGTTCAGCAGGTACCCAGAGCGGACATGGAGGGCAACGAGGACCAGACGCCAGGGGAGGTCCTGGCGAACCGTGTCTGGGACACCCTGTGGGACAGCCATAAGGCGTATGAAGGACGACAACGAGCCCGCGAAGATGCCGAGTCCGCCGAAGGCCGGCAGCTGGATGCCCTCCAGTGGTCTCAGGCCTCCGCCCACCCGGCGGATTCTTTTCGCTGGCGAGGGGTTCGTTTCGTGCGTGAGGGAGGAGTCCTCAAATGGGTTAATGCCTCGGGACGGAAAGTCCCCGTGTCCGCCCCGGCGCCAGGGGAATGCCGCCGTTGCAAGGCCCATAGCCCTGAGACCGCTGCCCCTAAGCACTGGCACTTTCAGTGCCCACACTGGGCCTGACTGGACGACCCTGCCAGGGGTGGGGGGGGCGGTCGGCGGGCGGCTTTCTGCTCACGGGCGGTGCCCGCGGCGGTTGCCCCGGAGATTGCGTCCGGGTTTGTTGCCAGCTTTGCGGGTCTGGCGTCCGCTTGGGAGCGGCTGGCAAAGTCGGACGAGCGGGCCTACCCCCGAGTGGCGGCCATGCATTCCTGGAAGCAGCGCACAAGGCAGCGGTATGGGTCGGCTATTCACCAACTGGCGGAGTTCGAGGCATGCATCCCGACCAGGCCCCTACCGGAAGTCCTCTCCCTCTGCATGGCGGAGCGTGCAGCCGACGGCCACTCCGCATCCGGGCTGCGAGGGCTGGCGTCTGCCGTGCGCGCAGCGGAGGATTTGGCTTTGGCCCTCCGGGTTGTGGCTGCCCTCCACTGGCGCATTGCCAGGTCGGGGCGAGGCCCGGGCCCACAAGCGTACGTGTCACCCCGAGCCCTCGTGCACATCTGGAATGCGGCCACCGCGCCGGACGACAGGGCGGTCGCGGCGCTGGCGGCCCTGTCGTGGAGGATGTGGCTCCGGGTTGGGGAGGCCGCCTCCATCAGGTACTGTGACCTCGACCGTAAGGAGGGCCTCTGGTTCTACAGCACCAAGGTTGGGGAGCCCGGATGGGTCTGTCGACCAGCCGCGGCTTATGCAAGGTCCTGGATGAAGTTCCTCCGGGTCTACTGCCAAGCTAAGGGAAAGCGGCCTGACGAGCCCGTTTTCGAGGGGGGGGCCCCCTTCCTCGAGGACGCCATCAGCCGCCTGCTCCGCGACACCAAGTGGGCTGATGCCCGCTGGCATGCTCTCAGGAGGGGAGGTTCCGCGGCATGCTGGGTGCGCAAACCCGCCGCCCAATACTTCCTCTTCTGGGGGCGGTGGGCTGGCTTGCGTACAGCCATGGGTTACGCCCTGGGGTTTAGAGATCCGGAGGTTGTGGGCGACTTGGTGTTACCGCATGTTGGCGAGGCCGTGGGCCTGGGCCCGCGCGGTACGGTTCTGCCTGCGGCTCTGTGGGGTTTGGCTATGTACGACCTCTCGCGGTTTACGGAGCCTCCAATGGAACCGCCGCACCCGAGCCCACCGCCTCTTCTTGGGCATTCTGGCGGTAGTCTGGTGGAGGACGTTCCGGAAGAGCAGGGCATCGCCGCCGCTACCGTTGACGGCCCCCAGTCGTGCCCATCCCCGGCCGTCCCGGGACCTCTATCGGAGCCACGACCGACCTCCCCTTCCCCGCCCTGCACCGGGTCCGCTTCTCCTGAGCTGCCCCCTGAAGTCATCGTCCTGTCCGATTCTGACTCGGATGAGGATGTTGGAGATGGGTCGGGGGTTCGTAGGGTTATGGAGTGTGTGCCAAATATGGGGAGCGTTACTGCTCCGGCAGATGCCTTCAGGGTTGGAGCGCCCGGCCCTGGGGGGGTGGAGTCCCGTAAGCGACCCCGGGAACCGGGGTCACGGAGGCAGCAGTACCCCCCCCCCCCCCCTGTCCGGCAGTACCGTGTGCCTTCCCCGTCCCGGGTGGGTGGCCCCGATGTGTTTGTCCCGACAGTTCGGCAGCAGCGCCCTGTGCCCAAGAGGCGGATTCCCGAAGTTACGGAGTGCCCGCCCCGTAAACGACCCGCGGTTGGTCAGGGTCTTGCCCCCGGTCGTGGGGTTTCCGCCGCCACAGGTGGGAGTGGGGGGGGGGGGGCTCTGGCGCCCGGTCTTCGTGATGTGTCCAGGCCGCCCACGGGGTCCGTGGGGGGGGCGGGGTCCTGTGCGCATGAGCGCTTGGGCGCCGTGGCTGTCGGCTGCGAGGCGTCTAATGCCGCGCCCTCCGCCCCCCCCCCCGGGCCTCGGGTGGTGGCAGGGCTAGGCTGTGGGCGGTACGCAAGCTGGTCGAAGGTGGTGGGCGGTGGTCTTGGCGGTGGCGGTTGGCAGTGGCCAGGGAGCAACCGTCGGAGCAAGCAGTGGATGTGGGGCACCCCCCGAGGGGGCTGGGGGCCTCGTATGCCTGGCGACCGCCAGGGGAGACATCCGCGACAGTGGAAGAGTTGCGGACACATAGGACAGTGGTCTTAGCGCGAGCAGAGGGTCTGGATGTGGGGGAGGGGGGGGGGGGTCGGTGGAGGGCTCCCCCCCTGGCCTACCTGAGCCGGACTTTCCTAGGGACGGAGGCGATACGCCGGTTGTCCCACAGTTCCTGATGGCACTGCCCCTGTACGCCCGGGTGCTTGCCCTGTTGTCGGAGTCTGTGTGCTGGCTACAGCGCAAGCTGTCAGCACCGGGGCCTTTGCTTATGCAGCGGATTGAGTTGTTTGTAGATAGGCTTTTCCGGTTGGCGGAGGACTTCGCCCTGGTGTCCGCGCTGGATGTGATTTGTCTAGCGCTGTGCGAGTTTGCCGAAACGGCGTGGGAGGCACTACTTCACTTGAATACGTCGCCCAAGCCGTCGCTCGCGGCGGTGGTCCCAGAAGTGGTCTAGCGAGGGCTGGGGGCCGTGGGGTCATACCCGATTCCAAATGATTTGTGGAGGGAGGTTGTCCCGGCCGACTTCTTGGAGGGTGCGGAAGCTTACGACGTCGAGGGCGATCCCCAGGGTGGGGCGGGTCGGGTGTCGGGGTTGGTCGGTCAGTTCTTTTCCGCTGTCGGGCATCTGGGCATTTTCAGGGAGCTCCCTGCCAGTACTGCGCCGTCGGTTTTTCCGTTCATTATCCCTAAATCGTCCCGTAAGGTCAGCCTTATACTGTCTTGCGTGGGGTTAAATGAGGAGTCCCCGGATCCCCCCCATTTTGCCTTGCCCTCCTGGGAGGGCATTTGCAGACTGTTAAACTAGACGCCACCCGATCAGCAGCTGTATGCCACGCATATTGACCTGACCAACGCCTTCTGGAGTTTTATCCTGCCGGAAGGCGTGGGCAGGGCTTTCCGGGCTAGGGTACGGCCGGGGGGACCTGTGGTGGGGGCGACGCGATTGCCTTTTGGCTGGAAGTTTTCACCATACCTGTGCCAGCGGATCCTGGGGGCCTTGTTGAGAAGGCTCATCCCCCAAGGAGTGGAGTTGCTGCCACGGGGGGGCGGCCGGGCCCGGTCCTTGTATGCGACCCCCCCCAGCCCCCCCCCCCCCCCCCCCGGGTTTTGAAAGATAGTGGTGCCGGGTCAGCCACCAACAAGTGTCCCTAGAGAAAACTGCCCGGCGCCGAAGGCGCCAATTTTTGTTTTCATACTATGTGTTTATACTCAAAATACTCAAAATTTTGTAGAGAATTCATATTTGTGTTAAAACAACAAGAAAAAATTTTGACCTGAAGGAGGGCTACAGGAGGGCTGCAAGCCCTAACAGCAACCCTAACCCTAACCCTAACCCTAACCCTAACCCTCGGGCTAACCCTAACCCTAGGGCCAACCCTAACCCTAACCTTAACCCTAACCCTAACCCCCCTCCCCTCACCCTTGGCTGGACTCCCCCCTGACCCCTGGCCAACCCCCCCCCCGACCCCCGGCTTGACCCCCCCCCCCGACCCCCGGCTGGACCCCCCCCAACTGCCCCCCCCCCCCCCCCCGAGTTTTGACAGATAGTTGGGGGGTGGGTCGCATCAGGACCGGTTGTAGTCGCCCCCCCGTGGTTGCTGCATTACTTGGACGACTTCGTCCTGGTCTCAACCGATCGTCCCATGCTGCACGGCACCACCCAAGAGTGTGTCCGTGTGTTGGTTGAGAATCAGTTTATCGTTTCGGATAAGTCCACTTTGGATCCGGTGCAACATCTGTTTGTGCTGGGGAAGTTTTTGGACTTGCAGCGCCGTATGATTTACAGCCACAGACGCGCGTGGTTGCAGATTTTGGCAGCGTGGTTCCAGTTGGCGGTGTCCCCCATGCCTGGGCCTAAGCTGATGGAGAAGTTGCTGGGCTTCATCCAATGGCACATCCGGCCGCGGTTGACCTCCGCGCCCTTGCTAGCGGGCGCGTATTGTTGGGTCCGGTGGGGAGACCATGATAGGAACGTGCCTGTAAAGATCCTGCATGCGTTGGCCTCTGCCTTGTGCTTGTGTGCTGAGCCTTATAGGGCCTTACCGTGGGAGAGGGCGCGGCAGTTTATTTCGCTCTCCCGTTCTCCTGTGCCTGAACTTTTTCAACGCCTAGGACCATGGTGCTGGTGCGTGGACGCGGCGTGGGACTTGTTTTCGTATAGGGTGGGGGGATTTTCGCCGCAGGTGGGTGCGCGAGCTAGCTTGGGTGGTGCCCGTGGCACGTCATACGCAGCAGACAGCGGAGCTGGCAGGGTTGTGCTGGGTTGTGCGGATGGCCTTGCGTTTGCGATGGGATTGTGTGTTATTGGTGACGGACAGTGAGGTGGCGTCGGCTCAGCTTGTTCAGCTGAAGGCGTCCACGTGGTTGAAAATTCAGCATGCAATGTTGCGTTCGGTGTCACGCCGGTTATGTGCATCCAGACTGCAGGTTTATGTCGTATGGTGTCCGTCCCATTTGCAACCCGGTGACCCGCTGAGTAGGGTTCAGTCCGATTTTCACGGCCGCCTTGCTCGGGCGGAAGTGGCATCCCGGTGTCGGTGGGGAGACCTGCTGCGCTCGTTGCACCAGTGTAGGTTCGTGGGAGCCGTGGTCCTGTAGTTTTATGGCGGGTGAGCTCTGCCCCTGTGCTGTGTGCTGTAGCGTTTTTGCTCGGGTATGCCTCGGCGTAACCGACGCCACCGGCGCCCGCGCCGCCACCGAGGAGGCGTGCGCCATCGCCGCTCAGCTGCAGCGGTGGAGAGGCGGCACCTGCGGGCACAGCGGCAGGCACAGTACGTGCTGGCCCGCCGTCTGGCGCGTCAGTCTGTTCGCAGGGTGTGGCTGGGGACCCAGGCACGCCTCATCTTCGACCGGCCCTGCGCACTCGCGGAGGCGCCGGACTTGCTGCGCGACGCCGTGGCGGACTTGGCGTCCCGGCTTGGTGGGACAGCGCACCAGATGTTCACTGCCGCGGGGAATCCCGAGGTCAAGGACGCGGCGGGCCGGCACTTGTGCCGCCACAGATGGCGGATAAGGCTGGGAGGGCGCGAATTGGCCCTGTCCCTTTCTGCGCATACGCAGGTGGGCGGTAACCGCCCTTATTTGTGGGTCCAGGGGAGCATGTTGTTGGTGCGCCGGGTGGCGTATTTGTTTAAGGCCTCAGATTGAGGGGAGGCCACCGGTGGCGCGGGGTGCCGTGGCTGTCTGCTGCGTGGCGCCTTGCGCCATGTGGGTGAGCTATGGGGCTGTACAGTACGGTGGTTGAGGTGCGGCGAGGTGTGCCTGCGCCGGTTTTCAGTGGGGACCGGGTTTTGGTTATGCGAGGGTCGGGGGGATCCAGTGTTGTTTCTTGTTCAGGGTATCACCCGTCCCACGACAGCCTGAGCCCTGACAGTGGTGTTGTTTTCACGTGTATCCCCTCGCGCGGATCCTCTCCACCCAGCCCCTCCCCCACAAGAAGCATTTCTGCGAACGGCGTCGTGGTGCTGGCGATTTTACTGAAGAAAGGTAAACCACGAGATGTCTGTCTGCCAGAATTGCTCTTTGCTTGTTGCCTGTGGTAAACTCACGGTGCTTGTCACCGTTGGTTTACCTCTACCTCTACCCCTTTCAGGCAGTGTGTTTTTACTTTCTGCCCACCCACCCACCCACTTGTGGTGGAGGGCGGGCTGGTCGTGTCCCAACCTTGGTGGTGCCCCTGCGCCAGAGTTGGAGGGCTGCCACCCAGCAGCCGTGTGCCGAAGAGCTGAGTGATTATGGTGGCCATTGGCTTGCCTTACTCGTGGCAGCAGCGGTGCGCTTCGCATCCGTGTCCAGCATCGAGGGGAGGGAGGGGACCAAGCCAGACGGAGGGTTTGGTAGGTCGCGCGCCGGACACGGCGTATGTTGTGTATCACATGAGTTACTGCCACGAGATGTCTGCCAGAATTGCTCTTTGCTTGTTGCCTGTGGTAAACTGCACTTTGCCTCTGAGACAAATCAGAATAGGACAGCACGTTTGCCCCTGACCATGTGCCCTATCTTGCTCCTTTCCCTCAACACCAAAAACTTTTCTTCATTGCTGAGAAGGTGTATCATTCTCCTTATACTCCCCGCCTTGCAGTGCATCCCGGCTTTGCTTTTACATGTGGTTGTGCTATGATTTTCATTCGAATTAGAAATCACAGGACCCTTTTCCACATGGAGATGCCCTATTTGACATTCAGTCAAACGTTGATTTAGGGCCCTAAACAGTCAACAGGTGTACCCTTCACTGCCCCATGTAGTGTTGCTGCTCTGCCTGGCCTGCGTAGTCCTGCTGCTGGGAGTCCACTGCTGCTGCTGCTATGTGCGAACCCAGTCCCCCGTATGTGCATAGAGCCCCCCGTTGTGACGCCACGGTGAGCATGGGCTGCCCCGGCACGCCTGGTGCCCCCGGCAGCCGGTGGATGTGGCCATTTTCGCCGTTTCATGAGTTGCCTTTGTCCATGTATCTCAGTGTGCCCCGCTAGTCCAGCACACTGCACCCGCCAGCAGAGGGGGCCCCTCTTTATGTCCCTTTTTCGCCTTGGGTGTGGCACCTGTTGTCCCCCCCCCCCCCCTGCGTTGGTCCCCTTGGTTGCTCACAACGCTTGCCCTCTCACTCCAACCACATCTCCGTGTCCCCCGCCCTGCCTGCTCCCGCCGTGGCCTTGGGTCCAGGTGTCCTTGGGGTGCGCTTTGCCCACTTGCGAGGGCTGGGCACGGCTGTGTTGCCTCCGGAGTTGCTCAATTTCTGCTTGTGCCGGAGCATTTGAATTTGGGTCCATCAAGCTGTTTGCTCGTTGCACTCATCAACTGCCTAGGTAGGGATTCCGTCAATCTCATCCTTAGGACCAGGGCTATGACGATGCATAAGCTGACAGTTGGTTTTGCTTCGCATGCTCCTTGCATCTACAAATTGGAAACCTTTTGCAAAGTGCTTTGTTCTTGCTCAATCGGGTGTTGTGGCGATGCTACCAACCCAAGTATGCAGCGGCTATTTGGAAGATGAGTTTTGGTCTCACTTTTCATGGTCACATTCCATTTTGGTGTGGTCCATACCCATGTGTGGCAGGAGATAGGAATTTGTTCGCCAACTTTGTACCTTGGTGTAAAATGAAGCCATGGGAACTTGGGTTGGCGGATGGTGCCTATAGTGGTCGTCCGTCCACATGTTGTTGCACCCGCCCGAAAACCTCCAAATAAAGAGTTTGGTCGCACAGCATCCACATACAACGGCGCACATGCAGTCTTCCGTTCTCGTGTGGAGCAATTGTATGCTGTTTTTTGGACCTTTGCCATTGTGCACGCTCCTTGGCATGGACATGGTGGGGCGGGGATGGAAAAGTTGTTTCAGCGCATGAAGGTGCTTATCAATTTGGTGGCATTCTATTTGCATTGGTTCCAGAAGTATGAACTTGTGGGTCCTTGGCGACACGGCCCAAACATTTAGGAGAAACGAAGGGCATCTCAGCCCGCTGCCTCTACCTCCAACGTCAACTGTTGTTCAAGCTCCAGCTCTAGCTCTAGTTCAAGCTCCAACTCTAGCTCAAGTGCACCTCAAAACAACAATGTGGAGGATGAGATTGTTGCATCAGATGGTGAGGTAAGTGTTGATAGTGACTATACCTTAGATCCAGCTAACAAGGTGCTTGTTGATCGTGCCAAGTGGCAAAAGGCCAAGGTTCCCCGCCTCCAACCACTTGTGTTGACAAGGAGGCAACAAGCCATTGCCAATGCTACTATTTAGTGCAAGAGACAATCGTGATATGCCTTTCCATCAATGGGCTAATGCATTGCACACTTGTAGGGACGGAGGGAGGGAGGGCGGGCGGGCCCGAGGGAGCAAGGGAGGGACTGTATGGGTTATGCCATTGGTAGACGTGTACAAAAATTTTCTCAAGCGGTTGCAAGCGGTCGCAGGCGGTGGGCACTCCCCGCCTATGGGGTATCCTTCCGGGCCCGGGAGGACACTCTACCGGCATCATACAATGACATGGCTGTGGGGATGAGCCACAGAGGATACTCCTGTGTTCCGTGCCTGCTTCCCAGCGGCCGCATCGGGGTAACAGCATAAGCTGCCCCCCCCCCCCCCAAATGCCCCCCAATGACTCCATGTGTGAAAGTGGGAATCTTTGGTACTTGCTTTGCAACGCCACCCGGCCTATTGCATTCTAGCGCATTCCTCTACTGTCTCTCGCTACTGTCTTCAGGGATCTTCATGCCGCTGACCAACTGCATAAAAGTGAAGGGGCGTACACGCAAAATCTCCCAGGAGATACACCAGGCCCGCATGCAGCTTGTGTCCCTCCCCGAAGTCCGCGAAGTTTTGCACAAGAAGTGGGGCCGTTTCGGGGCCAAGCGGTACAACACCAAGTTCCTCAAGTCTCCGCCTCTCCCCCTGCTACAGCTGCTTTGGCCGCGTCCCTCCGTCCCCAGTGTCAGGCCTTGTAGTACAGTTATGCGTGTGTAGGGGATCCGAACGTGGAGGGGGATCAGTTACCCGCTTTGGGGGCTACAGAGGGCGGGACAATGGAGGACCCCCGCAGCACCGTCCATGGCCCCAGAAGACGGAACACTGGGCCCAAATGAAGCACGGCACACCGGCATCACATCCGAGCCAGCAACGACGACCCGACGCAACGAAGGGAAGAGTGGGTGACAGTCCAGGCCCCGTAAGGAAACCAATGAAGGACGAAGGACACAGGAGGATGGGGTAATGACAGCGATTCATACTGAACAAATTATGCCTGTGCACGATTTTCTGTGCAATGTGTCCCGCATTTCTTTAGGAAGATGGGGCCTCGTTTTCCCAGTGCCTGTGGCGCCTCTGTGAGTGTGCTGAGCTGTTGTACACACTACTCAGCCTTGTGCTTGAATCGGAAAAAGGTAAGGAGGGCGGTCGCCCCTCCCCCCCCCCCTCCTCCGCACAGCTCCACGCGGGTACGTCAAAACATTCCTCGGGGGAAACGTTACGTTTTGTGAAGGGAAAATATTTTTAGGCCATCTTTGGGACACAACTCCTTGGATCTCAGACGCTCCCTCACTCCCCCCCCCCTCTCTAAAAAAAGCCGGACACTGCTGCATCCATCAGCAGTCTGTCAGGTCTGTCATCGGTTTGCGGAGTCACCTGCTGTGCAAGCATTTGTCTGGTGCAGAGGTTCATCAAGGGCATCTAGCAATTTTCAAAAGCCCTTGAAAACTTGGTCCGCCAGCCTTTCAAAGGGAATTGTGGCGCATGTTGTCCAGACAAAATTATCACGTGCCAAATACCCGCCTCATGTTTCGGCAGGCTGGGCCCCTAAAGCACTGGCGTCGTTCTGTTTGGTGGTAAAAGGGAAGAAGCGTTTGTGTTGGAGGCGCTGCCCCCTCAACCTGGCGTCACGTGGGGGGCTCCGCCCACGGGAACCGGGTTGCCACACAGGCAGAAGCTGCAACGGCGGGCTCTCAAGGCACAAAATGCCCAAATGGAGCAGCGACATTGCGTGGGGTGAGACAGGTGGCTGTTCAGGGGCCTGCCATCGCAACGTTGGGCACAATATCAACCAGAGGGGGAGGGAAGGGGTGGCACCCTTCATGCAGGGAAGAATGGGCTCTCTATAGGACTACTGCTGTGATATCACTTTAGCGACGCAGACGTACATTCTCAGGTGGTCTCCCACCCTCGTACCGGAGCGCTCAAACCAGGCTTAACTTCCGAAATAGGGAGGTATCGCTGAACAACAGCAGGGTTGTGGCCGGACAATGCAGGACAATGCCCGCAGCGCCAGCCACAGCCGCCGCAGACTGAGTACTGGGCCCCACGCACACACAAGTAAAACAACGCGCACTGGCCCCACGGCTGAGCAGACAACGATCACCCGCCGCACTCTGCCAAGGGAAGAACGGGTGACTGTCCAGGGCCCTATCAGGAAATCAACGAAGGACGAAAGGTCACACAGAGGGGGAGGGGGGAATGCTGTCGGACAGGGCCAATGGGACTGGGGTTTGAAAGAGTGCAGGTTTGCAGAGGTGCCACGACTTTGTCGTCTGTGAGACGAAGGCCGTGCAGGTGTTCCACACCGTTGGCGATGCCACAGTGCGGGTACCGAAAGATGTCGTTGACCATTTTGGATCATTTTGGGGCGCATATATTTTGGTCGCCCCCTTCCCACGCCCCGAAACACCGGCCTCTGGGACCTCATGAGAGAGGGAAGGTCTCGAAAAGGGCCTCCGAGCGCCCCGCACTCGCCAACCCCTGGGGTCGGTATTGGGCCTGGACAATGCGTCCTGTGCCCCCAGTCCCGCTGCATGTTCCCCTGCTCCGCCCTGTCTGTTGATTCTCTGCATCTGCAACTGGCAACTGTTGTTGGATTGCGCCCTTGAGAGAGTCCATTCGCCGTTTGGTCCGTCGAAAGCACATTGTTACGCTGTGTGCGATGAACGTGGAAATGATGGGCCACCATCAGTATTAAGGGTCATGTGCATGGGCGATCAGGCTCGGGTGGTGGTTTGATCCCCCCCCCCCCTGCACCAAATTTGGGGCAGAGAGTCTGTGCCTATGTCTTATACAAGAGGCACAGGCCATTCGGAACAAAATGTCTGCAGCCAACCGCCAAGAAAGGCATGTTTTTCCGTTTGAAGTGTGGAGTGTCGGGCTACGCCTACGCCGCATACCCAACTGTTTGGAGTTGCCTGATACCACTTTTTTCACTTGCGCCCGCCCCCCCCCCAATTTTAGGGTGGAAGGTGCGCGGGGCGTTGGGTTGGTGCTGTGGGGGCCGGGCTTCGTGTGATCATGTGAATGTAGCGGGTGCTGTACGTCTGTCATGCGTCTGGACAAATTCGGCCCCGAGATGTACGACGATGGATTTTGAAGGATCGTGGCACATTTGTAGTTTCAATGGAATGTGCCATGACGCCATGAAGCGGATACAAGAGAAAGCCTCCTTCATGGCCGGGTCTTAAGTCCCAAGGCTGTGGTTCTGCTCATGGCCTCTTTGGGAAAAGCGCGACCCATCGTCCCAGTGCATGGGGTGAGCGATGGGGTCTGATGTTTGATGAGATGCGCAAGTAGCGACACAAGCAAAACAGAAGGAGCAGAGGGGGGCCGACTCCGTGGGTCCAAGGACGCGGACTATCCCCCCCCCCAAAAAAAAGGAAGAAAAAGTTCGACCAGGCGGAGGCACTAAGGTCGGAACACGAACGTGTCACGACGGTGTAGAGGGCACAAGGCTGGAACATCGTGTATCCGGATGGCTCCTCAGAAGACCACCCCGTAGTGGGCAGGGTGGGTGGGTTCGGAGTGTTTTTTGGCGACGAAAGGGACACAACCGCCTACATACCCTTGGATGAGGATCAAACCAATATCCGGGGTGAACTGCGAGCGTCGCTGCATGCACTGGAGAGACACCGCCCAGGGGAGAGGTCACTGATCTCCCCTGATTGTGAGTTGATAGTCAAAGGCGTCCTGGGATGGGCGCAACAGTGGAGGCGTCATAACTGGACCAACACAAAGGGCCCAATACAGCACCGAGATTTGTGGGAACAAATACTCACAACCACGGAGCGGCTGGGAGAACAGGTGAAGTGGCTCCACACACCATTGCACATAGAAATCCCAGGGAATTCCCGCGCAGACCACTTGGCAAACGTGGGAAGGCGAAAATCACCCCTGCTGTATGGACAAATATCGGCGCATCCGAGGCGCCGGAAGAACCGGAAGAAGAGGAATGGGAAGAGGAACCGAGAGAGGGATGGGAGGGGTGGGAACCAGAGGCGGACGACGAAGCCCCATCACAACCCCCCCCCCCCTCGCCGGAGAAACAGCTACAGTTCACACCACAGAGACCAGAGCGGGAAGGGCGGGCGGGCGCGTTGCCAGGACACCCATTGCCGTCCCCCCTGAACCTGGTACCAATGGAGGAGAGCAGGGAACTCTCCCTGACACCAAGGTCGGTGGAGTCCCACACATCGATGGCCTCCACCATAACATGCAGCACAGAGGGCTCACAGTGCTATACACCTGATCTGCAGTTGGTGGCAATGGAGGAACCCGATCGGCTACCCAGCAGCCGCTTGGGGGAATCCCAGCAAGCAGAGAGCGAACCCCCATCCCCTGTATGTTGAATGTACCTTGACCTTAACCGGCCCTGTACCCACTGGGTTTTTCAACCTCCAGCCATGTGTGGCCGAATGGGGCCAGCAATCCATGCAGCACAGGAAGGGAGTGACCACTGACCAGGATGCACGCATAACCTGGTAGAGCCCAAACAGCCAGCAAGGATAGCGGGAGCAGGAGCGAGGGCTGACCTCTGGACACAACTCGCACTGTAAAAGCGCCGAGCGTCGGCAGATGGGCAGAAGGCGATGACAGCCGTGGGGCAGGCGCGGCCAGAGCCTAATGAGGACAATGCAACCTGACCATTTGAGGCCCCCCCAGGGGGCCTCCAGCCAACAGTTAGTGGGGAGGGGGGGGTAAGTCCGTCCAAACCCGAGGAGTCGCCCCCCAGCCCCCCGTGAGAAGGAGAATCTGTCAACCGCGACTCACCCTAGCCCAATACAACCCTCCTCTCGATCAGAATGGGTTGATCCGAGAAAGTGGTCTGCCCGTTGTGCGGCGGGCCGTGCGCGCAGCATTGTCTTTGTGGCCGCTCTTTGTGTCCGCTCTTTGTGTCGGGTCCTGTGAGGTATGCCCCGTTGCCTGTGCGATGCAGTTTGATACTTCCTCCCACTGTCACTTGCGAACGCCTGTTGTGCTCTCCAGCCTGTGCCCTGCTGTCCATCAGATTGGTGTGCATTCAAATCCTGTGGATCGTCTCTGCCATCATTCCTCATCATTACGCATCAGAGAAGGGCAGCTTCAGCGAATACCCAGTGAACAATGGGTTCATTCTCGCGCTCGAGTGTATCGTCCTCGTGTACGTTCTGTGTGATCTGAGCAAAATCTCCAGGAAGCTGTGGCGCATGAGAAAGCGTCTGTGGTACGTGTGTCCTGCCAATGGCCCGCCCCACCGTTTCTGATATTTCTGAGATTTTGCTGCGGAAAGCCTTCCGTGGTTTTCCGTGATGTTCCGTGGCATTTCCGTACCTTAAAAATTTCCATATGCACAAAAAACTCAGCCTTTAGAGCCGTTGGGAGCACCACCGTACAAATGGGTCATGGGCCAGCCCATTCTTTGGCTGCAAACGATTGCGGTGTGCACGAGGCTGACAAACAAATTCGGACTCGAGATGGGGGGGGGGTAAGGGGCCTATGCCTGCCACGGCCGTTCCCAAGAGACCCAGGCAGAGGTGCACGCCCAAAGAGGGTGTCCACGAGGGGCAAATGGGATTTCAAGACGCAGGACGACATGCACCAATTCATGAAATTAACGCTTTTGTGCCACGCCACCCTCGCCTTCCCACTCCCCTCGAGGATGTTAGTACGCGCCGATTACATGTGCATATGTGTGTGCACACGTGTGTGCTATGTGCGCGCGTGTATCGTACACGTGCACGTATACGATGTACGGTATACTCGCACGTGTATAGTGCGTGTGTTCTGCGTGCACACATGCAGCACCTCTACTCAATGCGCATATGTATCACATGTCGATCATGGGCCATATTCTGATCCTCCCCCCGTCCCAGCCGTCTTAACAACTCAGCATCTCCTGAGATAAGGGGCTGGGGGGGGGGGCTAACCCCCCCCCCCCCCCTCGGACCCGGATTTCATAGTGGGAAAAAATGAAATTTTACAAGAGGAATTATTGATTTGGGCTATTGTTGGTGCACAAACTTTTGGTCTTTTGGGTTCCAGACCACCCCCCGGCCCCCGCTTCAGCAAAACTCTGCCCCGCCCTCTAACTACCGGGTGGGCTTCTGGGGCACGTTCGGTAATCCTGGCTCCTTTTTGGGGGGGGTGCTCCAGAAGGGATTTAGTTCATTTTGTATCTGGCCTCAACAATGGCTTCCAAGGGCGAGAACGAGGGTATGGCATCCCTGCAGCCAAGCCAGGAAGGCAGGACCACTGAAAAGCGAATTTTTGGGTAAAATACAACAACAAGAGGGCCCATTGCATCTCAACTAACCCGCGCAAGGGCGCCAGAAATGCCATATCATAACCCCCCCCCCCTTTGCCTCGGAACTGAACACACAAAACATGCACTACACCGGATTGGGACTGCCTTACCAGGTCACACACAGTCCCTTGAAAGTCAACTCCCCTGGCAAGAGGAAAGGCTAGAGCTGGAGCTGCCAGAAGCTCTTGGGAAAATGCCCCAATGGCGGCTTGCTTCATGCGCTTGGCTGGGGGCTCATCTCTGGGCTACAGACAATAGAACACGTGGTATCTTGACAATCCAACCCTAATACCCCCGCCCCCCGCGGTATTAATCCCCACCCCCTTGTGGACCCCGGAAATTCCAAACCGACAAAGCCCCAGCGGGGGATTGTAAAATGGGGGGGGTTTGCTACATTCTCACCATTTCAGGGAATGCCAATGCACCAAATAGTCCCAGTTTGGTGTTTCCCTTGGGGTGTGGTAACGTGGCTGATCATCGGTTCACTTACAGGGAGAACACCGACAACATCATGCTGGCAAAGCATGTGATCGGGAGCGCGTTTGGCGTGCTGTGGCTGGGCGCCTGGCTCACGGACATCATCCACGCGGACCACAGCGCATGCGAGGCGTCCAAGTACGTCGCCTCCATCGCAGGCCTTTTCGGGTGGGTCTACGTGTTCATCTCCATGGTGGGCTTCCGGACGGTGGGGCCGTTCGTCATGCTGATCCGAGAGCTGATCATCAAAGACCTGATCCGGTTCTTGAAGGTCTACTCCGTGGTGCTGCTGGGCTTCACCCTCGCCCTGTACCTGGTGATCTTCTCCTGCAAAGATCCCAGCCCTGAAAAATTTTTCCGGATGTTCCTGGAGCTGCCACCTCTTGGAATCGTGGGCTCCGCTTACGGCCCGTGGGAGGATGTGCGTAACCAGTATGTCCCATACCCTGATACTCCGGTGACCCTGGATTTGTTGTACTCTTGGGCGTCACCCGCCATTCCTGTGCAGACGTCTGATGCACTGTGGATGTCAGTACCGGTCCGCAGACTTTGTGAAGTGGTGCGGAGGATGAGGGCACTAGAGCCCTCTCGCCATACCCCACGCTCCTTCAGACAGTGTGTTGTGGCCCACGGGGCGTGATCCCCAGAATTTCAGCTCGTGGGAACCCATAAAGATGGATGTTCGGCCCAGAAGGCGTTTTCGATGTGTCCTCCCAACTGACCGGACCTTGTCGGGCTGTCATCTGAAAGACCCAAACCGACCCCCACGTGGCACCACCAGTGTCTCCTGAGACTCTTAAAACCTTGATTTTGGAGTTTTCATATCAAAAATGGGGGAGGGGGAGTGCAAAGCAAATGCCCATGGCTCCAAAATCAGCAGGACAGCATCCAGCTGCAGGGTTCGGATGCACGGCGGAGCCCCTGAGCACCGCTGACCGAGACCCTCAACAGTAGTGTAAAACTCCCTCTTACGGCCCAACAGGGTCTTGAACCCCTGCACCTTCCAGTTGCCTGCAGTCCTACACTCTGTGATTTCACTTTGTATCCCTTTGTAGCGCCTGTTTAACAAGGGAAGGAAAAGGTAAAAAACTTTTGTTTGTTTGCGGTACTCTGGGTGGTTGTTTAACGAGGGTTCGGGGAAGGGGTCGAGAGTACGGGGGAAGGGTCTAGGGGTTGGTTTGCCTGTATCTGCCTGACAGGGTCCCCCCTAGTGGGGGGACCTGTAGAGATCTTGCACCATTCCCCACCAGAGTCCACAGTATCTGAAAGTCTGCCCACTGGTGGCCCACAGTTGTGGTCCTGTGCAGTATGACACTGATGCATTTTTTTTTGGAAATAGCCGGTGGCAGTCCCCCCCCCCCCTTGGGGGGGATGGACAGGGGGGGGGGTGGACAAGGTGGGGGATGGACAAAAGGGATTTGGATTTGGATTTGGGGGCCGATCTTAAGGCTCACAGGAGGCCTGGGGTGACACATGATGTCGCTGCCGACGACTGCATACAGGGGGGGGGGGGGGTTTGGTGGGCAGTAAATTTGGTGTGGGAAATTTGGCATTTCAATTTGGCCGCCAAATTTACCACGTGAAATCCGGGGGGTCAAGTCAAAATTTCGCTTCCGCGCCTTCGGCACAAGAGGATTCAAGCTTGTTTTCTGGGAGTGTCCGCCAAATTTACCACGCTAAATCCAGGGGCTTACGCCAAATTTCCCACAGCCAAATTAACCACTGCCAAATTGACAAGGCACCAAATCCCCCCCCCCCTGTATTAGCCGGCCATGCCATACAATGCACTCCCAGGGCCCTCGACGGACCCTCCCGCTGCACCCTCTGCTAGGTGGCTGTGCCGGGCCGCGCCCCGTGCGTTTGTTGGGGCGCTCTGGACTCGTGGCCACCACCCTCGCCCCTGCCCACATTACTGCACTACCCCTGCCCTTACTCCTTTCTCTCCCCATGCCCCTGCCCGTGCCCCCGCCCCGGTCCCTACTCACACACCTCCACCCACCCTGGCTCCTACTCCTACCCTCACCCTAACCCTGGTTGGTCACGCCATTGCGATGTGCACCTGCACCCTGCTATGCTGTGCAGCAGGTACTCTGTGATGCTGTGCTGCAGGCACCCTGTCACAGCCCCAGCGCCGCCCCTAGCACAGCCCCTCGCACTGCCCCTACCACAGCCCGTGCATGCACCCGCCATTCCCCCTGCCACTGTCCCTCACACGCCTCCCCCTAAGCCCATTGCCTCTGCTTCAGCCCCTACCCCTGCCCCTGCACCACCTCGGACACAGAGGGAGGGAGGGAGAGAGGGAGGAAGCAGGGGTGGGGGGGGGATGCAGTCCGCATTTTCCAGCATTTTCCGCATTTTTTTCGCATTTTCCGGGCAGGTCCCTGAGTGTAATGTTCAAGAGGAAACATTCTAGTGGCATTGTCTTGTAGTCAGAGAGTTGTGAGGAACAATGGGTTTTGTGGGCACCAAAGGCGCCGGAGATTTTGTTTTAGGCAAACGGCAGGGGGAAATTTTTTTGTTTGACCCTATGTGTCTATTCTCAAAGTACTCAGAATTTTGTGGAGAGTTCAAAAATGGATGAAAAACACAAAAAAGGATTTTGACCCCGACCCAACCGCCGGGTCGGACCTTGGCTGATGGGAGCCTGAGTTGATATGCAAATTTTTTTGAAAAAATTTTCCCCCAGTTGTGTATATTCAAAATGATCAGCGCGTCGTGGGGATCATGGGGATATGTATGCTGGGGTACCCGCCCCCCCCCCCCCCCCCTCCCGGGGGGAGCCGGCGGTTTGGGTCAATGGGGGAGCACCTGACGCGGCGCGCGCGTTGCACGGAGATTTAGCGGTCTGGTCTGACCAAGCAGTTGTAGCTTCTGCCCCTAGGGGTTTTGAGCCTAGTCCGTGATATTCTTGAGTTGAACTACTGCACTAAGTTGTTCCATCAAACCCTCCATGCTTTGAGCGCCGATCGTGCAAGACGAGATGAAACATAGGGGTTTTGAGGGGTATACACCATTCTAACAAAACCGCATTTTCTATCGCATTTTTTGCCGCATTTTCCGTATTTTTTCCCGCATTTTCCCGCATTTTTTGCCATCCCCCCCCCCCCCCCGGAGGAAGGGAGGGATGGCGTCCTTGATGACTCTGCTAAGGGGCCGGCCTTGCCATTGGAGATGCGCACCCCAAGGTGGCAACGGACCTTTCGCATGTTTCTCTCGGGTGATGCCAGCCTCCGGTGGTGAGGGGTCACGCCCCGCTCGTCATGCGCGGCGCTTCTGGTGCGCGCCCTGGCCTCGCCCACAGCCCTCAACGGACTCCTGGCTCCCGTTCCCTTGGTGCCGCCGGCCCTGGGCTTGTTGGCACCATGCTGACCGGGGGTGCGTCAAATGGTAGAGGGGGAGTGTTTCTGCCCTGTGCACGTCAGTACACAGCAGAGGGGACGTGGTGCAGTTTGCCTACCGCCCCGCTGTGCAGTTGTGACCCTGTGCTGTGGGCTTTATGTGCCGTTGTGCTGTTGGCACACTGCACAAGGGGGGGGTGGACAAGGGGGGGGGGATGGACAAGTGGGGGGATGGACAAGGGGGGGAATGGACAACTGGGGGATGGACAAGTGGGGGATGGACAAGGGGTGAGAGCAGAGAAGAACCGTAGGCCGCTAACCCATGGCATGGGCGGTGGAGCCACAGAGCAATCGGCTTTGGCGAAAACAATAAACAACTGCCCGGGGCAGGTCTGTTGCAAAGTGCACGAAATGCCCTGCAAAGGGCAGGGGCTGCGGGGTGTCCAAAAGGTTTGGAAGCGAGCGGAAATGTCGGAAACTTGTGGTCCTACGGCGGGGATGTAGAGGCTTTTTGGCCACAGTGGTGTGTACTCCAAATGCCCATAATGCCATGAACAGAAACGAATGAAAAGCATGAAGAACATTTTGGACCCCGCCCACACCCCCACAACAGCCACTGGGAGGCCTTGGGGGGGCGATAGGAAAGTGGATAGAAAATAGAGACTGTGTACACGGACATAGCTGCTGAATGAAAAATGATGGGGACAATGCACGGATCTTTTTGAGGCCCCCTCCCCGGGCGACTGGCCAGACCCTCTACCCATTGGCCACCTGGGGACACCCATCGGAGAAGGGTTTGGTGTATTGGCAAGGGAATGTCAGCAGCACATGCGCTCTCGGTGGAGGGGATATTACGGTTGCACTGCACACACATCGAGTGGGGACGATCGCCATGAAGGCTTCACCATAGACCAATATGCGCAACCAGTATGGAATCAGTTATATTTGTGGGGGAAGTTGAGGAATATTCTGATCAAGGAGAGGGGGGGATAAAAATTGCGAAAGGTCAAAGCCCGCCAGTGTGAGGAGGGTGGCTGTGCACACGTAATGAACACCGCAGCCTCATCAGCTGCTCACACTGCCCCTCCATTCTGGGAGCAACGGCAGCGGTCTTTTCCGTTTGCTGACACATGTCACTATGGTGTCGAGGTCCCGGGAGTGGAGAGGAAGTAAGAAAAGGCTCCATAACCTCGACCGCCTTGGGTCCCCAAATTGGGGAGAAAGCAAGAACGATTGCAAAACCCCGACAATCTCCAGGTTCATTCCTTTGCAGGTGGATCCGCCCCCCCCCCCCCCCCCCTCGCACCCCCCCCGACAAGTTGTTGCAGAGGGGAATTGGCGTCCCTCTTACAGTTCCTTCTCTTGCATGTCATGTGTATACTGCACCACGGGTCTTCCTGAGCCCACACGCCACATCCAGCAAGTCGGTCGGTGGTCCTACCATGAACCTGAGGGAGCCCAAACACCACAGAGGCTGCAGGAATTCGAGGCTTCGTTCGGTAAATGTGCGGGCAGCCCTCCACAGCCCCACACCCCCACAGCCCCAAGAACCTGCAGCCCTAAGAACCCAAAGCCCCACACCCCCACACCCCCACACCCCCACACCCTCTGGCCCAGGGCTTCTTTAGAATAATTAAAAACCAAGGGGGGGGGACCCCTCCCCCAAAACCCCCTCCCCCCATCCCCAGACCAAAGTGACCATAGTGGGAAAAAACGAAATTTACAATAGGGAAAATCTGGTCAGGCCATTTTTGGTACACGAAGTTTTGGGTCCAAAACCCCCTCCCCCCCTCCCCCCCCCTGCTCAAAAGAAGCCCTGCTCTGGCCTTTGCATTTCATCCGAGAGTCCGGCTGTCCCAAGGGCCTGCTTGGGGCGCAGCAGGGCGCAGGAGCAGCGTGGGGGATGGGAACTCACTGTCAGAATCCTCATGAATGCCCTGGTCATCAAAGTGGTAACCCGCAACACTTTCTTGACGCGGTGCTGCATGCAAACAACAGGCTGAACAGCAGATACGCAGTAGGCTCTTGCTCTGACAGCGGGTTTCGACAGTGCGGTTTTCTGACACCAGTTTGCATTGTCCCTCCTTCCCATTCCCTTTTCACGTTACGTGCCTTTGAGCAGGTGCAATCCAGTCGCTGTTGGTAGGTGATTGTGTGAAACAAGGGAAGTCTACCAAAGGGTCCACCTACACCTTCGCTTAGCTCATGTAAATTAGGATTTACCCCGTGGGTGGGATGGGGCATTCGGGTGGGTGGGCCTCAGGTAGGTCCCACGACCCCCCCCCCCCCTGGATAAGTGCACCACTGCCCTCACCGCCCTGCACCGGCAAGTCCACACGGCACATCATCAGTGTGCTGCCGTGGCTCCGACGTTATCTATGGTGTCACAGGAGCGTGTACTGGATCAACGCCGTGTATCTCATTATGTATGTGCTCTGTTTCTCGGTGATGCTTCTCAACATGTTGATTGCCATGATGAACAGCACCTACTCCCACCATGTGGTCATCGCGGAGCGGCGCTGGCTGGTGGAGCGGGCGAATATCATGGCGGACTATGAAAGCGAAATGTCGCCCGAGGAGATGGTGGACGAGCGCCTGCGGTACTCTGTCCCCGAGCAGCGGAACGCCGGTCTGCCCTCGCACAATGCAGCCTATTGCCCGCTTTGGGAGCACAAGATGCTGACCGCATGCAACCAGCAGTTCGAAAGATACGCATTACACAGCGCAATCATGACCATGCGCACGTCGCAATGGTCAGTGAAGAGCATGTCTCCAGTGCACTCAACATACCAATCAGTCTACATCACAGTCCACAATGCGTCACAGAATCACGGAACCACAACATTTCCAACATAGTTAGGGGGGTGGGCGGGGCGGGATTGAGGCCTGCAATTTTCGCACTTTTTCGCAATTTTGCAACTTTTCGCCATTTTCCGCAATTTTTCTGCAATTGCTTTTTGCTTGTCCCCCTTGCGTGCTTGTTGGTGCCCTGTGTGTGCATTGTGTAGAAGTGTTGCTCGTTGAAGCTTCGGGAGGTTTGGTTACGACACCGCAATTTTCCCACAATTTCCCACAATTTGCTGCAATTTTCCGCAAGTTTCCGCAAGTTTCCCACAAGGTTTCGCAATTGGATTTGAAGCTCCCTGACCGCAACCCCCCCCCCCCACCTGCATAGTTCACCAGCATGGTCTGCCAGACACAAATAGTGCTTGCCTCCTCCGAGATTTCGGCTCCCCACCCCCTTCCCCCATATCACAACAAAGGCTTGGTTTCGAGAAGTCTACGACCCCCCGGGGCACTCGAACGTGCAGTGGTGACAGCTGCCCCAAATCACAAGCCAACTGAGCTTTGACAACTTGAGCTTTGTGGGTGGCGGTGACAGGGAGGGCACGAGGGCAGAGGGTGTCCCGATGGGCGGTGTACAAGAGGTCCGCCAAATGGATTCCCAACTGCGGAGACAATGCCAGGGGCACCGAATTCCCCGATGGGAATGGGGACTTGTGGCAGTGTGCAGGGGCACGTCCGCAGCACATTCACAGAAAGGGTGCGCGTCGGGAGTGTCATGGAGGGTGAGGCCGGACGGGTGGAGGACGGCGAGGAGGGGCGGTCGGAAGATAACCCCGGGCGCCCCAGCTCTATCACCTCCGACTTGGCAGGCCGATGTAAGTGTTTGAGCATGGGCATGGGCATGGGCATGGGCATGAGGCATGGCAGGCGAGCATGCATACGGGACTGGGTGACGTAAAATGCAAACTAATTTCCTAACTTCCTTGTGTGACCTAATGTATGTACCGTGACCCTTCTAGCCGTATCTATAACCCACACACCATAAACTAATGTATGTCCCCCACCCCAACCCCCCTGTACTTGTACGGCGCTGAAAGAAAGGCAGTGCGAGAAAGAAAAGAACAATGTTGACGAGTGACTGAAGCCCCCACAAAATATTGGAAAAAAAAACCCGCATAAGGTCCAACAAAAATCGACATGTCAGGACCGAATGGTTGACCCAACGGATGACGGCCCCCAGAAAGAAAAAAACTGAGGCGCCATGTATCCATCCTCCTTTCCTGACCCTAACCCAACTACCCTTAGCCCCTTCCCTTTTTTCGAATGCACCAATTTTTCAGTTGCCCAATAAGGGCGGAACAAAATTTTGACCACAGCCCAGGTCCATGGTGCACTCCCCAAACCCCATAAACCCCCCCACCCCTTCGGCAATCCACAGGCAAACCCACCGAAAAAAGACCCTGGCTGCTGGTATATACAAGTATGTATAAACAATTTCTTTTTGAATCCAAACACCAAACCCATCGTTGAAACGGCGGGAAAACGCCACTTCAGGTCACAAGGCCAAAGCAACCAAGCTTCAAAACACTGAATTCCAGTGTTTTGAGTTTTTGGGATTGGTTGAGCTGTTGAGTGGCGTCCTTTTTGTGAATTTGCACCATTCCTAGGGATTTACATCATTTTTCTGGGGAATTTACGCCGTTTTGGGGGGAAAAATACACCCATTTACACAACCTGGGGGCAACCCTGCAAACCCCTGTAAATAAGCGGCTTGACGGAAAACCTGGCCTCTTCCCCCAGACCTGCCCCCGCGGGAGTGCCATGCCAACTGCGCGTCGCCTTCCCCAACCGCCTTGCCCCCATTGCCTCAGATCCCAAAGACAAAACGGAGTTCGTGACCCGTCCACTCTATCTCGAGGTCACGCTGAAGGACACCGACTGGAACAAGGCCCGGCCCGAGCAGATGGGGACAGGCACCAGCAGCGTGTCCAGCACATCGCCTTGTGGCGGCGGCGGCGGCGGCGGTGGGAGCAGCAACCTGCTGTTCTCCCCGACCTCCCCCTGCCCCCCGTCGTCCCCCCGCGCCTCCCTCTACCTCGAGCATTCGCATGATGAGCGGTCCCCATTTGATGCGGAGCGCTCGTTTTCTTGAGGTCGATCCACAGTGCTGGTTTCTTTTTGGTGATGTCGGCGCTGTGGCCTTTTGGATTTGTCGGAGGCGTTGCGGCGTGCGCTGGGCGGGGCATCTGCGCCGCCCGGCGCCCGGCACCGGGTTCACGCAGTGATTGACATGGTGCTGATGTGTGCACTGGCCATGCGCTGCCCTCTGCAGCGGTTCATTTCTGACACATTCGCCGGCCGTGTGCTGCTTTGTGCAGCGGTGCTTTTTCTGGTGTAGTCACTGGCTGTGTGCTGCTTTTTGCAGCGGGCATTTTGCCGACGTGGTCGCCGACCGAAATGCTGTTTTCAGCTTCTTAATGAAATTGTAATTAACCTTTTGTGATAACTTTATGCAGTCCGTAAGTAAGTCAGGGGTCCCATTGCGTTTTCAGACCGGCAAAACGGCCGGTAATACGCAAGCAGGCGCCGTCTATACAACCCACTTGATTTCAAACCGACACTTGGTCACGGGCGCGATTGCTGGATCATGGACTCGGGCCTCGCCGTGCGGTGCCTGCGGTCGTGGTGCGGTGTGTAGGGCACTGCCACAAGGGGCGGCATTTCCCTTGTGCAGTACACATCCGCAACCCCCCCGCGCTCCCGACTGCCCAAGCCCAACGATGTCCACACAATCGGGGTCACGTGTTGCGCCATTGGCTTGCCGATCGTGGCCCGCTGGCCTTTGGCACACGCCGCGCTCCGGCATTTGATCGGTTGTGCACGATTGGTTTGCATTTCCAATCGGGTGAACACACCCGCCGACGGATGTTGCGGGGCACACCCGCATCAGAGGGATTGCCGACCGGAAGCATTTCTGTGTCCGTAGGCCGGATGCAGATGACGCGACGAGTGCTCAGCGCGAGCACGGCAAGTCCGTGGCACGTGGAGCCCGTATTTCGGCTTCACGACATTCTGCAGCGCTCGGTCAGGTCCGTGCCCATAAGCGAGCAACCGTTTCGTGGTACAAGGGACTACCGCTACCCGAACCGCATGGCATTCTCCCCGAACGACCGCCGGGTACGGCTTCGCTTGCCTCAATGTAGGGTGAGGCCCGTGCCCAGGGCTCGGGCGGGGGTTTGGATGTATGGGGCCGAACCCTGACAATTACCCCCCTCCCCCCGAGTCTGGCTTGACGACGGGTTCTGGGGTGCTGCGGCCCCGCGGAGCAGCCTCTGCAGCCGCGCACCGCTTGTGCCTGTCCTGGAGCCCCGCGCCCTGCTGCTTGGCGGTGGTCACCGACGTGCTGCTGCACTGCCGCTGTTATTGCGTACGCCAGTGCCCAACCCACCGGCATCTTCGCGTCCCACCGTTTGTGACAGGAAGGTACCTCCCGTCATAAGGCCACGGACGAGCCATTTTCTTTCTGCGCTTTATGCTGACTGCCTCTTGTGCACACGTGGAGTTCCTTTGGGGGGGGGGGGGCGCTTAGAGCCCCCAACATTTATGGGTCAAGGGGTCGGGAAAAGGGGCACCAAGGGCCTCACGCTCGTTTCTGTGTGCCGTGTGCCACACAGGGACTCCAAGCGCCACGGTCACGTGCAGGAGCTGGAGTGGGGTACGACGCAGGACCGTACCAGTCATTTTGTGCGCGGGTGCGGACACAATTCACAGCCGTTTGTTCAGGACTGGGCCGCATTGAACGTCTCCAAGTGTCATTTGTTTGCAATGTAATTTAATGGGCGGTACCTGAGCGTGCGGGGTGGTGTTGTTGCCCGTGCCTTGCCTTGTTCAATATGCTGCTGGTCCGCGGCACGTTAGCCGGACCAGCCCCCCCGGGTCCATGGGTGAGATGGAGATGGCGGGGGAGGTCATGGATCCGTTGCCCGATGTCCTGACCATGCGTGCCCTCCTTCGATCGCTCCCTTCAGCTTCCCTCCCCCCCCCCACTCAGCCCATTCCCTTACCCGCTCCGGGCTCCATGTGGGGTCCTCGGTTAATCCGGTTGGAAACCTTCACCCACCTCAGCAATTCAAAGACATCTCAGTCCCTCCTGCAATGGGTAGGCATCCTACAGGGCCCCTGAAGCAAATATTGCTAAACCCACCCCTGCATGGCGAGTCTCGACCCCTGTGTGGAGGGTCATTTCAGAAGCGAAGGTGATTGCCTCGGCAAACAGTCAGAGGTGACAGTGCAAAGACAATAAGGCACACACACACACACACACACAGTTTTTGTGGGGTACTGCCGAACAGCGCACACACGAGCCTGTTGTATTGAGAACAGAGGGGCCGCTGTATGTGTGTGCGAGTCAGGTGTGCTTACCACAACCTTCCCGCCTCAGACTGCAACCCGTTTCTGTCCGGTCAATGTGGCGTTTGGGCTGGTTTTTGGGTGCGGCCCTTCATGTCCCAGAGCGTTTGCAGGGCTCGTTCTTATCGTGTAATCTGCGGCTAACCGCTTTCCCCCTTGATCTGGGTGGTGCCTACACAAGGGTAGAGGTAGGGGCAGCCATGGTGCTCCAGGCATCTCGCTTGTTTTTCAAATGTATTCTCCCATTTTTTTTAGTATCAATTTTGTCAGAATCATGGTCTTTGTTTTGAGCTATTGTCTTTCAGATGTAAAGCAGGAGGGGGGTTCTAAAATAGTGGATACCATGCGGGGGTTTGCAACCCCCCCTTTTTTTTGAAAATGCTCCATGGGGGGGTTGTGAGTGGGTTTTTGGATGCTGAACCCCCGTTTTTTGCCAAAGGACATAAGTCGTGGCAAAGTTGGTTGCAGGGATGCACATGACAACAGGTTCAACTTTTGGGTGGGGGTGGGGGCGGGAGGCTAGGTATTTAGGGGATGAGAATGTGTTCTCTCTACTGATGGTTTGCTGTGCTTTTGTGTGCTCTACCCACAGGTCGCCATTCCCTGTAGCCACAACATGACAGTGAGCACGGTGTCATACGACACTGTGCTCTTGTAGGTCTCCAGCAAGAACAGCTACAGCCCTGTATCACGGTAACACAATCCAAAGGGGGAATTGTTCTTTTGGCCGGATTGTGGCTAATATGTCTCCCATCCCCCCTCCAAGGTTGTTTTTTCATTTCGGGGGGGTGTTCACCTGTTATACTAGTGTTATACTAGGGAAGCCCCTCCGCATCAGAAAACCCCTTTAAACCCCCTCCCTGCCAAACGCCCCCTTTTTTCCCAAATACCCCCGGGGGGGTTTTTAAGCATGGTATCCAATTTTCGAGAACCCCCCCCCCTATGTAAAGTAACCATGAAAAGTGGTGCCCCCCCCCCCCCAATTCAGCCTTTTTGGCACCCTCTTCCTTCAACAGGGGCCACTAAGATGCAGTTGACATAGTAGAGGTGCTGCGGTGGAACAAGGTCAGTGCAACACAATGACAGCAGTGTCTGTGGTTCCCACGGCATGTAGGGGCGGAAGAGGTGCGGCAAGATGGGTGTGGGAAGGACCCTTCCCATGCTGTTCTCCCATTCCGTGGACCCCCAGAATAGCGCTGATTTCAACCCCTGATTTCATGGGATATGGCTACACTCCCGGCTTGACCTGCCTTGACATGTCACGTATCGAAGCGTTCCCAAACCTGTCTCAATGTGGTGCACAAGGCATGGTCCAGCGCGCTAGAGAACCCATTGGGGGGGTCATGCTCAGCAGCAGACGTGTGTGTCCTGACAAAAGTGGAGGGGGAGTACCCCCTGTATAGGAACCGCCCTTGCATAGTAACCGGGGCGGGGGGCGGGGGGCGAGAGAGCCGTCACTTTCTGCTTTGCAAACTTACTCAGAAGGTTGGATATTGAGCTTCTCCTCATATTATTGGTGCATTGCTGTGTACTTCAGATTTATTGCATCAAAGGCACTTCACTGTACCCTGTATCACGCAGAACACTTCAGTTTTTCGCAGTTTCAGCCATGGATGTCGATCATATTGACACATACTCACCTGGTGCCGGTGTCAATTTCCAACGTTCTGGGGGCAGTATTGTGCCTTCCAAGATTCTGGGCCCCTCAGAGCGTGGTGCTGACTACCGGCGTTTCTTTCAGCAGAGCTGAACATGCATCCCAACAGGCAGTTTCCGGCTCATTTTGTGGTTCATATGCCCTCGTGTCTGCATGTCTTGTTTTGGGTCGCACGTCCCTTGCATTGTGATCGGAGGGGGCGAGGGAACTGTCACTTGGGGTATGTTCCCTCGGGGGTGCGAGGATACCGTTGCGCGTGGGCTGTACAAGGGGGTGGGGAGTACGGCCCACCTTCCGTTGCGTGCGCCACGGCTTTTTCGAACGTCTGTCACCTTTCGTGCGCCACGGCTTTTTCGAACGTCTGTCACCTTTCTGACCGCAGTTTTGTGGTCGATAACGTCAGACGACACACGTGTGAGCCCGTTGTGTTGGGAATAGCGCTGCTGTTCTATGCCTGTGGTAGTCAGGTGTGCTTACCACTACCTTCTGCCTCAGAGCGCAGCCCATTGCTGTGCAGTCAGCGCGACGTTTGGGGCGGTTTTTGGGTGCGGATTCCCTGGCTTGTCCCGGTGCATATCTCGTGGTGGTGGTCGTGCATTTGCAGGGCTTGTTCTAATCGTGTCACCTGTTGCTAACCGCTTTTTCTCTTGACCTGGGCGGTGCTTGTTTCTATACTGTTTGACATGCGCATATGACCCAGGCTTCATCTGAGTGCTTAGGTCCCATTAACCCCTTCGGAACGCGAGTCCGAACAAATTGCCATGCATGTTTCATGCTGCACCACTGTCCCCTTAAGCAAGCAGCAAGCACCACTGCGAGCCGTTTTCCTACCAAACCTGTCACAACGCCTCCAACTTCACGTTACTCGAGCCATGTTGATCCACATATGCCTTGCTTGTAGTGTTGGGGTGTTGCAGAAGAGTTTGGACAAAAACAGCAGCTGCTGTTTGGCCCGAACAAGGGGACGTGCATAGTATTGCCTGCCCCACCTTGGAGGCATGTGACGAGTCAAACAAGCGAGCGAGACCGGAGGCAATTTACAGACTCTCCCAGCTAGATGTCCCCTTTCTCTCTGGCTCAGGGGGACCACCGTCTTTCTGAACGACAGGATTTGTTTTTTTTTTTTTTTGCAACATCCCGTTGAACCCTCTAGTGATAATCTGCGGATTTAGGATGGGGTTGTTACCCACTGTTTGACCCATCGGGCCATGAATGGTATTTCCTCTGTTTAATGAGCTCTGACCTGTTCACTGGTGAGCTGGACGCATGGCATTGTGTGACTCCCTGTGGACAAGATATGGAGGCTGTTACTTTGCAGAGTCCGGGCCAACGGGCAGTCAGCTCAGGCAAGTCTATACGCGCAATCTCAAAGTTGTCGTCTCATTGGGCCTGGCCCCCACTCATTTGATCCCGTATGAGCGCTGACCCCACTGACCCATGCTGGTGTCCCTCCTTCATATGGCTGTCAGCGGGACCAACACCGCTCGGCAGCGCCCTGTCGCCTTTGAGAATGGCGTGTCAAACCAAGGGACATGGGCGTAACAGCCACGCGTACCCAGGTGGAAGGGGTGTACAAACGTTGGAACATACCGATACCGCTGAAACCAGGGTGCAGGTGGGCCTGAGGGCGATAGGACGTCTCATAGGGCGTTCCGCGAGCCGGTCGGGGCTAAACACCGCCAGTGTGAGGGTGAACACCAGGGGAGGGAGCACGGCAAGTGGCAGGTTTAGGGACCTGAGGGTGTGCCTGTTGAGGGTAGGGCAGGGTGTGTATTGCCTGTGTGTTTTCTCACAGCGGTCCCGGCGTTACGGTGCCCTCTTCGGGCATTCGGCGAGCCAAGTTGGACTAGCTTCAACACACGGGTCACCAAACACCGCAGTCCCGGCGTTACGGTGTCCATCTTGGGCATTCGGCGAGCCAAGCTGGACGTGCTACACGCCACTGACCACCCATCACAGCAGTCCCGGCGTTACGGTGTCCATCTTGGGCATTCGGCGAGCCAAGCTGGACGTGCTACACGCCACTGACCACCCATCACAGCAGTCCCGGCGTTACGGTGTCCTTCCAGGGCATTCGGCGAGCCAAGATGGACGTGCTACACGCCACTGACCACCCATCACAGCAGTCCCGGCGTTACGGTGTCCATCTTGGGCATTCGGCGAGCCAAGCTGGACGTGCTACACGCCACTGACCACCCATCACAGCAGTCCCGGCGTTACGGTGTCCATCTTGGGCATTCGGCGAGCCAAGCTGGACGTGCTACACGCCACTGACCACCCATCACAGCAGTCCCGGCGTTACGGTGTCCATCTTGGGCATTCGGCGAGCCAAGCTGGACGTGCTACACGCCACTGACCACCCATCACAGCAGTCCCGGCGTTACGGTGTCCATCTTGGGCATTCGGCGAGCCAAGCTGGACGTGCTACACGCCACTGACCACCCATCACAGCAGTCCCGGCGTTACGGTGTCCATCTTGGGCATTCGGCGAGCCAAGCTGGACGTGCTACACGCCACTGACCACCTATCACAGCAGTCCCGGCGTTACGGTGTCCTTCCAGGGCATTCGGCGAGCCAAGCAGGATGTGCATCACGCCACGTGACACCGATCACAGTAGTCCAGGCGGTACGGTGTCCTTCTCGGGCATTCGGCGAGCCAAGCAGGATATTACTACACAACCCACACGTCACAGCGGTACCAGTGGTCAATTGGCAGGGACAGGATGAGATGTGCTGCCCAGTGTGCTGTTCTCTGGTCACAGGCTGTTGTCTGGGGCAGGGCTGGGCCTTCCGGTGTGCAGGCGCTTATTTTACCATGTTTCATTATGACCAGCTTTCCCAGCAGGAACAGGCGGACGCCTTGTTGCCTGCTCATGTGTTCCCTGTCACTGGTTTCGGGACACTGCCGGAAACGGGGGAGAAGGTGCTCTCCACGAAGCTGGTGGCATGTAGTGCCTGGTGCCACGCTGCCCTGGGTAACAGATCTGTCTGTGCGCGTGCCACCTCGGGCACTGCGGCGGGGCGGCCAGTACACGTTGCAAGTGCTGTGCTGTGATGTCTTGCGGTGCCAGGCGGCAGAAGCAGGACCGAAGTACAGGAACGCCTGTGTCGTGTGCCCGTGTGAGCGAGGGCACGCTCCGCACTGGGACTTCTATGCCCTGTATGATACAGTGGCTCTTTACGTATCCCGCGAATTCACTGTACCGGAGTTGCAGCTGTTTTGATGAGTGTAGTATGATGTAGCGTGCTGTGCCTTGGGACAGGTAGGGATCACGGATACGCTGGAGTTCGGAGATCGCCCGAGCACTTTACCTTTACCTTTACCCTCCTTCATATGGTTTCCCCTACTTCCTGACTACACATCTGCGGTACACGCGTGTGTAGGCAGTGCAAGTCTGGCACCTGCTGAGAGACGAAGCTACGGAGCTGCTCGCTGTCTTGTGCAAGCGCCTTGCGCTTACGCCCGGGGCTTGGGATCCCGATCTGCGGTCAGGGCTTGGCGTGGCATGGAGGCAATGACAGCACACACAAGACAAGGCAGTGTACTCTCAAGGTTGTGCACAGCGACCTCAGGGTGTTGTATTCAAATGCTGTCGTGATTGCCTTTGTTTGTTGTCCGAATAATCATCCCCATGGTTCCAGCAGCAATTGTCTACCTCTTTTTCCGCAACCTCTGGTTTTTATGGCAAACCCGGTGACCAGGATGCGTGCTCGCTCCTGCAGAACCTCATCCAATGTGAGCAGCTGGACAATCCGCTATGATTGCTTGTCATCAGCAGCATTAACCTTTCATCCCGGCCCCCCTGTTTCCATGGCCGCAAGATGATGTGCAGCAAATGGGTCTTGTTGCGCGTAAGCTTGGTCATATCTCCAAGGGGTGCCGGGCTAGTAGTGGTACTGCCCCAAGTCCAGATACTGTGGAACACCTTGGTCTGTCCCCCTGCTGTTGGAGTGGACAGTGTACTCTTCAGCTAGTGTCACCAATCATGAGCAGTTTTTGGAGGAGCAGCAGTGAGATTTGCGAGTCCGATACCAGCTCAATTTCCGACCGGATCCGTTGCCAAAATTACTTTCCGGCCAGGCCGGCCACCAAAATAAGATTTCAGCCGGGCCTGCCGCAAATAACTTTCTGGCCAGATCTGCCTACTCGCCTACTCGGCCACTGCAACAAATTTCTGGCCGGGTGCGCCACTAAAACAAACTTGCGGCCGGATGCGCCGCCAAAATAAATTTCCGCCTCGATCCGCTACCAAAACAAATTTCCCGGCAGGTCCGCCGCCGAAATAGATTTCTGCCCAGGTCTGCCGCCAAAATACATTTCTGGGGGAGCGTTACCAAACGGTGGAAATCACGGGCTCCGAGTAAAGGACCCCTGCGCATTCTGGCCCGTGTACATTGACAACATGGCGCTGACCAAATGTGCCGACAAACAACCCACACGGGAGTGCTCTTATTCCGATGTCCGCCACAAGGTGTGTGATCCCATGCAACACAAGCGAGTCATCATGGAGTAATCATGGAGTGGATCCCCAATCATTGTCAAGAGTCAGAGGCCTGCAGTGCACAAGAACGCGAGCAAATGCGGCGCAATGGGGAGGTGGACTTGCTCGCCAAAATGGCCACACGGCTACCAGTCCCAGACTACGATCCCATCCGTCCGGAGGATATAGCAGTCTATGGTAGTCTGTTCAATGTTGTACACGGATGGTTTGTTGCTTCATTTGGTAGGCAAGGGGCAGCTGTTGGTCCACTCGGGGGCTTCATGCGGTAATGGTAAACGGGGGGACTCAATTTGGTCATCATAAAAGTAGCGCGCAGGGCAAACACTCCTCCTCTGGCTGGTTCCGCTGCCAAAATAAACTTGCGGCCACGTCTGCCGCCAAATTAAATTTAGGGCTGTGCTAGCCGCAGAAATAAGTTTCCGGCTGGGTCCACCGCCAAATTAAATTTCTAGTAGGGTGTGCCTCCAAAATAAATCACCTCGAAGAGAGGTTGTTAGATCAAGCGTAGGCGCGGGTCATTCTTTTCGGGGGTCATTCGCGTAGCATACCCCAAGGCATGATATTTGACGTCCAACCCCCTGTAAAATCATTATTTTGCCCAATAAGACAATCCCCCAATGGTTTTTTTGATTTTGAGGCCTCGGTCCCCTGAAACCGGATATCACTTTTTGGAGGGGGGTGGGTTGGCACAAGGCTTGGGTATCTGGGTGGGGTGGGGGGGTCAAAAGTTTGTGCTCAGAAGGGTTCAAGCACTGGGGAGAAGTGATTCTGTCAGAAAAAAAAGCGGTCGAATGGTAATGCAGCCGATTGCAGACTTGTAGGTAAGCGTTTCCCGGCCGTCTGACTGTCGTCGGTGGCTCCGCCGCCATGGCCGGCCGACCGGGATTCGAACCGCCCACCTAAAACTAGCATTGCAAGCCGAAACCGTTGCGCTACACGGCACAATATGAACAATGGTTGCACCTACAAATTGTGTGTGGCGATCCTAGCTTGAGGGGCCGGAGTATTCGGAAAAACCTCATGATTCGGCCAACCTAAAAGTCCGCAGCCGGCTGCATTACCACCATTCGACCGCTCCTTGTTCTGATAGCAGCTGTCCTCCCCACTACTCGGAGCCGAGTCCGCCACTGAAAAAAAACCCAAACAGTGTTTTTTTGTCTGCCTGCTTGCTTGCCCGAATGACTGTCTAACTGACTGCTGGCCTGTTTAACCGACTGATTGGCTGACCATCAGCCTCTCTTCAAGGTGCACTGCCGAAGGCAATAGAATTTCCAGCCCATTCTACCTCCAAAATACAGTTCCAGCTAGAAACTAGCATTCCCGTAGGGAATGCAAGGATTTCCCCCAATGCACTCCAGAGCCTGAATTTTCTGATCTTTTCTCTGCATTTCAAAATCTTTTTAATTTTAGATTTGGGGATTGAGGGCACTGCTACCCTCCCCCCCCCCTCGCCCCTTGAAAATGGCTGAAGTGAACTGGCGACACCTGACCTTTGTGGAGTTCGTATCGGGCCAGCACCTCGACCTCTTCGTGGAAGCCCGTGGGAAAGAGGAGATTGCCAAAGGAGCTGTCGAGGTACTCACAAGAATCCAGAGCACAGGAACCGAACATGGACTGTGGCTGGAAGCGCTGGGGCAGGCCTCGGGATGGCAACAAGATACAGCACGCCTGCTGCAGGCAATTGCAGCCTATGAGATGTGTTGTGACAAGATCATGAAGATCCCAGAAGGTACGTTTGAGGATGCTGTGGACTGGGTGCAGGATGTGCAGATACTTTGGGAAGGAGAACAAAAACAAGATATAACGAATTTCCTGATAGGAGGATATATAGTCTACCGGACGGCGGTGAGTGACTCTGAGTTGAGCCAGGCAGGGGCATTCGCACGAATGATGCTGGCCCCGGTGGGACTGACAGCAAAAATAGTCCAAGAGGACCTGACAGGCTGGCAAGAGGGAGCACAGATGGAAGAAGGAGATGTATTGAAAGCCCTGGCTGCCTACGAGAAAATCTCCAATAGCAAGATGGTGTGCGGGAAGGTCGACACCGGAGTGAAGATCATCCTCCCGAAGGTGGCAGAGGAAGCAGCAAAAGGGAAGGGACGTGAACTCCGCGAGGACCACAAGGACGGTGACGTGGAGGCGCTGACGCAGCGAGTAAAAGAACTGGAGGCAAAACTGGCGGAGAAAGATGAATTTGAAGAGGCCACGACAGAAAATATCAAAAAGTTCCTAGAAAAAGAAGGATTACCAAAGTGGATGACCTCACTGTGTGGATCCGTGATTGAGTACCTGGACTCCAATGAAAATTCCAAAGGTGATGCACTGGCCCGACAGGCCTGGGGACTGATAAGGGAGAGCCAACATACCTATTCAAGCAGGTATGGATCTTTCATTGGTGGGAGAAAAAATGGACCAAGGGCGAGCCCTGGGACGGGAATCGGACAACCGAAGAATAAAAAGAGTGGCATCCCAGTGGCAAAGATCGTGGCGGAGGGAGGAAAAACCTTCTATGAAGACACGGCGGGAGGTCGTTTCAAAGTTGTAAAGCTTGATGACGTGGTCTACTACATGACAAAAGGGAAGAGCCTTTGCTGTGACATCGCGGGTCCCCCCCCTTCCAGCCGCAAGCAGTGTGGGAAGGCACACTGGATCTGGGATTGCCCAGACTTGTGAACCTCAGAGGAGGAGGGCCCACGGCACCACAAAATTGTCGTGGACAGTGGAAGGGGAGGAGAGCAATGCGAGCCCCGGGAAGAAACGGTACCACAAGCCAAAAAAGATGAAACCGATGAGGACCACCTGGGAATGCCCCGAAACTGGCCGGGGTTCCGGAAAGGGTTCCGGAAGGCCTATTTTGGAATCCAGGGAATCATCCAACGCAGAGAAAGGGGAATCGAGAAATGTCCATGGGACACAAAGGCATGGATGTGGGAGCTCAGTACACTGCGCACGTACCGATCCAGCCTCAAAAAACTGTACCGGGTGCATTGGGCACAACCACACTGGACAACGACACAAGCCCTGGATGCCCAAATCACAACAGAACTACAAAATGGGTCGTCACCGAGTGTCGTACGCACCATCCTATCAGCGGCGGCCTGGGCGGGAACGTTGGGGTACCTGGACGAGCCCATCCCGGCAGGCATGGTGAAATTGCCGAAGGCAGCAGCCAAGAGGCAAACACGCGTCCCCCTAGAGTGGGGACCCTTTGCGGTACTCACGGAGATGGCAGAGACGGCCAACACACCGATGGAATGGTGTGTGGTCGCGGCAGCAGTATTGTCAACGATTATGGGCCTACAAATATCGGAAGCAGCGACACTCAAGCTACGGAACATCAATGGGCTGGCAAGAAGAATCACCTTTTGGGACCAGAAAATCAACCACAAGTTGTATACCAGACCCCTCAGCAACTACGGCGCCACCTGGGCCATGGCTCTGCACTACACAGCAGCAAAGAAGCTGGGACGAACGCCGGATCAATTCATCTCCTTGGGCACCTGACAACTTGAGCGAATCATGGCAAAACTCCTACAACATTCCACATATAAGACACTATGGTGGCATGCGTGGAGGCGATTATGTGCGGCAACGCTGGCAGCAGTAGGGTCATCCACATAGAAGATCAAAGGATGGTGTAGATGGAGAAGTACATCAACGGCCTAGCAGTACATGGACTGCCAACAGGCACAGAGAATCTCCAAAAACCCATGGGCCCCACTCCCACCGATCCCCACAAAGAAGGTACCGGTGTCTAGGACAGCCAGAAGAGAGGTGCAAGAGTTATGGCCTGCGACCGCAATCATCAATAGATGTGAGGACCCATAGACATCCAGCTCCGAAGAATCCTCCAGTGGTCAGGATGATTCAACGTCAGAATCCGACTCCACCACGCGAAGCAGGGTCAAGAGAGCGCAGGCCCGGAGAAAGAGAAAGAGGACGACGGCATGATCACAGATGCACGGGGGGGGGGGGGGAGAGAAAGCAGTGCATGACCCCAGATCGGGAAAAGACGGGGAGCAACGGCCACACTGCGCCAAGTACCAATTTCTCAGACAACTGGCCCGGCAGACGTCGAAACATTTGGCCCCGAACCTGCATGTGCAGAGACCTGAGGCATACAGAGCAATTTTGAAGCTACTGCTCATGGCAAGAGACAGATGTCGCTCGTACCACACCAAAACTGCGGCTATGATATATGGACTCCATTGTGGAAGCGGTATCGAGACTGGACTCCGTCGACTTGGAAAACTTCGATGCTGACTATGATAGCTACGATGGACAGATGCGGACCAGTGGACGAAGAGACTGCAAAGAAGGGACTTGGAAAGAAAGGGTCGTGCCCTATTCCAGAGGTGGTGAGGAGGAGATGTGTCCCCATTGGCCTGCTGGATGACATTGAAAATTGGGAACCGACGAAATCCATGCTCCAACCTAGACCTCTCTCCGTTGTGGGCACAATCCTGTGCAATACACTGGTGCAAGAAGGCTTCCTGGAAAGACCGGTGCAGCCAAACTGCTCGGCAATCCCAAAGCGGAAGACAAAAGAGAAGTGCTCCTGCATACTGGACATGAGAAACTTAATTGAACAACAATCTTCCAGGCCACCCCCCTGCAGCATGCCCTCAATCTCTGACGTCTTTGAAAAAGCGGTCACACTGGGGGGGGGGGGAGGGTCTATGCCACTACCATTGATGTTTCAAACTTCTACTGGTCGCTTGTGATGCCCAAAAAATTTTGGAATAAGTTCAGACTGCCAGGCTGCTACTACAAGTCCTTACCCTTTGGCTGGGACTATGCACCAGTGATTGCGCATGAAACACTGCGCCTGTTCTTGAATGAGTTTTTCAGTAGGCATTCACGGCGCCAGGTGGAATACTTCCATTATCTTGATGACATTATACTATTGGCAGTGGACCCTGCCTTACTCAGGGTCCTCACACAAGCACTCTGCAATTTCTTGGAGGCTAAAGGTTTGGTGATCTCCCCCAAGTCCTGCACGGAGCCCAGTCAAGCAGTCTGTTGGATAGGAAAGAAATTTGATTTTAAACACATGTGTGTTGAGAACCTCCCTTCCACAACCCTGAAGAGTGTTGTGGCAGCGATCAGAGTGGCGGTGCAGCCATTGTCCCCAAAACGCATCGGAAGGATTACAGGTTGCCTACAATGGTTCTTTTGCCCCAGACACGGGGCAACTTCTTTCCTTTATGGATGGCACAGAACCAGGTGGAAAAATATAAGACACACACACAGGCCATCAACCAAACTTGTCCACAGCATGTTCGACGCAATTGCCATTGGTGCAGTACCATACACGGCCCCTCCTCGACACACTGCCCCTACTGGCACCATTCATAGCAGTGGACGCAGCTGAAACAACAGGTGGATACAGGATTGGCCTGTCCACCCAAAAGGGCACGGCGCGCACAGTCATCAAGCAACTGGGTAATCAGCAACAGGGTGAACTTCCTGGTGTGAACTATGCAGCCCACTTCACTTCGAATCAACGAATACACAGTGTACCTGTTGATTGATAATATGGCAGCCATTTTTTCAGCCAGGAAATTAAAGGCCAGCCCCAAGGCACCAGTGCAGACAAAAATTGTCCGGACACTGTTCAACCACCTTTGGTGGACAGGCACGATGCTACACCTGTTCTGGGTACCGACTAGGGTCATGCCCGCGGATCCTGTATCATGTATACCAACAGCAACCCTATGAAGTCTCCAATTTTCCGGAGACCCCCGGAGACACGGGGGGGGCGTCTCCTCGGTCCGGGTACGCGACTCCCCCCCCCCCCCCTCCGGGCCCACTTAGTTACCAAGGGTCAATGGCTACTAGCCATACATAGGGTGGCGCCGAAGGCGCCCGAAAATTTTGTCTCCTTTGCTGGGGACCCCCGAGAATGCAGGGGTGATGTAGCATTTCCGCCCTCTTTTGGGCCCCAACCGTCCGGTGCTATTGACGAAACCTGGACAATCTTTGAATCCACGCTTTGTTTCTGGGTGCACCATGGTGACCCCCGGCTTAGGTTTCGAGTTTTGATTTTGTTCCCTTTGTTGGGGACCCCCGAGAATGCAGGGGTGATGTAGCATGTCCGCCCTCTTTTGGGCCCCAACCGTCCGGTGCTATTGACGAAACCTGGACAATCTTTGAATCCACGCTTTGTTGTGTGGTGCATCATGGTGACCCCCGGCTTAGGTTTCGAGTTTTGATTTTGTTCCCTTTGTTGGGGACCCCTGAGAATGCAGGGGTGATGTAGCATTTCCGCCCTCTTTTGGGCCCCAACCATCCGGTGCTATTGACGAAACCCGGACAATCTTTGAATCCACGCTTTGTTGTGTGGTGCATCATGGTGACCCCCGGCTTAGGTTTTGAGTTTTGATTTTGTTCCCTTTGTTGGGGACCCCTGAGAATGCAGGGGTGATGTAGCATTTCCGCCCTCTTTTGGGCCCCCACCGTCCGGTGCTATTGAGGAAACCGGGACAATCTTTGAATCCACCCTTTGTTGCTTGTGTTGTTTGTGTTGTTTGTTGTTTGTGTCCAATTCGCCGATACCGGCATCTGAAGATCCCTGCCTCGAGCTTTAATACCCCGGCTCGACGAGGAGGCAATCAGGGGTCTGGAGATCACACCACAGAGGCGTCATCCGGTGCAGAGCACACACGCCCTTTGGAGAGTGTAGGACAACGTAGGAAAGTGGAGTTGTCATGGACACGGCCCCGAAAGCGGCGAAATATAAGTGTCTCTGATTCCGACTCATCGTCGGAGGCAGAGCTTTTTAAGTGAGCCGTGGGCGAAATGGAAAAAAAAAGGGACGGAACGAGCTGTATTTGTGTATATGGCGAAGGAAAAAAAAACCTACTACTGTAGAGCAGTACTTGTGTGTACGGCGAAGGAAAAAAAAACTTATTGCATAGAGCAGCACTTGTGTGTACGGCGAAGGAAAAAAAAAAAACTAATCGGGTGCCTTGTAGGCCTGGGCAACCTGCCAGGCACCCAGCTGCTCTCCGGTGTGACGGGCCGTGTCGGAGAGTGCAGCATATATATACGGCCCTCCCCAGGCAGGGGGTGTGGGCGCCTACAACCACCTTTGCATTGGTGAGGAGGTAGAGTGGAGGCCTCCGTTGTTGTAGAGTAACCCCTTAGGCCACCGCGTCTTTGCCAAACTGAACTAGACCTCTGCTAAACCCCTCCCCTAGCCCCCCCCCCCCCCCTGGCAACTAGCAGCGACTAGCAAGTCCCTTAGAGAAGCCCTCCTCGGCGGCTAGCCCCCCCCCCAAAAAAAAGCCCCCCCCCTCTCCCTAGGGGCCTTCGACCCACTTCTACTTGGGGGGGAGTCCCGTCTAAAAGCGAGGAGACGCCCCCCCCGTGCCCGGAGACCTCAATTTCCCCCCATTTTTCCACTCCGGAGACCGGAGACTGAATTTTTGTAAAGAAAAGTGCCGTTTTTCTGCCATTTTTCCGACCATTTTTCCACCGTTTTTCTCCGAACGTCCCGTTTTTCATCCATTTTTCCTTCCATTTTTCCAGCCATTTTGATAATGTTGTCCTTTGGTTTTGCTTTTGGTTCTTTTGTACCATTCCACCTCTGCTTCAGATTTTTCACACAAATGGACCCTGAGGCTTTTTGGCCTCATGAGGGTGTGCTGTTCATGATGAAACAAGAGGTGGTCAAAGGTGGCTGGCTGTTGGATGCTCAATCCTCGAAGAAGCTGAAGGGCGAATGGAAAAAGGCTTCTACTTTGGGGATGCATCTGTCAGCCAAGTATAGTGGGGCCCGTGAACCGAAGTTTGCAAATGTCGATCTGATTCTGCCCGTGGTGGTTGTGGGGAAACATGAAGAAGCCGCCAGGACTATTTTGAATGAGAAAGAACGCCTACTACCAACTCCCCAGGTATTGCAATGGGCGTACATTTTCGTTTTTCGGTGCAAAATAGCGGCTTCTCGTCCTACATGTTTTTGTGTTTGTGTCTATCTTCCTGTTTTTGTGTGCAGCATGCAGAACACTCACCGGAAAATGATGTGGGGCAGCCATCGGGAAATGCTTCACAAACGGCCCCGGTGGACGAGGAAACGCAAGAAGGCCCTGTTGATGAAGGGCCAAGTGAAAGTGGCACCCCTGATGAAAAGGTGGTGCCCCCTGAAAGTTGTGCAATGCACCCGAGTGCTATTGTCTTTTTAACAGCCACTTTTTGAAGTGTTTGACTTGCTTGACAAGGTTCAGGTATCTGTGGCGTCCACTTTCTGTGGAAATGGGGACCTGCGCCGCCCAAAGCCAACTATGCATCGTATGTTTAATAGGTTCCATAAATTGCATTGCACCCTGCAACAGATTCTCGACAGCAAACAGCTTCGTCCCTTGACGGAGAAACGTTTGCAGCGCAAGAAGCAGAATGGTAGTGCATTGTACCATGCTGACACAATGCGTGCACGCCTCCTTGAGGTCCTGGCCGCTGCCCGGGACAAGCTATGGAAATATGTCGGCAAGCACATGGAGCTTGCCAAGCAGGCCAGAATTTTGGACGCAACACAAATGGCCGCTCTGCCTGGTGAAATTGCAGCGTTCCCTCTCATCTTCTCTACCCAGGTTCAACAGACATTGCTTGAAAATGGGGAATGGAAAGTGTATCAAGATTCCGTTACACCCTCCACCCCACAATTTGACGTGCTACAATGGTGGGAAGGCATGGCTGTGCGCCTACCCACAATGTACCGCATTGCACGGTCTATCCTGGCCATTCCCCACACTTCTTGTGATGTAGAACGCTCGTTTACAGTTTGGAAGCGTGTTCGTTCCGACAAGCAACAGAGTATGGCGGAGGGAACACACAAGGCGTATGTCTCCTTTTGTTTCAATGGTGTAGTTCCACCACCATGAGCAAGTACAAATTGTGAGTGGTACACGAGATGGCAAAACGATTCTTCGCTTTGAATGCACTGCCTACTGAATGCTTGTGTTGCAATCATGTGTGTCGTCAAAGAAGTAACAGTGGCGAGCAAGCGTGCTCTGGCATGCCATACCCCCGCATTTCCCCCCATTTCCCCCCCGTTTTTCCCCGTTTTCCCCCGTTTTTCCCCGTTTTTCCCCGTTTTCCCCCATATTCCCCCCTTTTCCCCCATTTTCCCCATTTTCCCCATTTTTCCATGGCCCAAAAAAGACTTGGAGACTCCGGGGTGGGAGACTTCCAAGGCCTGCAACAGTTTCAGGGGATCTCCTGGGGAAAGCGATGGTTGAGGCAAGGAGCAAGTGGACTTCCATCATGAACAACTTACAGCTCATTCAATTCATGGGGTCTGTCGGAGTTTAGACCCCGCCCCCCGCCACCGCATCGTACTCCAGTGCTGGATCAGACAGAGGTAGAGGTGTGCCCCTGGGAGGGGGGTGGCGCGGTGGGTGAATGATGAAGCAAGCATCCATATCTTCCCAATGTTCTGTCCTTTGCTTTTCATGCCGGTTTGGAGAGGGAGGGAACACAGGGGGAAATACCAGCATTCCCGTAGGGAATGCAAGGATTTCCCCCAATGCACTCCAGAGCCTGAATTTTTTGATATTTTCTCTGCATTTCACTAGTTGTGCCTCGTCTCAGCTTTTGTTTGCGTCTCCAATGTTTAGGCAGTTTTCCTGTCTTTGTTTTTGTTAACCCATGGACGGGGTTGAGCAGCCTAATCAGAACCAACAAGGGTCAGCCGAGGAGCGGCTGGCAGCACAAGCCAAAGAAATTCAAGAACTCAGAGAGCAACTCGCCCGAGTGGCAGTGAAGGAGGGGCCCCGCTTGCCCCCGCTGAGCGTGCCAGAGATAAACCGAGCCCTCGAGAAGCCCCAGTTGGCGCAGTGGATGAGACTCATGCTGTCCAACATCAAGGCGTACGTGCGCCTTAGAGCAGGCGAGGTGGGGGAGATCCCCCGCCCGAGCGAGTTCGGCGGCCAGGCAACGGAGGCCGCGGTCGACCCAGGGGAACAGCTGGCGTGGAGGGTCTGGGACTGCGTGTCCCAGTCCCAGGCTGCGTATGCTCGCAGGTATGCAGGAACGCACGGGAAGTCCAGCTCCGAGTCCAGCCACTGCGCCACGTTGGAGGAGGCATGGAAGGAGCAAGGATCGGCTTTCACGTGGCGGAGCGTGAAATTCAGGGAGGTGGGAGGGGTACTGCAGTGGCAGTCGAGGCAGGGCGAGTGGATCCCTGTGGACTCGCCGCCGAGCGGAGGGTGCCAGAGGTGTGCGCAGCGGGGCTCCCCCGACGAACGCCACTGGCACTTTAGATGCCCACACTGGTCCTGACAGGACCGGCTGGAGCCCGGACCGGCCGCCCCGGGCTCCGGCGCTGCGGACAAGGCGGCAGAGCTGCGGGCGCTCGCCCGCCGGTGGGAGACAGCGGCCCGGACGGACGACCCCTGCTCACCGGAAGAAAGCGCCATGCAGTCCTGGAGACCGAGAACCCGCTCGCAGTACGCGTCCCGACTCCGGGCCTTGGCGGCTTACGCGGACCGCGCGGGCCCGCCTGATACAGCCGCGGCACTGGCAGGCCTCCTGGCAGAGCGGGCGCAAGCCGGCGCTACAGCGTCAGCCCTGCGGGGTATTACTTCCGCGGTCCGAGCCGTGGAGGACCTCCAGTGGCTGCCCCCAACGGTCACCACCTTGCACAAAAGGATCGCGGCGGGAGCCGCCTCCTCGGGCTCTCAGCCCTATCTGTCCCCAGCAGGCTTGGTCCAGCTGGTCGAAAAGGCCAGAGACTCCAGAAACGGAGCGGTGTTCAGCGCGTTGGCCATCATCAGCTGGGCATGCTACCTACGGGTGGGCGAAGCAGCTGGCATCCGGGTTACTGACCTGGCTATGCCAGGCTTTATCCAGTTCTGGAACTCCAAGACAGGGGAGGACGGGTACACCACCCGACCCCTGTACAGGTATGCAGACGGCATCCGTGCGTGGCTTCATAGCCACATGGTCTCGCTGGGCCGATCCTCAGACATGCTCGTCTGGCAGTCAGGGGAAGCGGGATTGGAGGCGGGCATGGCAGAAACCCTGGCGAGCACCGCCCACGTCCGAGCCAGGTGGCACGCCCTGCGTAGGGGGGGCGCAGCAGCGACTTGGGCCCGTAAACCAGACCTCGCCTACTACAAATGGTGGGGCAGATGGCAGAGCGCGGCTGAGGCGATGCAATACGGCACCAAATGGTCCGACCCGGGAGTCGTTGCCCCTACAGTACTGCCCGCATAGTCCCGTGACCAGGGGCCTTCGCCGACTCCGGAGCGTGTGGGCGTCCTGGCCCTGTGGGGCTCTCCGATGTTCCCCAGTATCGCGAGCGCCCTCAACACCCCGACCAAGCGCAAGCCGAGGCGTCCGCGAGGTCAGGAGCCGGAGTCCACCGCGAGCGGCACAGTTGGGAGCGGAGGAGACGGAGACCAAGCCGCGACCGAGCTGGAGGAGTCCGCCGGGGATGGCTCTGCTGAGATGGGCCTGGGGCCTGACACGGCTCCTACCCTCCCTCCACTTCAGCCTTTGGCCTCTGCCATTGAGCGCGGCGCCGTGTCTCGGGAAGATGCGGGTCAGCTGTGCACGGTGGCGGGTCCTCTGGTTGCCGTGGGGGGGGGGGCGTGCGGGCCGGGGACGGCAGCCGGGCCCATCAATGTCGATTCCGACGTGGACACCGACGACAACAGCGAGGATTCCGGAAGCGAGCCCTCCGGCGACTTCGCAGTCGGCAGCGCCAGGGGTTCCCCCGGGCGTCGACAGGCCGGAGTTGCCAAGTTCGTGGGGCGGGAGCGTAAACCGTGGTCCTCCAGGGCAGCCGTTGGTCCTGTCCGAGGGGGACCCGCAGCGGGCTCGAAAGCTGGAGTGGTGGGCCGTGTCCACCGCACATACACAGGGCCGCGTCGCGCTAAGGTGGTCGTGGGTGGTACGCAGGCCGTGCGATCCCGAGCCCCCGCACGCCGTCAAGCTGGGAGACCTCGTTTGGCCCAGCAGATCGCCGCGCCGGAGCCCAAGCGCATCAAGCTCGGGCCGGGCGGGCATGTCCGGACGCCGGAGACGCAAGGCCCGGTGGAGGGTGCCTTCGTGGCTGCAGCTGAGCGTCTCAAGGCCAAGGCTAGGGGGCGGGCGGGCCCAGTGGCGTCGCCCCCCCCCCCCTCTGTAAGGGTCCCGACAGGGGTGGGAGGGTGCAGGAACAGCCCCCCCTCTTCCTGGAGTTCATGCAGACACTCACCCCCCATTTTCACTGGATAGCCGAGCGGGAACGTTGTGGCTTGTGGATGGTTGCGAAGAGGGTGGATTTGTGGTTGAATAGAGTCTTCGATACAGCCGAGGATTTCCGCTTGCAGGGGGCTCTACCCGCTCTCCTGAGCGCCTTGCGCACGCTCCACCCGGACGCCTGGGAGGCATGCCTCCATGTCAACACCTCCCCCATTCCGCGGTTCATGGGGGGGGTCGAGGATGCCATTTTGGACCGGGGATTGTGGCCGATAGGCACCCACCAGCTCCCTGAAGATCTGTGGGACGCTGTAGTTCCGCCCTTCTACCGCGGGGGGCTCCAGGATTTTGACGTCGAGCGGGAGTGGCAGGACGGGGACAGGGTGGTCAGAGGGGCAACCCGATGGGTGTCGCAGCAGGTACAGAGGATAGTGCAGGCGTTGAGGGGGGCGGGGGTCTACGAGGAGACGGCTGACCCCCCCCCCCCCCCCCCCACGTGTTACCCCTTCGTCATCCCCAAGTCCTCCGAGAAGGTATCCTTGATCTTGAGTTGCGTCAAGATCAACAAGAGTGATGGGGGCAAACCCCCCACTTTTAGATTGGATTCCTGGGAGGATTTGGCCAGGTCCTTATCGGCATTCCCGCCTGATGTGGGCCTCTACGGGCTCCACATTGACCTCAAAAATGCGTTTTGGAGCTTTTGCCTGCCCCAGGGTGCGCGCCAGGTTTTTCGCTTCCGGCCCGCCCCCGGGGCTCCGCCTGTGGCGCTGTCGCGCCTGCCCTTTGGCTGGAAATACAGCCCCTATCTGTGCCAAACGAGTTTGGCTCGCATTCTCCGGGGGGTGCTGCCCCCCGAGATACTCCTTGTGCACTACCTCGATGACTTTTTGCTCGTCTTCACTGATAGGGAGGTGCTCAGGGAGGCGGGGCGAGCGGCTGTGCGTGCCCTGATCGAGGCTGGGTTCCTCATAAGTCCTAAGAGTGTCCTGGACCCGGTGCCTGTAGCGTCATTCCTGGGGAAGGAGCTTGACTTGCAGACTAGGCAGATCAGGAGCCACGAACAGGCGCTGCTCCAGTTGTGGGCGGGCTGGCTGAGACTGGCGGTTGGCGCAGGCACCGACCGGCACCTCCAAAGCTTCCTGGGTTTGCTGAATTGGGATGTGCGACCGAGGGGATTGGGTTGCCCTTTCGCGGCGGGCGCCTACTGCTGGCTGCGCTGGGGTAGAACGGTGGGGGGGGTCAAACAGCCTGCCCAGGGCTTCCCCCTGAAAATGCTGGGCAGCCTCGCAACATTGGTGGCGGTGGCGGCCGAGCCCTGGCAGGCGCCGGGTGGGGAGGCCTGGCGGCAGTTGAGGACCCTCCAGTTTGGGAGTGAGGACAGGCTTTCGCGATCCTCTCTGTGGTGCGGGGGCGTCGTCATCTGTGTCGATGGAGCGCGCGATGCGGGGTGCTGGAGGGTGGGAGCGCTCGTGCCGGGGGTGGGTGTGCGTACACATGTGACACCTCCTGCCCGCTTTGCCAGCCAGCAAACCACGGAGCTGAGGGGAGTGGCGTGGGCTGTCAGGTTTGCCGTCAGGACACGACACCGATCTGTTACGGTGTGTAGCGACAGTGAAGCGGCCATTGCTCAGGTTCTCCGACTGCGCGCGACTAGCCACCTGACCCACCACCAAGCGGTCCTTCGGTCGTTGGCTAGGGTCCTGTGGGTATCATGGATCGTACTCCGCTCGGTGTGGGTGCCCTCGGCGCTGCAGCCGGGAGACCCTATGTCAAGGGTGACTTCAGTGTTCGGAGGCTCACAGGCCAGAGCGGAAGTCGAGGCTTGGTGCACGTGGGATGCATTGCTGGAAAATTTGGGCGAGGCTCGGGTGAGGGGGGTGGTGTGTCTCCGGGGATGCTAGCCCCCCCCCCCCCAGGCAGTCCAGCGGCGGCAGTGTATGCGCCCTCCATGTAGCGACCGTTTCTTGCTTTCCGCACCTATGACCAAGCGTCGGGGCTCGCGTGGGGCCCGCAAGCGACGGGGTTCCCGTGGGACCCACCGGAAGGGTCGCCATGGCGGACAGCGGCACCGGCGTTCCGCGGACGCCAAGCAGCGCCGGGCGGCGAAGTGGAGCAGCGTGCTCCGCAACCGCCTTCGCGGCAGGTTGGCGCGCCTGCCCATCCGCCAGGTGCTGCTCGGCAACGGGGTACGCCTGTGCCCCCAGTGCCCCCTCCCTGACGACAGGGACGGGTTTTTGGAGCGAGCGGTCCGGGACGTGGCCGCACGCGTGGGAGGCACGCCGCACCGCCGCACAACCCCCGACGGCCGCAGCGTTAAGCCCCCAGGGCGGCATGCATGCAGCCAGGTCTGGGAGGTAAGGCTGCCGGAGGGAGTCGCTGTGGTCTCCCTAACGGACTGGAACCAGGGACACAGGGTTGCTGTGCCCTATATATGGATCCAAGCCCGGTATGGGCTGGTGTTGCATTTTGCCCGCCTCTTCAACCCGTGAGACTTGACGACTGTCGTCATCGTCTGTGCCGGCCCACTGCAGTGGGTGTCCCCGACGGCATGGCCGCTGGGTGCTGTTTTTGTTTTGGCTTTTTGGACCTGCCCCAGTCCGCGTTCCGCTGGGGCTGACGGCCGAGTGCTGCGATTGCCCGCCTTTTACCATCAGTGAGACTCGGCGGCCGTCGTGATCGCCTATATCTGCCCACTGCGGTGGGTGAACCTGGCGGCGCGGCCGCTGGTCGCGTCTATTTGTTTTGTCTTTTTACTTGGTTGGCGGCATGACCGCTGGGTGCTTTATTCGATTTGTCTTTTTGGGCCTGCCTCAGTCCGCATTCCGCTGGGGCTGACGGCCGGTTGGTGCTATTTGACCGCATTCTACGTCCGTGGGGCTCGGCGACCGTCGTGATCACCTGTATTTGCCCACTGCGATGGGTGTCCCTGACGGCGTGGCCGCTGAAGGAGTCCGCCGGGGTAGCTCTGCTGAATTGGGCCCGGGGCCCGACGCGGCCCCTACCCTCCCTCCACTTCAGCCTCTGGCCTCTGCCATTGAGCGCGGCGCCGTGTCTCGGGAAGATGCGGGTCAACAGTGCACGGTGGCGGGTCCTCTGGTTGCCGTGGGGGGGGGGGGGTGCTTCTGTTTGTTTCGTCTTTTTACTTGGTTACTACCTCAGTTCACATTCCTCTGGGGCTGGGATTCGGATGTGGGCTCTGTGGTGCGAGAGCTGGGTACGGCGGAGAATGAATACCCAAGTCCTGTGCAGTTTTCTTGTGCTGTGCTTGTGCAAACACTAGTTGTGCCTCGTCTCAACTTTTGTTTGCGTCTCCAATGTTTAGGCAGTTTTCCTGTCTTTGCCCGCCCACCCACCACTGACCGGCTGACCCCCTGAGAGCGCCTGCCCTTTCCTTTACCTTTTGAAACCGATCCCCTCGGGTGGAGTGGGGGATCTAACCGTGCTGCAGCGTGTGGGCCAGAGTATAGGGTCAGGGTCTGTTTCAGAGTGGGGTCCCGCATCCAGCGGAGTGGTCCGCAGCGCACCCGTCCATACAACCGCCGGTAATTCCGGCCTTGGTGATACTTCAGTACTGCCATCCCAAGTCCTGTGCAGTTTTCTTGTGCTCTGCTTGTGCAAACAAAATCTTTTTAGATTTGGGGATTGAGGGCACCCCGCCCTGCCCTCCCCACGACACTCAGAACTCACAGGTTGATACTATCACCGACACTACAGTGACTACACTCAAGCCACCTACGCCGCGGCGCGCAAGCCTCTCTTCAAGGTGCACTGCCGAAGGCAATAGAATTTCCAGCCCGTTCTGCCTCCCAAATACAGTTCCAGGTGGATCCACCACCAAATTACTACTCAAATGAGGCTATGCGAGGGGAATCTAGACACAAACATCATCGATTAGGTCCATGCGAACCCGCCGCCGCTGCTTGTCCAGTGCCCCCGTAGTGCTGGGTGTTGGTGGTGGTGGTGGTGGTGGTGGTGTTAGGGGCGACAATGGGGGCGGCCAAACAACGTAGGCACGATGGCCGCGAAGCGCCGCTTGAAGTCGGAACCGGGGCTTGACTGCCACGCGCACTCGACAAGGCGTTGATTCGGTTCCTACGGGGACCTCCTAACCGGGGCGCAGTGGGGGTGCGTGCACGGATATGGGATGCTGGACGAGGTGAGTGGTGGGGCCCCAACAGAACTTTGTCAAACAGGTCCCTGGCTGACCTTCGGTCTGTGTCGGTGTTGTCCCCAACTAGCTCGATGACCTTGTATTGCGGATTGGTACGCGTGTCCATTCCGAAGAAATCTGTCGGCCAGATGTTGGTTGGGTGCGTTGTGGTGATTCGAATTTTGGACTGGGCATCGAGCCATGGTAACTGAATGAGGAAGGAGACATTCCATGACATGGAGGCGTGGGGTACGCTTTCGCCTACGCTTCTGAGTCCCACCGCCTCGAAGAGATAATGATGTGCTGTGGGAATCCAATCCAGGCAAAAAGCGCTGCCCCCATGCACCGCCAACAGAGTGTCAGCCAATTTTGTGCCGACCAAAGCCCCACAACATGGGCCGTTGGGCCGGTTGTAGGGCCTCATCACACATGCCGACGGATACAAATGGGGGCTTGTCCAGGTCTGCCACATAGGCTGACAAAGCTGGCTTTGTTGCTGGAGTCACGCGTCCAGGTTGGTGTGGGGTGGGATAGAGCGACGGCTGTATTGGTACATTTTGTAATGAACTCAAACGCACAGGCAAACGTAATGTTATGCAAATAATTTTAGTTTTGCCACACAAGGGGGGGGGAGCAGACACAATCAGACAGTACCATAGGCAACAGAGACTCAAAACATTTGTGTGTACTTCTGGGTGTCTCAAGCCCACTTTCTGAGCCCCCGTCACATGGGCTGCTATGACCAAGGCCATTCCCCACGCCCAAACAAGAGGGGCGCACTGTGCACTGTGCGAGAAGTGGGCTGTTTTCCACTACTGGTAGCCACGGGTCCCAGGGACCTGAATTCCGCACCCCATGCTGTTTTCAATTGATCATGCATGCTTTTGTAGGTGGGTGGTTTTCAGGGGTGTTCCTGGGGTAAACAATGGTAATAATTGGTGCTGTGCCCGCACTGTGCGAAAACACCCCCAAGCAGTCTCGTTTTGCCAGGTGTGGTGATTGCTTGGCATGCTGGATTCAATTTCGGTCACTTGTTGTGCATGTTGCCTGTTTGCCAAAAGAATAAAGTTTGTTGCCGCACCCCCAGCCTTCTCATTTCCTCCCTCTAGTCTGGGACAGTGGGGTCCATGACAGCAACAACAACAGCAGCACCACCAGCAGCAGCAGCAGCTACAAAACCAGCACAACAACAACAAAAAAATTACAGAGCAATAAAGTGCTCCCCTTGTGTGTGCAATCCTTTGTCTTCTCGTACTTGATGTATATTTCCCTTGGGGCTAGACCGGTGGCACACTGCACACGGCCTGTCTTTGCTTTGGGCACTAAGGGTGTGGGTATCTGTGCCGCACTGTTGGCCATGCCGGAGCCTGAGGTGGGGGCTTGAAGGTCTTGTTGTCAGCTTAGTATCGTCATTGTGTGCCACCACTTCGTGCAGGAGTAGTTGCAGCTTCTCAATGCATTTTTTGCAATTGCCTGCGGAGCTGTGGGACATCATTGCCGAGTTTGTGTTTTCGGACACCCTTGGTCAGGCATGTCGACAGCTGAAAGAAGCGCTTGGCAGTATCCGATACGCGAGGCTTGTTTGCAACTCTGGTACGATGGCAGCACGACTTGAAATCCTCAAAGAGAACTTGCGGTCCTTGCATCTATGGCCAACCGACTTGTGGAATCCCAAGGCCGTCTCAGTATTGCGAGACGCCCCCAACTTACGTTTACTGGTCATAGGCTGCCTCTGTAAGGACATCGGGGTTGATGGCATGCGGGCTTTGGGGGGGCTTTGGGAGGTCCCCTTGTTGCACACCCTGACTCTCTTTCTTCCACGCAGCACAGGCGGACAGCAGCTTGCTGCATTGAAGGACAGCTCCTCGCTGCAGCGCCTGACGCTTAATCTCACAGGTGTGGACCAAGATGCTAGGTGAGGCGAAAAAATACACAAATAAGGCCATGGAAGGTGGTTCCAGTGCCCCATAGGGCGGTTTGTGGCTCTCAAAAGCAACAAGGAGAATTGAAGCTGTACAAAAGGGACTCCAAAGATGTGTATCTTACACCAATATAATTGTGTCTTTTTCATACTTGTGCAAACATATATCACACACACCTGGCAACCCCCCCAAAAAATAGCACTGAGAAAGGCGAAAATGATGAAGCAATGGTCAAATGGGACCCACTTGCAATAAGGAAACGGTGGGGGTTTGCATGGCAAAAGTTCACCAATCAAAGGCCACCTTGGAAGTTCCAGTGGTTCACACCACACCCTGGACTATGCGGCATCAAAGGGAAATCATTAATGACACCCCTTGGAGATGCACTGGTGGTGGTGTGGGGGAGGGGTCACCATCCATGCTCCTAGGTTGGTATCACTGATCGCAGGGGGTTGCACTTCCAGAATGGGCTCATGTCACTTGCTTGAGCACCCCAAGTGGTTTAGGATCATTTTTGACCCACTTTCGCCCCTTCTTTTGCCCCCCCCCCCCTAAAAAAAGGCCCATTTTCAAGGTATTTGGGGACTTTTGGGGGGCAATTATGAGCCTAATCAAGCTCAAACCACTTGTTTTGGCGTCCTTCATGGTCTAGAATCAGAGTTCGAAAATGTTATTTTCCCACCCCGGGTGGACTTGTGTTTGTCACCACAAACACTGTTTACCGTTTCACTGTAGGGTCTTTCTGAATTTTGTTTTAGCGTTTTGTTGCAACCATGTTCACCCACTCCCCTCGCTGGATGAGTTCCTGGCGCTTCTTGACTGCCAGCGATTGAAAATGGAGGGCCTCAGGCTCGCCTAGAGGCCCACAAGTTGGCTGACAAGGCGGTGGTGCCCAACCTCCATGATGCTACCCTCCTCGAGTTCCAAGGCCGGTCCCGTCTCCCGCAATGGATGAGGGATGCGACCGCGGCCGTGCGGCCGTTTGTAGCCCAGGTTCCCCAGCCCGCCCGGCCTGCCGACATCGGCGGCTCTGTGGGTGCCCAAGTGTCGCCCGGGGAGGCCCCAGCTTACCGCCTATGGGCTAGCATGCTGCAGAGCCATCAAGCCTACCACAGCCGGTACAAGGCGCAGAAGCAAAGTGCTCATGCACGTGACACTGTAGACAAGTGGAAGTGGGAGGAGGGCTTGGAGCAGGGAGGAGCGGAGTTTGTCTACCGAGGCGTCAAGTTTACGACCCAGGAGGGGGTGCCGAAATGGGTGGGAAATAACGGGAATCATATCATGGAAGGGTTGGGCCAGTTGCCTGTGGGCACGTTGGCTGAGAGCCGGGAATCGACTCGGCCTCCCGCTACACAGGGTGGCCAACCCCAAACATGTCCACGACAGGCACTGCTAGTGCCGACGCTTCCTCTCCTTAGGCTTGCGCAGCTCCTTGCATTGGCATCATATAGGGCGTTTTGGCCCAATGCTTGGTGGAGCGCTTAGTGCTGTGCCAATTTGCTTTGGGCATGTAGGGTATCTTTGCCGTTGTACGGGCCTTGGAGGACCTGTGCATCCCGTCGCCCACCGTCCTGCCCTTGCACCGCTGAATCGCTGGGGGAGGCTTGCCGCCTAAGGCCCCCAAATTTGCCACACCCCCATGCCTTTGGTTCTTGTGGGGTGTGGCTAAGCCAGACGGCAAGAAGGTTATTCCCACGCTCACTGTGCTGTCTTGGTTTGTTTCCCCCGGGTGGGGGAAGCGGCCTCTATCCGACTGTGTGATGTTGAACGTGCCCCCTTCTCCTTCTTCCTCAGCAAGCCTAAGTAGTAAGGGTGGCACCTCATGTCCGAGTTCTTGGGTGCATGGGCCGAATGGCTTCACGGCTACGCTATTGCCAAAGGCTTTCCTTGACACGCTTTCCTTGACACTTTCGTGGTTGGTGGGGAAGGAGCATTGGGACGAGGGCTGCTTGACTGCTCAAGGTTTCCGTTGGAGCGGCTACGCTTGGCACTGCTCCCAACGTGGCCGAGTCGGGGCGGCATGGGGGCATAAGCCCAACCTCCATTTCTCATCTTGGTAGGATAAACCTACTGCAATGCAGTATGCGACGGCCTTCTTTGACACTTGACTCTTGGCCCCTCTTCGGCTGCCCTGGCCCAAGTCCATAGATGGAGACGGGCGGGTGTGCAACTGCATTGTGGTGTGGGGAGTGGCTATGATCATGTGGAGGCCGTCCGGGATGACGCTTGGTTTATTGGTCCGGTCCACCTGCCTCCTTGTCCGACACCACCTGTTGCGCTTGTTGTTGTGGATGATCCGGGTACGAGCGCGGGTGACACTAGGCTTACCGGGGATGACCAAGACGGCACTGCCCCCGGCTCCACCGGCTTCAAGAGTGAGACCGGCAGTCGGGCAGCTGAGATGGTTGAGCCCCCCACCTTCGTTGCGACAATGGGGCGTTTTTGGAATTTCATTGGAATTCCAAAAAATTCCAAACATTCCAAAAAAATTCCAAAAAAAAAATCCAAAAAATTCCAAAAAAAATTCCAAAAAAATTCCCAAAAATTGAAAAAAAAATGGGTGTGCCCGTCTTGCCTTTAGTGTCGGCTCCAGTGCGGTGCCTAGATGCTACAAACTCAAGCGTCCGAACCGTCCAGGGGGGCGTGCACACCCGTGCAAATAGGGCGCCAGGGGTGGGGCAAGGCATAGGACTTGTGGCTTGGTAGGATTAGGTCATGCCCAGCCCTCACCCATAACCAAGCCTGTCACTCACCCTTGACCTCATATGTGTACTCTCGATGGACGCTTTGTGGAACTTCGGTCATGAGTTAAGAAAAAAAAAGAAGGGCCCGCTGAGCCCCCTCTGTTTTTGTATGTTTCAGGTGTATTGCCCGGATCCGCTTCACTGGCAGTAGCAACCGGAATCCCCCCCCCCCCCCCTCCAGCCTCCCACAAACCCCTCGGTGGGGACCAACCGGTCTTCGGCTCACTCGGCAGCTCAGAGTGATCTATGTGTCATGTGTGTCAGCAGGGAGTGTCTATACACTCTTTGTCCTCAACGGCACCTGTGACCACGGCGATCTCTGAGTGTCGCCGTCGCTGTGAGGTTTCCATTCCCCCCGAGCCACCACGTTCGGTCAACCACAGTCTTGTTGCTTTGTTTGCCGTGGGTAAAGCAGGCAAGCCCATTTCAGCCCGAAGGAGTTTGGACTCAAGCTTGGTAGAGTGAAGTGGGCACCTGTATAGAGGTCTAGGCATTTGTTTGGGCGATTTGGAGGGGTGGAAACGACAATTAGTGGGTGTAGCAAGTGGACTACCCCCCCCCCCCTCTTTTGGCACGGGCCCAACCAAGGATGAATTAAGTACTGGCCAGGCCACTGGCCAAATGGCAAATAAACGCGTTTATGCGTTTATTTTTCGAAAAATGCCCTTTTTGGGGGGATAACCCTTGTTTATCGACGTTTATTGGTGTTTATTGACATTCCTGCATACATTGCTGATGGTTTCTGTACCTTGTGTGACGTATTTTTAGAGCATTTGTGCATTTGTGCATGTTTGAGGGTATCAAAGTTAGAATGTGGTGCAGGGAAGGGTGGATAGTATTGTGTGTCGGCCAGCATGGTGCATCATAGCGGGAAGATCTAGGATGTGGCTCATGGCATGAATGGACACACGGACACGCCATGTACACTCATTCATGCTCCGCATTCATGTCATGTGCATGTGTGCATGTGTGTCATTAACAGTTTTTATTGTTCCGTATATCCCTTTGTCAGACTCTCTTTCCCTTCCTCATTGTTCACATGGGGTCTGACGTATGGATGCGCCCACTTGGCCCGGTTGCGGCTGAGGGTGCGGCTTGGTTGCACTTCCGCAGTGTTGCCGAGGCCCTCCGTTTCTTGCAATGCGAGGCGGGAGGGTCTTTGCGGCACCTCAAGCACACCCAAGTCGCCCTTGCAGCCAAAAGCGACGGCACCCGGGACGGCTATTCCTTCACCTTCAAGGAGCCAGCGCCCATGGTTGTCGCTAGGCCCGCGCGTCCGCAGCCGGCAGCCACACCCACTTTGGCATCATTTGGGCTGACGCTGTGTGTTGCGCTTGTTGCGGTGCGAACATATGTGGTGTGTGACACTCTTGCACCAGGTGTAATGCGACTGTCGACGAGGCTTGTCTGGCCCGTGTCGGAACCGAGGTACACTGCTTCACATGCACGTGTCGGGCTTGCAGGCGTGCACTAACCGCCCACTTGGTGCAATGCCGGAAGTGCAACTTTCGGGTGCATGGTGAATGCACCACAGATGGTGTTTGCACCCTTTGTAGTGCCGCATGCGCTTCCGGTGGGAGTGCTACAGTGCGCAAGCCGCGCAAGTTCAATCCAAGGTGGCTCTTGTCCAGGCCTTGGCTTCGGTACGACCCGGTTTGTGTCTTGATGTGGTGTGAGGCTTGTCGCACGCATCCACAAATTGGCTGTTCTGTGCCCTTTGTCCAAGGTACCTCCAACTTCAAGGTGTTCTCTTTGAAAGTACATGGTAAATCGGGCACCCATTGCGTCTCTCTTGCCCTGTGGAAGACCGGTGGCCGTGTCACCTCGGTGATTCGTCCGTTGCCAGCTGAGGTACAAGATGGGATCATGGGGTTGTTTCGCACGGTGTATAGACTCGTGCAATCCTATGAACCCATGACTAACCTCCAGGGTAATTCTGAATTAGTAGCGCTCAATGGGGGACACATTCTCCCCAGCACCGATGAACAATGCAGTACCATATTGGGGGGGGTCAGGAGACAAAGGGGGTTGGGGGTGAAAAAGCAAGGGAGGGGGAGGATTTAGGGGAGGAGGGAGAAGAAGAGGAGGAGCACCTAGTCTGCCTTGGACAGATGCACGACACGTTGCAGGAGAGAGAGGCAGCGGCTAGCGAATGGCCTCCCGACTTTTAAGCATGCACACTTCCGCTCAAAATTTGACTGTGACAGTCTGCAAGCAATTTTTTCAAATTGCTTTATTGCTTGTATACCATGTGCACAATGTCATTTGCTCAATCATTGTTCCACTATTTGTAGATAAAACGTAGAAAGTGTGATGGTTTGTTTGAAAAATGAACCATCGGGCAATGTGGATGAAAACAACCTCAAGGAAATAGCTAGCGCAAATGAACTTGCAAAAAGCATCAGGTAATAAGCATTTTTTACACTTTTTGACAAAAAACACAAAAAGCAGCAGTGTGTATTTCAAGGCAATGTGGATGAAAACAACCGCAATGACATAGGAAGCGCAAATGAACTGGCAAAAAACATCAGGTAATAAGCATTTTTTACACTTTTTGACAAAAAAAACACAAAAAAACAAAAGGGCAGTGTGTATTTCAAGGCAATGTGGATGAAAACAACCTCAAGCAAATAGGAAGTGCAAATGAACTTGCAAAAAGCATCAGTTAATTAGCAAAAAATGACAAAAAAACACAAAATAAACAAAAATAACATTGAAATCAATACTTTACTGGCCACTACCCAAAAACCTTTTGGCGAGTGTTTAATTCATCCTTGGGCCCAACTAGATCTTATACCCCCCCCCCCCCTTCTCTCAAGTTGAACCCAAACCCCAGCAATGCCACAGTACAATGAGAAGAGGGATGGCCGCCCGCACATGAGTTCTAGTAACAAAGTGAGGTCCTCACTTCTTGGCCCCAAGGGTGAAAAAAGAGGGTTGTCGGAGCTTCCTCTTCTTGCTTTGTGGTGCCTCCAAGGCTTTTGGGCGCTGGTGCACTAGCCTAAGAAGGGGAGCCGTAGGATTTGTACTTAAAATCACGCAGGCTTCTAAAATTACTATCATTGCCATCACTGGTGGCTAGAGATAGCCCTTGGTCACAAAGGATTGAGCAATGTCAATTTGCTCCAAGGCTCTACATGTAACTACGTACACTATTCCCAAACATCAGTCTCCTCGCTAGTTGGATTTGCACACAATAAGCATGCCTAGCGCAATTAGGCGCCTTTTTGTAGGCAGTAGGTGCATAGCAATCCAAACTGAATCAAACACAACGCGGGGGGGATGGTGGGCGGGCAGCCGGGCCACCCAAGAAGAGGTGGTTCGGCCGCCGTGGGTGGGTGGGTGAGAAAAAGATAGGACCCTGCCTGAGAAAAGGGGCACGCAAACAAAAGTTGAAACGAGGTTCAACTAGTGTTTGTGAAAGTACAAACAATCAATGCAACAGAATTTGGGAATTCATTCTCTAACTTGTGCTCCGCCCCCCCATTGACCATAGAATGTTTGCCCAAATTTCAAGTTTTTTCATAAGCGCTAGTCACACTGTGACCAGGTGAGAGGAGTTGGGAGTCTTGACTCTCATGGGTTCGGCAGATGTATATCTAGGAGGGCGATGCACTAGGCGGGCCAGAAAACATCAACTACGTGACACACCAGGCATGCTCGGCTCTAGCGCTCTCGGGTTCCGTGGTTGCAGTTTTCAGTCGGATCCAGCATTGCTAAGCGGGAGGCTAGTTTAAGCCCCTAGGTTACTGGTTGTGTCTATCTTGCGCCGTGAGGAGGGATTAAATTTGGATTGAATCTGTGTTGTGTGCCACCGTAGCAAGCAACTCCTTGGGTGCTTGGCTGTAGCTGTGTGTGTACCATATTACTGCCTTGCTACTACCGGCAACGATGCTAGTTTTGGAGACACTATGCCGCCTTCCACATTCTGTTGCCCCTAATTCTGTTGCAGCGATTGTCTTGTGCTTTTGCAAACACGCCGTAAAAGTAGCACACGCGCAGTGTAGATACTCCCTCAAAGCATATCATCTGAACCTGCTCCACTGTGTGTACCAATGTCAAAATCAGCCTTTAATTCCCGTCCACCCAAATCCTCATTGGAACTATGACACTGTGAACACCCGCTCAAATCACCCACACTGCCATCGTCCATCTCCTCTAACTAATCATAGCTGCGCCTGAATTTCTGCCACCCTTCTCTTCTCTCTTTGCATGGCCGGGGTGGATATGGGAGGCATTGGGCTCCATGCTACGACTCCTCGTGTGTGTGTGACAAATCTGCGGGCCATAACACCTCTTTTGGTTGTAAAGTCAACTGAATCCAGCCAACTGCTGCAATCGATTAACAGCCAGGTTTCAGCCCTGACTGAAGCAGTGGTGTTGGTAGTTTGCTGTTCTGACTTGTTAAGCAGAGACAGCCGGCTAGACATATGGCCCTTGGGTGTACCACAGTTGCAGGTACTGTCCGCACTGAGCAGAAATTACCATGGCCAAATCATTAAGGAAGATGACCATAAAGGTTGCCATGAATTCCGCCAAAAAACCTGGCAATTGGTGATTCCTCATTGTGGGCAGGATTTGTTGCTGGTTTAGCGCCGAACATTTCCATATTTCTGAATCCTTCCAAAACATAGCAACAGTTTGGGGTTTGGAGGTTTGTTCTGGGGTGTGCCATGTTCCATCACTGTTTGCAGCAGCATTATGTATTTTGCAATTGCACTGGCAATGTGGAGGAGATGTTTGTCAAACAGTAGACAGATCCAGTGAATGTATATGAGTGTGCCAAATGTGAGAAAGCACCGTTTATTGCATGCTTGTGTGCCACAGGGAGTGGGTGATTAGGGTGGAAGTGCACACTTCTGAGCTGCAATGAACACAATAGACACACCACAGAGATGGCCAAATGAAAAAGGCCCCCAACAGGGTTTGTCAATGATTCGGAATGACAAAAACTTTTCCCTCGGAAATATTTGGAATCACTCGGAATGATAGAAAAATCCTCCATACGAAAATGTGGACACAATCTGATGTCCCAAAGGTTGTGGCAGATGCATACAAAGGCCGCACTGAATTGTGATCTTCACGTCACATTGGATCCGAGAAGTGCGCAAAAGTGTGTTTTGACAATCTGATTCTCAGTCAGCGAAGACGCTTTGCATTTTTTGGCTAGTCATGGGGGTGAGGTTGGCCAGGATGGGGCGGGTGTTCTCTTTCTGATGGGTCCAAAACATAACCATGCAAACAGTCATTTTGGGGCCATTATGGGGCCATTATGCGCATTTTCACCTTTTGAGGGTTTCTGCTGCACATGACGGATTTGGGTCAGGTCGTCAGAGTATATGTGGCCTGAGCGCGCAGTAGGCACCCACCTGCCCACCCAAACGGCAGTTGATGCATTTAATTGCACCCATCACCTCCTTCATGTCCTGTGTCTGCATGTCTTTGCTAAGGTCAGACTGAAGTGTTACCGCAAACCAAGGCCGAATCTTGTACTGAAACCCACTCGTGAGTTGAACTGGATGTAGCACTTGTTCGTTCACTTTGCTTCACAGGGAGTTCACTCGGCTCTTCGGGCGCTCAGGGTCTCGCTGCATTGAAAGAGGCCCGCTCGCTGGAGGAACTGCACCTCTCGCTGGCCGAGAACTCCCTAGGGGACGCTGGCGCACAAGCCCTCGCCACCCTGAAAGACGCGCCGGCGCTGCACACCCTTTCGCTGGGTCTGCAGATGAATGCCATGACCTCTGATGGGGCCAGGGAACTTGCCAAGCTGTGGGAGGCGCTCGTCCTCCACACCCTGACACTCAACCTCACCAGGAATCTGTTAGGAAATGAGGGCGTCCATGCTCTGGTGGCTCTACAGCGCTCCACCTCACTTCGCACGCTGCGCATGCACCTTGGGGCCAACGCGGTGGGCGACTCCGGGGCGCAGTCGCTCAGAACGCTGCAGGAGACCCCCATGCTGCACACCCTACACCTCAATCTCGGCGACAATGTCATTGGGCTGGTGGGGTTGCAGGCGCTTTCTGCGTTGAGGGCGGCGGTGCCGGTCTGCCACATTAGCACGAAGCCCTGGATTCAAACTAGGGGCTTCTGACTGTACTGAATCGGATATTTTCTGCTGATGATAGTAGCTTAGAAATAGATATGTTGGAGAAGTTGTCGGTTGTGGCATGTGATGCTGCAGTTTTTTCCTGTCTTTTGGCCATTCTCTTTCTCCTGAACTGGATAATATCTGCTGATTGTAAGAGCTTAGAAATGGATATGTCGGGGGAAAAGTATCTATTGATCTGCACCTGAATCATGTTGCAGGTGCATAAGAAAGTGGTACACAATGCCAGTGACGTCCGTCCTGCGCGGTGAAGGGAAGGTGGATATTGAGGGTTTCCTGTTTTCTCCTGTGTTCAATCCCTGCGTACCCTGAGACATTGATTGATGGAGGTACTTATAACTATCGCTGCTCAGCTACTGAGGGAGAAGTGGTCCCATGGGGGGCCCGCCAGGCCCGGGCCCTTGACGCCGACCCCCCCCCCCCCCCCCTCTCCCCCCCCCTCCCAAAGTGGCACAGAAGTGCCGGCCGTCGGTGCTAAAGGCGCGGGAAAGCAAAAATGTTTTTACTATGGAAGGGGGTAAAAACACATTTTCACCCCATGTGTCTATACTCAAAAAATACTGAAAATTTTTAGCGAGTGAAATTCTATTGCCTTCGGCAAGTCCACCTCGCAGAGAATCTACACGGAGCAACACGTACCCAAAATAGGGTGGAAACTACATAAATACGGCCTAAAACATGCTTTACATACCTTGGATGGTCATTTTAGGTGATCACGGTATCAAAAAAACAAGTTTCGAAAACTTCGATTTTTGAGCTCTCCACGGTGAAAAACTGCACAAGCAGGTTGTGTACCAATCCCCTAGGAGACCCCCCCCCACCCAATACCCAAATAAGGTTACAAACACGTAAATACAGCCTAAAACATGCTTTACATTGCTTGAATGGTCATTTTGGGTTATGACAATATCAAAAAAACAAGTTTCGAAAACTTCGATTTTTGAGCTGTCCAAGGTGAAAAACTGCAGAAGCAGGTTGTGTACCAATCCCTTGGGAGCCCCCCCCCCACCCCGCCGCCGCCCAATACCCAAATAGGGTGAAAAACACGTAAATACGGCCTAAAACATGCTTTACATACCTTGGATGGTCATTTTAGGTGATGACAACATAAAAAAAAAACAAGTTTCCAAAACTTCGATTTTTGAGCTGTCCAGGTTGAAAAGCTGCATAGGCAGGTTGTGTACCAATCCCTTGGGAGACCCCCCCCCCCCCCGGAGGTAACACCCAAATTGGGTGAAAAACATGTAAATACGACCTAAAACATGCTTTACATAGCTTGGATGGTCATTTTAGGTTATCACAATATCAAAAAAACAAGTTTCGAAAACTTCGATTCTTGATCTGCCCAAGGTGAAAAACTGCATAAGTAGGTTGTGTACCAATCCCTTGGGAGACCTCCCCCCACCCCCCCAACCCAATACCCAAATAGGGTGAAAAACACGTAAATACGGCCTAAAACATGCTTTACATACCTTGGATGGTCATTTTAGGTGGTCACAATATCAAAAAAACAAGTTTCGAAAACTTCCATTTTTGAGCTGCCCAGGGTGACAAACTGCATAAGCAGGTTGTGTACCAATCCCTTGGGAGACCCCCCCCCCCCAACCCAATACCCAAATAGGGTGAAAAACACGTAAAAACGGCCTAAAACATGCTTTACATACCTTGGATGGTCATTTTAGGTGGTCACAATATCAAAAAAACAAGTTTCGAAAACTTCGATTTTTGAGCTGCCCAGGGTGACAAACTGCATAAGCAGGTTGTGTACCAATCCCTTGGGAGACCCCCCCCCCCAACCCAATACCCAAATAGGGTGAAAAACACGTAAATACGGCCTAAAACATGCTTTACATACCTTGGATGATCATTTTGGGTGGTCACAATATCAAAAAAACAAGTTTCGAAAACTTCGATTTTTGAGCTGTCCGGGGTGAAAAACTGCATAAGCAGGTTGTGTACCAATCCCTTGGGAGCCCCCCCCCCAGCCCTCCCCCGCGGACCTAATACCCAAATAGGGTGAAAAACATGTAAATACGGCCTAAAACATGCTTTACATACCTTGGATGGTCATATTGTGTAGTCACAATATCAAACAAACAAGTTTCGAAAACTTCGATAATTTGAGCTGCCTGGGGTGAAAAACTGCATAAGCAGGTTGTGTACCAATCCCTTGGGAGCCCCCCCCCCCCCCGGACCTGATTCCCAAATCGGGTGAAAAACACGTAAATACGGCCTAAAACATGCTTTACATACCTTGGATGGTCATATTGTGTGGTCACAATATCAAAAAAACAAGTTTCGGAAACTTCGATTTTTGAGCTGTCCGGGGTGAAAAACTGCATA